>VZRW01012465.1:84468-126294 GCA_013398125.1 Aegotheles bennettii
AGCAAGGTACTGTTGCTGAGCAAATGCAGAAGTCTGCTTCCCCCGAGTTGCCTCGACACAGTTTTGCTTTTAACATGATGTCACTTGGACACAAGGTGGTCGTCCAGCCCTCCAATCACTCTAAATTAGAAATAATCACATTCCTCTCATCATTTCTTGCTTTAATACTATTCCTTCATCTTCCAGTAGCCTCAACAAATCTAGCTCCTGGTTGCCAGATTTGACAGGAATACGGGACACACTCAGACCCCTGTATTTTCTGGACCGGATAGGAACTCATTAAGTTAAAAAATTTAATAGCTTTGAGAAAAATTTTCAGTCTATTTTATCCTCCATCGTATGAACATAACTCTCAGTTAAAGACCATTAGGGTAAATTGAATAACTCCAAGATGTGAAAATTTGGCCAACACGTTTTTTTTAGACAAATTAAATATACACAGATTGTAGTTGGCAATCTATTTCAAATGATAAAATGAGACACAGCAATATGCTGTACAGACATCCACAGCTTGCATACTAGAAACACAACGTGTAGCAGCCAAGTCTTTAGATATGTGTTGCAATGAAGGGATAGTAGCAAAAATGCGTGGTTGTAGGTAAATAATGGTCTTGCAAATGGCAATATACATTCATAAAGAAAAAATATCATGAGTGAAGAGGATCTTGTCAATAAGAAGTTGATTGTGGGATAGTGATATCACAACTCACAAACTCAAATAAAAATTAGTTTATCATTTAGGAAAAAAAAGAAAAACAAGTAAATTGAGGCTGACTTTGGTTACATATGCAAGCTTATCTCGTTCTTTACAAATACCCCAGCAAGTCTCTCCACAAACTGTCTTTCTGGTAACAAGAGACTGTGCAAGGGCTACTCTTCTGTCAGGAGGACAATATAAATGAGGTGTCAGCACACAATGGGGATGCTGCAGCATGGTGGCTGACAAGCATTTGCCTTTTCACCATTCTGCCTCTGATCCCTGAAACATTACCCTATACAGAAACTATTTGCACAAACAGTGGTATTTTGAACATCAGAAATGAAGCCTCACACTATCAGTAGAAAGCCAGAACACTAGTACTAACACCCAACAAGCATATGGAAGTATATAAGATTGTGTCCCAGGGAAGAGGAAGATAAATCAGGTTAGCATAAGCCTGGCTTACATACATGAATGCTGGTGCACTGAGAGACACCACCAACAATTCCCAGGTTCTAGTACCAACCCACTGCATTTACTCATCTTTACCTTGTAACAAAAATCCAAAACCCACACAGGATTAAGTTCCTCATGCACAAAGCTAGAATTCATTGTGCACAGAACTTTCAAGGAATCCTTCTCAGTCTGGGATCCCTCAGCACACAATAAGCCTATTAATACATGAAATATCCTGATATTGTTGGTCACCTGCCATGTAACAGTAATGCTGGAAATCCAAGTGTAGCTCTATCATACATACAGTAGCTCTGGTACTTTGGAAGTGAAGCATACTTACTGCACAGAACAGCACGAGTACACATATTTGGCCCTGAAATCCCAGACACATATATATTAATCTCATTTATCTACACAACAAGAAATGTCTTATTTCACATCTCTAGAAAGTACAGATCCTTCAAATGAGGGACAGCATTTCCACTGTAACAACCCTCACTGCAATGCTTGAAGAGAACTAATTCCATGCTCACGGGCTCAAAGGAGTGATAAGGGCTCTCCAGAATAAATATAATGGTCCACTATTGTGAACCTAATTTATCAAGTGAACCTACTGACTTCTTGTCAGCACAAGCACTTCTTTTCGTCACCAAAAGTTTGTCAGATCAGATAATACTCTTTTGATACTACAACATTAAAAAAAACATACCTTGCATTTGATCTAATTATACTATTGCCTACAATTTCTAGTGGCACTTTAAAGACCAGATTTTACTCTTTGGTAACACCACCATAATAAACTAGAGCTACATACAGTGAGGGAGGCCTAGCAGTTTTTATTGCAGTATCTTGAGCTTTCTTTTAGCAATACCATTTTGATTCATGTCATAGACAAGGACTGCAGTATACCAATATCAATCAGCACTAAATATTGATGGATTCCTGTCAACAGAGCTGACTTGTATTGATGTTTGGTCAACTGCTCAGCATTCAAACAATTTCACTGAAGTATTTTTCTAAGATGCATCACTTCTGTTAATTCAGAAAAATATTTTATTGTGGACAAGCCATAATCATCTCAGACATTCTCTCACTGCTTGCTTGGATTTTAATGTATTTGTGTAGTGGTTTTGATACCTTTGCACAGTATTTGAGCACAATACTACAAAATGGTGCCCATAGTCTGAGGAGGGACTGCAGACAGCTACCATGACCAGAGCCACTTGTAGCTTCTTTTTGTTTCAAAGGGATACAAGAATGGTGAAGTTACTTCTTTGGCTAGATAAAGGTAATTCCCCCCTCTTGCTTAGCAGACTTCATAAACAAAATTGGAGACAGAGGGCGGCACGCTGTGTACTTGTACAGAAAGGCAATAACTGATTTTATTAGTAACACCTTGGAGGTTTCTGACCTCCCTGGTGCCACACTCCCCCCTCCAGACAAGCAAGCTGACTGTAAAACTGATAAACTTAGCACAGACGTGTCTGGTGTATTGAGCATAAAACCTTTCAGGTGGGTCTAAGACAGGTTTTAAGTATCCAAGAGATTAAAGAGATTACAGACATTCTACAGAACTGAATCTTCTTTCACTGATAGTTAACAGATTTCTACTACGCAACTTTTTCATCATTTTATCAATAATTTATTTATTAAGTGCCTATCCACTGGATTTTTATAAACATATTAATAAACCACTTCAAGTTTAACCATTTTTCATGTAAACATATATACCATTAACTGCATCAATGAATTTGCAGAGCAATTCATTTGAATCTCTCCCACATTTCAAAGCAGCACAAAACCCATTATAAAATACAAGTTTTAAATTGTGTCCTCTTTTTCTCTCATTAATATTGGGCAGGCACACAGGGTACTAATGCACTATTAAAACCACCACTGAGACAAAACAAAAAGTCAGCTTTTACGAGTTCTACATGGGTGGCTGCCTTATTTGGTTTATTACAGCAGAAACCATGTAAAACACCATGTGTGGTCTCCAGGAGAGAAGGTCCTTGGTAGTGGTGGATCTGTGGGAACGTGTTGCAACCTCCTCTCCAACAGGTAAGACATAAGCATCAGCAAAGCCACAGAACAGGATAAACATAAATAGATCATGAAAACATTACAGACATGGGAAAGCAGATTAAACTCAAGACAGGCATGTCCTGAATTCCAGTGACTTTGAGGGGGAGGTGACAACTACCTAGAAGGTAGACTTCCTATGGGCCGTCAAACAACGGTCACAGACAGGCTTCTGGATTTTATTTCCCTGCTGCTCTTAGTCTCTTCTTCTCCAAATCAACACTATATTGTCCAACAATAAACACAGCTGATTCCACCCCTTAGTGTGGAATGAAGCAAGTGTTTACCAGCTGTCCCATGAAAGGCTCTGTCATGAAAGAATAAAAAGAAAAGCTGAAGTCTTTGGCCATCCCAGCACATTGAGCTATCAAAATGTTTGAAAATCTTACATCTCTGTTAATATTAAAAAAGTAAATCAACAGTGATCTTCTGCTGCATTTGTATAATAACCTATTAAATAACTTCTCTATGCAAAGTTCATTTCATTTTAAAAATGAGCTTGACGGATTATTAACTCTACAAGAGTAGAAAATTGTCAAACTTAAAAGGCTGTACCATAGTACTCCCCCACAGCTTTCAGTAAAGGAGATTGACGTAACTTTTCAACATCCTTAGTTAATTCACTGGCAAAAGACAGAGGAATTTATACATCTCTTGTGTAAGGTTATGTTAAAATTGCATCTATTTTTGCAGCAGAGCTTACACATCCAAATCCATCTGTAAATATCCCTCAGTTTCCACAACACTGAAGCTATTGGGAACCCAGCATATCAGATCAGACAATGATGAAACCTCATCTTCCCACCTGCAGTGTGTCATATGCAGATTGCACATTGCCTGAAAAAATAAATAGCAAACCGCTGACAAAAAGGTAAGATAGAGATTTACTCTTGTTTTGCTTTTAGGTACCACATATTTGAGTTTGAACTCTACAAATTCCAGGAAGCCAAAGAGCAGATCAGAACAAATAAATACCAACACAGCACAGTTTTCCAAGGTCTGGCACCTCCAATCTGCTGCTTTAGCAATTCCTCTAGGAAGTGATCTCCTTGCACATCTGTTTTAATTTCAGTGTTTGAGACCTTTGCCTACTTAGAAAAAGATACTGGTCCTTCTTGACTCCTGGATCTCATGTGTGCCTGTGACTAAATGAGACTGGGTATTTGCTAACTTATTTTTGCTACAATTTACCTCATATTTACCTTCCTACACTTATGCATAAATCACTTAAAAATTAATAGCTGATCTAAAGTCTTCCTAGGGAAGGTATTACAGCATGTGCAATGGACTAAACTGTCTCTTCAGACACTTATTAAAATTTGGCTCCATAAGAACGGTTATCACAGAAACCCCTGAAATACTTTTTCCTGCACTCACCATGCCTCAGTATGTGATGTGCCACAGTCATTTCCTCTCTCTGGAGATGTACATAATTGTGGTATCTTAGATAATGCAGGGAGCATGAAGAAATGGTAACTTCTGAAATGGAAAAATGATAGTTTGCACAGTAATTGCAAGCTACCATAAATGCCAGAGTTACTTAACTGCAAGACATAACAAAGACTGGCCCCAGCCTGAGACAATTGAACTCCACAGCAATCAAAATAAAAATAAAAAGCCTCTGTCACAAATGTGCTTTTTTGTTTTTACTGGAAATGGTGAAGCCACTCAGCATCAACGAAGCAGAGACTGAGCCAAACTACAGGTCTCCCCTCCTCTAAGACTCTGGTCTCTGCCCTTTGTGCTTTCTCTGGGTAGCTGGCACTTTCTGAGAAGGGAGGAAAAAAAAATGAAGGAAAGTTTCGTCCGTCCCGGGAACTACACTAAAAAAACCCCCACAAGCAGGCACCAATTTGAAATTTTCTTTCCAAAGTAGCAGCCAGGCAGCCAGGTCAAAGGGAGGAAGGCATTGCTTTACAGGGACCTGGAGCTGTTACAGATTTTGTCTGGCATTTAAGATATGATCTCATCTCCACTGATGGGCACTTTGTTTATGGAATCAAATCCATAACAAGTAATGAACAGATTGATTTGGCACATGAAGTTGCACTTCATTATTTCTCAAAAATCTAGAGTTATAGTTACTTATATTTAGTATATGTAATAACTAATAAAGCAATTGAGTTAATACAACCTGAAAGCTAAAAGGATATTTTTACAGCAACATGATGGGTTAGTTCCCTCCTTCAGGCAGCATTATTCCCTCTTTAGCAATATTACTGCCTCTTTCACATCCTCATCTCATCTTCTTCAAATCAATTACCCTTGTGCCCATTCCTTCAATTTTAGTTTGGAAGTGCCTAAGGTGGGGGGGGTGGGAAACATGGTGGGAAAGAGAGAGAAAAACAGAAGTATTTTAAATTGAAAAAAGCTCTAGACAACTTGAATATATTTTTAACAAAGAAAACTTGAGGCAGTGTGAAAAAACTCTTTACATATTATCTTTTTATAAGAACTTTTCTCCCCTGGCTACTTCACTGTTATTATTCAAAGAAATGAGCTCTAGCTCCTTACTCTTTCCCCCCCCCTTCTTCTCACCTTTCTGACACACTGCATTTGCTTTCGAAAGGAATTGGGAATTTTGAGCCTTTTCCGTACCCGGTGTGCTGGCTGTTACAGGGGCCTTTCATTAGAAGATTACATAAATGGTACTTGAAGCATAATCGTGCAAAACAGTATTCTAAAGGAACAATTTATTCATGCGATAAGAATTGCCTCATTTATTTTCCATAGAAATAGATCTGATTAATTTAATGTTTCTATTTTCAAAGCCCATGAAACTGTAGTCTGCCCTTGGTAAATGGTACAGAGATTCACAGTGCTAAACAATGTTTTTGCTTTGTTTATAATAAGTTTTATTTACTATTATTTTGTGACATAGTTTCTTGTGCTCAGGTTTCAACAGCAGCAAATAAAATCCTGCTGAAAATAGAAGCAAATAACAAGATTCACACAAATAATTTCATCCTCCTGGCTGGGACCGAAAAATGCAAGACTCGAGAAAAGCTGAAATTATCTCATACGATGTACCCACATGTGCAAGAGCTGCCAACCAGGATTATAAAGGCAGAAACCATGAAGGAAGACTTCATAGTCCTGATGGGAACCTGATTAATTAACTTCAGGGAACCTGATTAATCCCAAACTATTTTCCTCCCTATCCTTTAGCAGAATTGACAGTCCTTTCATAGAAACAGCTCCAAAATCTGCCACCATGTATTTGTGAAATAACTTCACTCTAGGAAAACGCACATTTTACAAGCACCTGGTTTAAATGGTGCATTTATCCATGGAAACACCCAAGAAAGTAAGAGAAGAAAAAGAATATTCTTAAATCAGACAATATTATCTAGATCACGTCCTGTCACAAGGTCGTTCTCCTGCATGTGGGGGTTTTTGATCAGAGATGGAATGACAGAACACTAGTACATGAGCTGTGGCTCTGCTTCGAGCATCACAGGGTGGCTACCTGCCAGTCCCACAAGAAGCTACAATTAAAAAGAGAGAAAAATAGTGTTTACTTCATGCAGTTTATGAGTATGAGCATGTTTAGAAGGGGATTTATAGGAGCCTGAAGTCCTGGTGTTTTCTTCCACCTCTAAAACAGGTCTTTTGGTTTTCAGTTTTGTTTTAAAATAATTTCCTAAGGACAGTTGAATTAAGATTTGTTTTACAAAGAAAGTAAATTCCTCTCTTTCATCTATTAGTACTGTAACAAAGCACATAATTCTTAGCACCCAGAGAGCATCTTTTCACCTTTGGCTTTAGTTTGGACAAGGAATTGCACTGTAATTATATTCTCCAATGTGACAACCAGCATGTTTCTGCCAATCTTCATTGAATCCCATCTGGATTGTTATTATGCTTAGATCAGCACCAAAATTAAGATGGTGGTTAGATTCCCACCTGTCATCATGCATCACGGAGGATGGAGAATCCAGGATTAGAAATTTAAATTATTAAATTGAGAGAGAACTGACATCTCTATCCTCCCTATCTTGCATATTTGTCCTATTTTTGTTTCAAATCAAAATGTAGCAGTGTCATTTTCACAACCATCACCAAACAATTTTGCCATTTTTTGTACTCTATTATAAACCACCAACACCAGCAGGCTGGCAAAGGGCTCCATAGTAGTCCTGGCAATTTACAGCATATCCTTCTCTCTACTTTCACATCTATACAAAACAATCACCATGACGCTCAGACCAAAACAAAGACTATTTTTATCACATTGCTGTCCTTCAACACCAACAAGACACTTATTAGCACTACAATTTACTGTTACATCATTTCATACCTGTTCAGAGTACCCAGGCTGTTTCATTGTCGACCTTTCTGCAGTGTGCGTTGGGTTATTATGGAAATAATTGTATAACTTTTGCTAGAGCTGAACAGATCCAATGTGGGATAATCTTCACTGTACACAGTTGTTCTGAAGGCTGCAATGGGATGTTGTACACCTTTTGGGATTGTCAGAGAGTGGTGGCTTGGGGGCATTTTAGGGACAGAAAGCAAAAGCAGATCTGGGGGGGGGGCTTAGAGAAAGGAAGTGGGGGATAGGACAGATTTATACACTCAGGAGAAGAATAATAACTCCGAAATGCTTACTAAGGAATTTACAGCATCTGCTCTTTGACTGAAACAAACTCTAAGAGGTATTGACTGTATTAATCCCAACACATGCTTAGGAACACATTTTCCACTCAGGTGGCAATTATGATCCAAAGTAAAAAAAACCCATCTGTTTCTGATGTTTTTTTGAGGGGGGAACAGCAAACATGCACACCTATATCTACTTGATCAGAACAAAAAAAAAATAAATCAAAAAGTTACCTCACCTTCCAAAACATAGAAATCCACCCTCTAGGTAGGAATTAACATGAATTTGTATCCCTAGGTATAAAACCTCAGTTGCAGTTTGTAAGTGCAAATGTAGGTTTACACACATAGTAGCACAATCACAAACAGTGTAACTTGCAAAGTTAAACAAATCCAGGTGGTCCAAAATTTTCTCTCCAAGTTTCAAAGCCAGTTATTTACTTCTCCATTTGTAGAGAACAATGAAATAGCAATGAAATCTTAAGGGACACTTTACCAGGAAACATATTTAAGATTTATTCCAGTCTCAGAGACTTTATTAATTTCAAAATGATACTTTAGATTAAAAAAGTAGTGGTTTCCTTTTCTTTACCAAATCTGCTGATGCTGACTGTCCAACCAACTGGCTTTTAGTTTTGTTTGTTTTCTTGTGGTAACTAATTCCTCAACAGTCATGCTTCTTTGCACAGACAGGGTTTTCTGAAGCAGTGAACTCAGGGCCATCATATTTAGTGACTGCTATGGGTGCCCACCAAGGTGTCTCTTCTGAGGAACACAGCTGGGGGGAATGAAGTCTTAAAATTACTAAACCAGTTAATCCTTAGCACATGGAACAGAAAAAGGCACTTCTCCAGCCAGGAAGTTTTTCTCACAACTGATTGTAGGAAGCCTGATTTGAATGATGACAGTAAGGTGGTGATCCAGCCAAGAAAGCTGGAAACATTTTAAATTACATAATTTGAGGATGCTGATGTTTCACATCTGCTCCTCCAGGGTATTTTTGTAATGTCCAAGATGATAAGCCCCTAAACCCAGATCTAGATCACAAAGTGCTAAGAAGGAGACCTATATTTTTTACTAATTCATATATGGAGACTCTAAGTAGTAAAATCCCTATATCTAGGACAAAATTCTGCAATAGACTCACTGTATGTAACATGTGCTATATGGTATCACAGCTTCTTGCTCTAGGACAGAGACTGTCACAGAAGGCTTTAAGTAATATAAAGCTTAGAGAAAAGTTTGAATTCATAAACTACAATTTGTTTACATGTTAACAGTGGTCAGATGCCCAATTTCATTACTCTTGGAGCATACTTACTAAACTGTCTGCAAATCTTCAGACAGGTGCTTTGTACAAGTATGAGGGAATACTACATTTTCCTAACAGCTGTGTTCACATACACTGTCTTTTGAGTTGTGTATTGCCTCTTTGCCAAATATAGAAATAAAGAATTATACCAAGTTACCAATTACTTGACTTCTTTCTCATTGTGATCTAACCATAAGAGAATTTTCTTTGTTTCTCTCAGTTTACTTGCAAGTAATATACACTAAGATAACTTATTGCCTACACGTTTTATGGGCTGATTATCAGTTGTTGTTTCACAGAAACACTTGAGTTGGAAGGGACCTTAAAGGTTATTTAGTCCAACTCCCCTGCCACACACATGAACATCCCCCACTAGACCAGGTTGCTCAGGGTCTTAAACATCTCCAGCAACAGGGAATCCACCACCTCTGATTTCCCACTGTTCCAGTGTCTCACCACCCCCGTGGTGAAAAACTTCTTCCTTGTGTCTAACCCAACTCTACCCTCCTGCAGTTTAAAATCATTACCCCTTGTCCCAACTCAACAGGCTCTGCTAAAAACAGACTCCCCATCCTTCTTACAGGTCCTCTTTAGGTACTGAAAGGCAGCAATGAGGTTTCCTCCAACCCTTCTCTTCTCCAACAACCCCAACTCTCTCAGCCTTTCCTCATAGGACAGGTGTTCCAGGCCTCTGATCTTTTTCGTGGCCCTTCTCTGGACCCATATATATTTCTATACATGTTTGTACAGTCATACACTTAATTACACATTTTTATTTAAATAAATGCAATGCTAGATCTCTTGAAAAACTTAGCTATCAATTTTTCTTTTTTTATTAAAAGTTTTGGCTCATTGCCCCAGCTATGCTTCTCATGTGGGCAGCAGCTTGAACAGACAATTGTTCTGTAGACTTCAGCTCCATTCACTTGAAAAGCCTCAACTTGAGCCATTGTTGAGAAAGCTGTGCAGTTTAACAGCCACTTGCTTAGACTGTAGTTCAGCCACAGCTAAAAGTTTGGGTGGTGTTTTTTTCATAATGATTAGGTAGCCCCTATTTATGAGTAATTTTAATTTTTTTTCCTTTTTGGAATTTTTAAGTGGATCAAATTAAACCCCCACTACTAAGTATCAGATTCATTAATCTACACAAGTCACAGCTTAGAAACACATCCATCAGATACATCAAAGAAAGAATTCAATACAAGTCAAAAATTGAACCAACAAAACGTGAACCACTTCTTTGCCACTGGGGATCTCAATGCAGAGCAGGGCTAAGTGCAGTGTTCTGGGTTTGAGGTTTTGCAAGGCCTTTTCTGACACATTGAGAGATACTTGCATAGAGGACAGACGTAACTCTCATACACATATAGTTTCAAAACTCAGTCAGAACAGCATAGCTGAGACTTCACTAGATTTAAATATCTTGGAATTATTCTCATAGATGTTTCAGTTACTGCAAACGCTTATTTTAGAGCATGAATCAGGGTGCTAACAAAGAAGGATTTTGGCCTGGAGTCTCCAGCCTATGCAAATCATGAGACAAGGACAAACTAAATGCCCAGAGAAAGAGATAAGCTACCCTCCCCACTTCTGCAGCCAACAGGGTGAAAGGCTGATCTCCAGGGTTAAACTAGAGCAGCCTCCTGTAATGTGCATTAAGCAGCTTGCTGTCCCTTAGCCTCTGTTGGCAAAGGCTACTGCAGCACAGCAGCGACTCAGGAAAAGCTTGAAGAACTCATGTGGGATTGCCCATGGGGAGGATAGAACCCTTGGGGTATTGGTGCCCTGCTGCAGAGGTACCTCCAAACAACATAGAGCAAGAAGACTCTCAGGTACCGCGAGAGCTGAGCAGCTGGTGCTCTCAAGAGCACCACCAACAGGCCTTACTTTACACAAGAAAAGGAGCTAGTTTCATACAGCTTCACTACAGAACCAGAGGATGATGGTGCACAAGTGACTTACAGCCAGTTTTGGCACCTATTCTAGCTCCAGTTTGGTTTCAGCTGTGAAAGAACCCACCACAGAGTCAAATATACAGAAGCAACCATACTTACATAACCTCCAGGTCCATAGAAAAAAGCCATAGCTGCCTTCTCATGCGCCAAAGCTGTTACCTTCTTTTTCTCTCTCAAATTGCTCCCCACAGAGGAGTTTGCTCAGTAACGTGACTGATTTCATGTTTGTCAAACATCATTTGAAAACAGTGCTCCATAAGCTGTTGTATTCAAACTCCAAATGCTAGCTTCTACATGAAAGGCACACACACAAAAAAGAAATGCTCCTCATAACACCCACTCTTAAATACTTTCCAAGCTTATTAGTGTAAAGCTAACCCACCTGGGCAAGCTGGTAGAGAAGCACAGGCTGTGCTTGTCAGCACAAAACAGCAGTGGAAGGGGAGCAGTAAATAAACACAACAGAAGCTAAGGCAGAGAAAAGCTGTCCTGCTCACAATCAAGTCATTGGCAAAATTCCCAACAAGAAGCAGTGTTGCACCCTGCATCAGCAGCTGAGAGCTCACTGAGCGAATCTTACTTTCCCTGTGCCTTCCTGTGCAGCTTGCTAAAGAAAAGAATTTCCCAGTGCATTCCTTTCAGGGCATATCCCTTATCTTCTTACTGGAAACACAAGAAAATTCATTGCGACCAGACCCTGTGCTGTGACACCGATCATATTTCAGCAAAACTGATAAAGAAAAGTCTTACATAACAGCCTTCATTCAAGACACTTAAACCTGCGGCTTCAAATCCACTTTATGCACACTCAGTCACATAAAAGTAAAACAATTTCCCCTAGAAGAAAATCGAGGATTGTAGAAAAAGGTAATGTTTTCTACTAACCCATTTAACAAATGAAACATTCACTTTCTGTTTGGTGTAAAGTGACAGCCGGCTTATTAGAGCTGACACTGATCCTCCCGAGAGGATTTCAGTGAGCGAGTCGCACAGGTGAAGGTCAAAGTAGCAAAGGAATTAAATGAAGAGAGGAAGGAAGTGGCTTCCTCTTAAGGACAGAAATGAGCTGACAAAAAATCTATTCCTAATGCAGTCTTTGCTGGTTGGAAATACAGCACTTGCAAAATGCTCTCTTCTCCAGAAATGCTTCCAAGACACCTTTTGAATTTGTTTTTTAAACCTGGCTCCTTTCTGGTCACCAGTTCTGTGTGCTGCAGACACAACCCCAGAAAAGACATCATGAATTCAGGTTGTGCCATGTCGCTGCCTGACTTACGCAATATCAAAGGCGACACACGTAATACTCTTACTTATGAATCATACATAACTTCTGATGTATGTGAGAAGGATAATTAACATGGGATGATCCACTTTTTAAAGTGAATAAGAAGACAAACACAGCCATGCTTTCAGTGAGTTTTAACCCCCCCACAAGGCACGCACTGCTGGCTGTGGAGAGCTGAGCGAGTTGTCTGGCTGCCTTCAGCAGACCTTCAACACCCCAGAGGAATGAAGTTTAGCCAAGAGATGATCAGTTTTCACCAAGGTTTGTTTAGCACTCCTGCTTTTGCCTCCTCTGGTCCAGCCTGGCTGTGGCCTCCCTGAGGCACCAGGACCCAGCGAAAGCTGGAGAAGGAAGTTTGCATCCCCACAAGGGGAGATGCAGAGCTGGTGACAGAGGTGTAGGTTTAGTGCGTGGCTCTGGAAAGAAATGAGGATTTGAGCCCTGGCTGTGTAGGAAGTCCTGCCTCAGGCGAGATGTACCATCTTCTTGTGACAAACCCTAAGAGGAGATGCAGCCCAGACGGTCTGATTTTTGCTCCTTTTCATGTTTGCTCTGATGAAATTACATCAGTGAAAATAAAACAACACTTATTTACTAACTCTGACTCCACTGCACTAAGAGCAGTATATCTGTGTTCCAGCTAATGGACACAGTCAAATCAAGGACATGGGTACTTGTGCACATGGACCCAACCTGGGCAGCTCAGTAGCCCTGAATGGGCAAAGCAGGATAAGTCTCAGCCACCTCATGTTGTGCCCAGACTCTAGGTCAAGCCAGGTTTGACTTTGGAAATCTGTGGATGCTTTAACTGAGCAAATACCAAATTACTTTGGTGTGAGCCACACCTTGGGAGCTGCCATGTCTGAGAAGCCCCCAGGATCAAGCGTTAGTTACACCTTTCACGTGTTAAGAGAGCAGAAGAGCAGCTGCAAGGTTAAGCCCAGCTTTGGCCAGCACAGCCTCCTCTGGAAATCTCTTAGTCTGAATATTTCAGCTCCCTTCCAGCACTGGTTTTAACTCCTTCCTGTCCAACAATGCAAAAAGCTTCAGAGTGAGCAATTTCTGGCTATCAGTGACCCATCATCATCTGGGCATTTTGGGTTTCCCTAACAATTGTTGAAGTCAGTGAGGTGCATTTGGGTTTGTGATGAGACGTCACTAAATTAAATTTGATGGGTACCAGCTTCTCTGGTTTAAATCTCAGCACACTTGTGTGATACAGGGTGACAGATTTTATTCTTCCTGCATGTAGATACAATTTACCTAAAGCTATGAAGCCCTATCCTAGCTAGAGACAAATTGATGTGGCTCCACTGACTACATTAAAGCTCTGCCAAAGTACACAGCCTGGGGACATCAGCCTATGAAAACATCATCATTGCTCTAGAAGTAGCTTTTCACTGATGTCTGTTAGGTCTGACCAAAAAATTTTCTTGGTAACTCTGATTTATTGCAATTTTGATGAGTTGGCATCTTGGTTTCACAAATGGGCATGTGCAGCTCCATGTGAGAGAGCAATCAGGACCACAGAAGCGAGATGTTTGTCGCTTGTTCTAACTGGACACAAAGGTCCAAAAAATTAGCATGTTTGAGAACAAATTTTCAATCCCTGAAATGCATCAGGCAAGAAATTTGGTGTATTGAAAACTGTGGTCACTTTTTAAAGCTAGGCATGTCATACAGAGTGATCTTTTACCCTTTTCCTCCTAAACACAAAGAGAAATAAGTGAAATGGTTTATTGTCCCATTCCCCTGCAATCAGAGGGGAAATGATGCCCATTTAGGCCACCAGACATGACACTGGTGACCCTGTATCCCCACAGGAGCTCACACAAGAATGGTTTCCAACCATTTCCGACTGTGTCTCATGTTTTTCCCATTTGACAGGAGAGATGGGCACGTTTACTTCCACAAAATGTTCTAAATTTGCTAGATGAGTAAGACTGACACAGAGCAGTTGTATTATCTCCATATGCCATGACTTTCCCAGCAAAATACAAGAAAGAAATCCAACTTTTTGATTCTCAGTCCTCCTTCAGACCACTTCTAGTAGATCTGAGTTGGTTTGCAAGACTATTGATTTTTTGTTTGGAAACACTTCTTTATTTTGCTAACAAGACCAATACAGGAGTGCCTGGATGTCAAAGGTACACAGAAATATGCACATAAGAAAGACGGGGTCTGAGAAGTTCGGCTTAGCCGTAAAGTTTTGCAGAGCTCCAGATCTTCTCATCTGATCTACTCCACTCCAATTTCAATCAACAGTTTCAATCCTGACACTCTGGATAGCATCCTGAGGTTGAGCACACTTCCATGGAAGACCTTAAGCAACAGGTATAGGTAATCAAACACATTCTTTGGCTCTACATAATTTCTATGAAATACTGAAGAAAGCCACTTGCATACTATTCACACTTACTATAGCGTCAAATAAACCCAGTCAAATAAACATGCTGAGTAGAAATGAACTAATAAATAGCCCCAATCTCTTTTAAAGGTCACAAGCCTGCTAAAATGTTTTCAATGCATTTTCAAGTATGACCCTACCCAAAACCTACGGGTCTTTTCCTTCTGCTGGGTTCCCAGCACAAGGTGCTTTACCACCCTGTGGAGCTTCACCTGTAGAAGTTCAGGCCCTCCCAGGGCTTTTTCTTTGTACTCTGACATCTGCAGAGTGAACATCTGTCATCAGAACACCTGCCCCCTGTTACCTCTCACCCCATTGACCTCTGAAGGTGGAGGGTTAAAGTCCAGAAAACACAGGGGGATAGCAGGGAAACAGCTGAGCTACTTGACTTGCAACAGGTCCATTTAGAAAAGTTATGGTTAATCACCTCTTGGGAAGGAGCGAGGAAGAGAAGAAGGGAAAGGGAGAAGGAAAGAAATCTTGCTTAAGAGATAAGGACAACAGTTCCTAGTCCCAGCTGAAGTTCTTCTCTTTGTGCTTAAAAGAATGTCACTCCATTGGGTCCTCTGTGCAGCTCTCCCAAACCAATCTAGCTTTCATCTGATGATCTATATTATTCAAAGAGACTCTTCCAGCAACCGGGAAGAGAGCATGGGTACTCATCTTTTAATTTCCCTTTAGAAAGCACTGCCACCTTTGACACTCAAGGACCCCTACAAAAGGCTATGAGACCCCCTACACCACAAAACATTTCAGTATGAACCAGTGCCACCCATTTTATGGCCCATTAAGACCCAATAACCACCTAGGGAGATGACTGAAGAATGAAGAATGAAGTTAATTGGGCCAGGTACACGGGAGGTGAAAGAAAGTTGGCACACAGTCACTCAGGCTACTCTAGCTGATTACACTGGTAGTAAACCTTGCACTCTGAAACCGCATTTGCTTTCCAGACCAAGAAAAATATGTGCTTCCTCCTGTGTTCATTAAGTTGGTATGAAGGCTGGTGCACAACTCTTGCAAAAAAAAATTTTCCATGGCTATGCCATCCTGTGTGTGCCTCTCCAGCAACTTGCACCAAGCCCATTTTATTTCCTCTTTCATCATCAGAGCTTTCTGCCAGAAATGACACATCAAGTATTTGGCATTCAAAAAATAAATATAAAATGGTGAATGGGAAAAAAATGCATCTGCACACAGAGTGATGGTTGTACAGAGAGCAAGAGCAATGTCAGTGCCCTTTGGGAAAAAAATTTACATAGGCCAAAGGACAACTGCCAGTAAATACTAGCATTCTTTGTTAGACATTGCGTGTCTTAATCCCATTTCCCTCAATGCTTTATTACACATTTTACCTCTTACAACACTGATGAATATTTAAAGCCACCTCAAAGAGTATAAATGTGTATAAAAGAAGCAAAGAAACACTTTTATTTCCTCTTTACCAAAGAGAAGGAAACAAATTAGTGAGGATAGTAAAGTGTTAAAAATGTATAATCTGTTTTTCAGTCTTCAAGGTATCCTCCCTAGATACAGTCACGTAGACCTACCAGATCCATAAAACATTTCATTTTTGTCTCCTTCTACAAGTGCAACACAATTTCAATCTCCAACACAGTGTACAGGTTTCTTGCTGAGAATTTCAGCAAACAGATTAAAAACAAATTGTCCAAGGACTGGAATGTAACATGAAACTGCAAAGATTTGTAAAGTGAATATTATACTCCTGTGTCAATTAAATCCAGTGAGACTCATCATAGATATTTACCTGTATGCATAAATCTTTAAAATATGAAACCTCAGATATGGTTATTTTTATCCGATATATTTATATTATGAAAATTAAAATATCTTTTATGTTATTCTAGCATCTATCAGCCTCAACTTCATGCCTCATTTAGTTAAAGAGAGGAGAAAAAGAAAAAGAAGTGAATACAAATGTTTTCATGAAAATGGCCCTATTTTAGAAAGAACCTGGTACAACTGTCCTTACACTGCCAACACACTTCCACATCCCATCTGGATGTAAACCATTTTAAACAAAAAGCACAGATATACCATTACAGCTCTTTTCAGTCTGTCTGTAGAAACTGCCACATGTGCAATTGAGAAGTATCTAACTCAGTAATAGCTTTCCCTTTCCAAGAGGAAATATTTGCATCATCGTAAGCAAGTTTTATAGATACTAAGTAAGTAAGTGCCTAAAAGCTGAGCTATGTCCACATTCCACTGACTTCAGAGATAGGACTGTTCACATGAGGTGAAAATATGGTTCAAAATAAAGTAACAATACAAAAATATGTGCTAAGATACAGGAACACAAGTCCTGAACAGCAGACAAAAGCATTCTGAAAAGCTATCTTATCACATACACATTCACCTCCTTTGTTACATTCAAAGAATACAAAAATTCCAGTCCAAAATGCATTGACAGAAAAAGTTGCTCAACTGCCTAAACATCACATTTAACACATTCACTGCTCTAATAGAGTGTTGGTATGGATTTAATCTCACAGATAGCTCAGAAGATTATGAACAAACACTATCACCCAATAATAATTACCATTTGTTCTCATTTTCCTTCTGGATATACCGACAAGTAAGTTTTTTCTGTTTCTTCAACTGCAGCAGCCAATTACCTGCTGTGCTCTGTAAGCTCCCATCCACGCTCGCCAGGAAACGGATAACATGCCGTGCAGCACAGTGGGGAGAAATCACTCGGATGCAAAATAATTCTGAACTTGCTCAAGTAAAGTCTTTTCACTGCATTCACAGGCTGAGCTCTGTGTTAACCATATTTATTCACCACTGAAAGACTATACTTTACAGTTATATTACCCTGACGAATACTGAGTATTTAAATAATTCTACTTTTGCTTAGCTGCACAAAGGGGTTTTATTTTTCTACCACAGCTGTACACAAAAAAAAAGAGTGTAATTTCAAATCAAAACTCCTGAAGTTACTACTTACCAGCTTCTGATTATATATTCAGTAAGCCCGATGAGCTGAAAAGATTTTGTTGCAGAAGACAAAAGTTACAAAAAAGCAGACAAAGTTAAAGAAAATGAAGGGAAACTAGCATAAATCCTCTCTTCATTCATCTACTTAAATGTGCCTGAAGACTAAAAAGGACCTTAAAGAAAGTGCTTTCAGCAAAGACTACATCCTCTTGTCAGTCAAACCCTGCATAGTTTCAACTAGGCATCCATCCAAAAAGACATGGAATTATTCTATTTTTGTCTCCCAGTGCAAGTGGAAATATTTTTACAGATTTGTGGTGAGGATTTCAATTTTTGTAGTGGTCAGCTAGTAAGAGAATGTAATTAAAGACCCTGTTAAACATAAGAATGTCCACAAAGGAGGAACTGGATAAATTTGATGATAACAATTCCATCACAATACAGTCTGACATAGAAGCACAATAAAAACTTTCAATGAGATTAAAAATCCAGATGTGGTTTACTGGAAGAAAGAATTTTTTTTTATATACAGCATTGTTGTCAGGAGTAGTGGGACAACAACACATTTCCAACAGATTTAGGCTTACTTTTTTTTAATGAAATCATTTTAGTTAAAAAAATTAGCAATTATACATGGAAAGCTAAACATTTGTTTTACCACCCATGTTATGTCTGGTATGTTACTGTTTTTTATTCAACACAGGTGTTTCCTTAGAAATACTTCACATTTTGCCTATTGCTGACTTAAAAAATAAACCTTCTAAACATCTGACTTTGTAAGGTATGAAAATACCTTGGAAATTATGTTTCACTTCTGTTGCATTTAATTTTTATTCTTACTATATCATTAAGAAAGTCTGGTCATTCCCTGTGTAAGTTCAGTCTGGACACTGACACTGAAACTCAGTGTCCATCTCTACTGATCCCTCAAGCTCTCCAGATATGAGGTTGAACTTTTGTTCCCACTGCCTTCTCCTCTCTGCTCCAACTTCCCCACCCATTGCACCTTTCATGCTTGCTTGTTATTCTGCTCGCATCCATCCACCTTTGATGCTCTCCATTGCTGCCCTTTTCTATTACAGTCTGGTACCTCTTTTTAGTTCTTTTTGTAGCTCTAAGCCCCTGTCTCCTGCTCACCAAGTGAATGCCCTACCTTGCTGGTCAGACCTGGGGCTTCTCCAGCCACGACTGCCTGCTGGGCTACCTTCCAAGCTACTCCTTCAGTGTAGAAAGCTCTCTCCTGATTTAGTCCATAAAGTAAGCTGGTCCTGGCCATCATCATACTTCAGGTCAAAGCCTTCACCCAGATGCACTAGGAGACATTAGTCAACTGTAACAGTAAGTTGGAGGGTTGTGAGGAACAAACAGTGCCTGTTTCAACAGAGAAGAAAAGAAGCACTCGCTGTCCCCCTGTTCCCCTGTTCTCAATTCTTACACCTTGCTTTTTGCTCTCATGTTTCAAGTTTCCTTGTGGTGTGAATGTGCTTAGGGTAGGAAATATCTCTTACTACATTTTGAATTAGTCTCTAGTATAACAGGAACCAGTCTTTTTACACGGCTGGGCATTATCGCAAAGCCAGCAGGAAATAAGCTCCTTCTTTAACATCTTGCTACTTATTATCTTCTTCCTCAAATCACAGCTCTTGTAAGATGTAGCTTCAACTGAATGAAAGGATTCATTTTAATTTTAGGGTTGAAAAAGGAAGAGAAAGATAACTCTGTGTAGATGGGTGCACATTGTAGATGGGTGCATATATATTGTCATAAAAGACAACAGGCTATGAAAGCTTCAGCAGGACAAGAAACCCACTTCCCTTTGAAACATCTCAGGCACATCACTGTGCAGGTTTCCCTAAGAAGGAACACAGCATGCTATCACCCCATTCTTTAATTCTCAGTTTGCTGAGCGTGGTAGAAGAATGTATGAAGGAGAGGAGCATGAGCTGGGGTGCAGGGGTGGAGGCAGAAAGGCAAAAGGAAGCCCCAACTGCCAAGATGCAGCTCTCCTTAGATTACACTTGGGGAGGCAGGATAAGGCAGGATTATCTTAATTAAATTTGTCAGACCTTTTCTTGATGACATAGGGGTTGCATTCCTCCGTTTAACCCCTAGTTACAAAGTTTCCTGGTAATCCTTCACCTCTTGCCCTTGCAAAACATAGACAAGAAGCATTATACCTCAGGTAGTGTTGCAGGGATACCCAGAAAACCATAATCGTTTTTAGCTTTATTTTCCACTCAGAGTTTCTGAATAATGACAGCTTCATCCACTCCCAGGTCCTACAAGCCTGCCTGTACCTGTCCTGACTGCTGTCTACTGTTGGGCTATTCCCATTTCTCTTCTCCTGAGCCACTTGAATCCAACCTTTAGTTCAATCGCCTGGCATCCTCTCCCATAGTGAAACTGTGGCTGTTTTTACAGCTTGCCCCTTCCCAGGTGGCCTTTCTCACCAGTCCTTCTGTGAGCGCGCTGGGCAGAGCGGCCTGGTCCTGACACCCACTGCAGCTCCATCTGTACCTCTGGAGCCTGGTGCGACTGGGGAGAGGATGGCGCCTTCCAACCTGTCCCAGCAGAGTTTTACTTTTCTTGTGCTTGCACAAATGCAGTGCCAGTTCTAAAAGGCTGAATGGTGCCTTTCAGATGAAGAAAATAATATGATTTAGGGAGTTTGTCATTTACCAAAAGACCTGTGCATTTATGCCCTCTGTGCAGCTCCTAAGTAACAAAAGATCCAGGGTGACATAATCTAGAAACCAGGGCTCTCAAACCCTATCTTCCTGACAACAGTTAGTAGCCTGTCAGCATTTCCATGACTTCTCTCTGCAATGGACAACCCAACCCAGACAATCAGCACTGATGCAGATTGCTGTTAAACTTCACTGCCAGGACCTAATATTGAATACCATTCCCAATCTCTCTGATATCCAGAATTTAGGGGAATAGTCAAGGCTTTGCACATACACCATTATTAATGTCTAATTAACATCACATTTCTTGCTGGCTGGCTATCAGCCACTGTTACACCAGTATGACACTGACTTTTAAAATGGGGATGCTTTATGGTACCTATTGCTTAACTGTCTTGTTCTAAAATTGCATGGACTCCAAAATCCATCCATTTTAAGGAGTTCCTGAGAGCAAAAAACTCTGGATTAAGATTACTGTTCCATTATTGGTCAAAGTATTAATTTCCTACCTGTGATACCAGGCTGCTTATCATTTTTGACAATACATTTAATTGCTGTTGCAACCCCGACAGCTTTTTCATAGGTACTGTCAATATTATTTTAATTAAAATAATATCTGTACAGAGGTTAATGAAAACTGGGGAAAAAATCCAGCAGGAGTTTGTCATCTGCCACTCTGCATTAGTGGATTCATGAGAAACCAGATTCCCATGGTCCCCACAATTTCTGGAGACCAAGTGGAACCAGAAAAACACCCCTAGATGGCTCCAGATCACCCACTTTGCTATGCAGATCCAGAGCCCTTTCCACAGAGTAACCATCAGACAAAGCTGTTGGTATTCAGCCCATTCTCATTATTCTCCTCAGAAATACTATTGACCATGGGGCAAATAAAAGTTCCCTCATTGTGTCAAATGCTACTCTGATAGCACCATAGACATAATGTGGGATCACCTGTATTATAGCAAACATAAGATGATTTAGTATCAAAAAATGTATTCCTTCTTAGACATTTTAAATACAACTAAATGATACCACATGTGGGAATCCAATGCTTCCAACAGTAAATGCACTCAGACAGACACACCCATTACATTTTTTTTAAATCAGACTAGTCTCCACTTTAAATAAATCCTGCATATAATTAGACAAATCGATATCTATTGAACAGTATTTTTCTTTTTTCAGTTAGTAACCCTCAGTTAGTACTAAACCATATCTCTGCAAACTGTTAATCTAGGAAATTACAGGCTTTCAGTCAAACCAGCTCAGTTTGTTTCTATGTATGGTTACAGTCTCAAACTGCAGGCTGTTTCAGTAAAGCTTCTTGCAGTAACACTTGAGTGTACAACTTGCTTATTTCTAATTCTTTCTCCATTTTAAATACAATTTACTCACTACTTTTGTATCTTCCTTTGAGCGTAAGTAACAACAGGCACATCAGTCACCTCCTGCAATGCAAACAATGTCCTTGGAGCCAGTTGGCTATAACTTCAGGCTCCTCTTCTAGCTCAGCTACTTGCTTTTTCCGTGTTCTCACTTTCTGTCCCATGATGAAATCAACACTACAAATCTCTTTGTATTTAAAAAAACAGTCACCTCCCCAGATGACCCACCTCTGTGCTGTGAATGCACACTCATACCCTTTGAAGAGAAACTGCAAAGTCTATATCTCTGTATGACCGACAGAACTAGCAAAGGTTTTCCTATAGATTTTCATTTTGTTTATCACATTTTCTACAGCAATAATCTCAGTTCCTTACCATGTCCCATATTACACCCATTATGTCTCCCCTGCTTCCTTCCAACAAGCTCCTCAAGCCCAACTCCAGACCACAGTGTTTGCCAGTTTCTGTAAGAGAGCAGCTAATTTCTCACCTTTCCCTTAGTAGGATACCACCTTGGGTCTCACTCCACTGGATACCGATTTTGATAAAACTCGCAGGAATTTAGTATCTAGGAGACATCGGGATTTTACAGACTTTCCTAGTTACGTAGGTGTCATATGTGTCCTGCTCCTACCTGCAAAGTGACCATCCCAATGTAAGGTTACTGAGTATGACTGACAAAAATTCATACCCCATTCTGGAAAGCAGAGCTCTAACTGTCACAGCGTAACACAATACAGCTGGTTGAAGCTTCTTATGGGCTTACTATCGTGTTATGTACTGCTCATGTGAAAAACACGTAGTTGCTAAATAAATTATGTATTAGTACAAAAAAAAAACCCAGGGAAACAAACTGGAAGAAATCCTTTATGAGGTAAACAGTTCTGCCCTTCATCAATAGGAGATAGAAAACCAAGGGCCTACTGCAAGTAAGGAAAAATCAGTAGGCACAGCCAGTATCAGAGATATTTTCATAGAAAGTCTGGCCAAATGGCTGGTTCACATAGCACCTGAACACATCATACTCCCCTCATCCTACCTGCAAGCATGTTCTATCTGCTTCACATTTGCAATGCTGTTAGTGGGAACATTTTTTTTTAACATAAATTTGCCAAACATAAATCAGCCTTGAATAGTAATAATTTTAGTAAATTAGAAATTAAAACCATGGGAACAAACTGAAATGCACAACAACTTTTCTGTAGCCGTGATTTTCTGCGGGGAACTCAGGGTATTCTTGTTCTCTCTCACTCACTCAGAGCAATCAGAGAATTTTCTAGTAAAGGGACAGCATTGTCACTCACTCTCAGACTCAGATTTACTCGTGCTTTTTTGGGGACTGCAGTGATGCCTCAAAGCATTTTTCTATTAGTCTTTCCCATTACAAACTGTCTTTAGCTTGTAACAGTTCAGATGCTTTCTGTTGGAAGGATAAAGGTGCTCTTCACTCCTCACACACTTCAGTGATTCTGATTACTGGGAGGATATTTGAAATGTGATATTGTGAGGAGAGGTGTAATTATGTCTGTATTTGAATGGAACTATTCTAAGAGGCTTAGCAAAGGCAGACTTTCATGGTTGCTATAGGCTCTTGGGGTCAAGCAGTTCATTAGGAAATAACCAAGACCTAAAAATGGTCTGGTTGTTTTTTGGATGCTTGGCAAATTCCACCACCTTCTCAGGAATCTGGCACTAATTGTTCTCATTGTAAGCACTCAGACTGATCCGTATGCACTCACATTGACACGGGCACTCCTTAGCACTCCTAATGGTACCAACAACATGCTTTTTTTTTGCCTGGCTACTGGAGGTGGTTGCATCCTGCAAATGCATTTACACAACTAAAACTATCCTTTCTGCTGAACCTGGATTTCCTTTTTTCCTCTCTTTGTCATTTCATCCAAAGCAAATTAAATATTATCCCAAAATCTGTTAAGTTTAAGGCACATTTCTTTCTCCGTACATCTTATAGTCAGAATTGGCCTCCCAAAATCTTGGAAGGGGAAAGAAGCAGAATAATCTTCCCTCATTGAATGTAAGATTTGGATTTTAGCCCTGTCCAGTTTCCTGTTTTGATATATTCTCACACATCATGTATTCTCAATCCCTGCTTAGCCTTGCTCTGTCCTGCCCCCACAGCAATGGGACTATTGGCAGTGCCTACTGTAAGGCACACACCAAAGTCCTTGAATGATTGCTATTTCAGTTTGCTCTTAATCTTCTGACTAGAAAAAAAAAATAGCTTCCCTTCTCTTTTTCTGTCTTCTTCACATATTTATTCCAGCAATTTAATAATGTAAAATGTGTTGCACAAACAATGAAGAAAGCCACTGCTGTTAGAGGAAACCTAGCTTTTCACTTCTCAGACAGTGTGACCTACCCCAACAGCTCTGAGGAGAAGGCCGGGTTTCTGTTTGCTCTTCACACACATACAAGCACTGTGGCCCAAAACAAGGAGTTTAACAAGGGTTTGGCCACGATAGCCCAAAGTGAGCTTTTCTGAAGAATCTTCCCATTTTGTCTTTTTTTATGCCTGCAGTGCTCAGCCTGCCTCCCTCATCCTAGTGAGAGCTGTTGCATGCAGATTTGTTAGCAAATCTGGCCTGAGGAGAGATCAACCAGTTTTTAACATCTTTCATGGAAATACTACCAGTCAGACTTAAACAGAGTACAACTCTCTCAACAACTGCATCCAGGAAGGAGCAGATCCAAATTTGAGCTTAAAACATCAAGGCCCCTTGGGAGCACAGGCTACAGGCAACATCGGTCGAGCACAGGCTGAGAAGAGTGCCAGTAATCTCCAGGGCCATTTGTGTGGGATTTCCACAAGCTTGAGTTACAGTCTCTCAGGAACACATAACAGTGCACCCAAAGCAGCCTGGAGAAACGCTACAGAAATCACATAACCTCTACCAAAGTCAGCTTTGTTGCAGCAGCTGAAAGTCACGGGTCTTGGTAACCACATCCAATCATGCGAGAATGCCAGAGCCGCTGGAGTCCTGCCACAAAAAATGGGTAGTCTCCATGTCCAAATGTCCTCCATCACAAGAAAGGATTAAGGCTTTGCCATCCAAAAAAACAGAAGCTAAATGGCTGAGCTGCTTGTGTGTAGAAACATCTGGACTGGATAGGGAATAACACTCAGAAAACAACCAGTGAATGTCAAAAGTTCAGAGAAGCAGTAACTAAATATTAACCTATTTCAGCCCTATAGACAAAGATATCACAAAAAATCAAGTCAAAATTCACAAGCCTGTTGTGCAGAAGTCATGAGTACATAACTTCTTAGAAGAAATGGTGAAGCTCCCTTATAAATTATGATCTCTCAGAAGTCAAGCCCAGGGAATACAGTACCAAACCATGGTACCACAGATAGCTTCAGTCATCAGGCAGGAAGAAGGAGGCCTGTGACACTGGCAAGATATAAATACATATGATGTCAAGGAAAAAACACTAGAAGTTTTCCATGCCTCTGCCTAGCAACAGGGTCTCACCAAATGGAGATAACAAAGATGGTGTGCACATCTCCTATAGAAAATGCAAAGATAGCAGTCTTCTACCACGTGATATTACCCTGTATGACATCCTTGTCTCTAAATTAGAGAGGCATGGTTTTGATGGATGGACCACTCAGTGCATAAGGAATTGGCTAGATGGTCATACCCAAAGAGTTGTGGTTAACGGCTCAACACCTAAGCAGAAATCGGTGACAAGTGGCGTTCCTTAGGGATCAGCATTGGGACCAGTGCTCTTTAACATCTTTGTCAGTGACATGTCAGTGACATTGTTGATGCCACCAAGCTGTGTGGTGCACTTGACACACTGGAGGGAACAGATGGCATTCAGAGGGACTTTGACAGGCTTGAGAGGTGGGCCTATGCAAACCACATGAAGTTCAACAAGGCCAGGTGCAAGGTTCTGCACCTGGATTGGGGCAATCCCATGCACAAATGCAGGCTGGGTAGAGAATGGATTGAGGAGAAGGGCTTGGGGGTGTTGGTCGATGAGAAGCTCAACATGAGCCCACAGTGTGTGCTTGTAGCTCAAAAAGCCAATGGCATCCTGGGCTGCATCAAAAGAAGCGTGACCAGCAGGTTGAGGGAGGTGATTCTCCCCCTCTACTCTGCTCTCATGAGACACCACTTGGAGTCCTGTATGCAGTTTTGGAGTCCCCAACATAAGAAGGACATGGAACTGTTGGAGCAAGATCAGAGGGCTGGAGCACCTCTCCTATGAAGACAGGCTGAGAGAGTTGGGGTTGTTCAGCCTGAAGAAGAAAAGGCTCTGGGGAGACCTCTTAGTAGCCTTCCAGTACCTGAAGGGGCTATAGGAAAGCTGGAGAGGGACTTTTTACAAGGGCATGGAATGATAGGACAAGGGGGAATGGTTTCAAACTAAAGGAAGGTAGATTTAGACTAGATATTAGGATGAAGTTCTTTACTGTGCAGGTGGTGAGACACTGGCACAGGTTGCCCGGAGAAGTTGTGGCTGACTCCTCCCTGGAAATGTTCAAGGCCAGGTTGGATGGAGCTTTGAGCAACCTGGTCTAGTGGGAGGTGTCACTGCCCACAGCAAGGGATTTGGAACTACATGATCTTTAAGGTCTCTTCCAACTCAAACCATTCTATGATTCTATGATACATTTGATGGTGAAACAACATCTATATCTTGTTCTTGGGGAATTCCAAGTAGTATGACAGCTCTTAGCAGTAATCACCACCAGAAGAAAGCCAGACATCTAAAATGGGATATCAGTTGAGTTAAATTAATCTGCATATTACCATATATTAGGATTTTATATTAATATGGTCTTTAAAAGACATTATTTAAGATACCACATCTGATGAGGGGAAGCTTGAGTACTCCAGCTTCTTTTTGACTCATTATTGCACAATTCAAAATGCTGCCCTGACTTACGCACTCATATTCTGTTTTGTCCTAAAAGTTGTGCCTCATTGAGAACACAGTACAGATGATACTCTATGAACAATTTTCTATAACTCCTTAGCTTTTACAGCGTTGTATGTTTCTCAAACCCTGTGGTATCACCCACTATTTTGCTCTCAGATTTTTTCGTTACTACCTCATTCAAGCCTAGCACAAATCTGAAATGACTGCATGCCTCTCTGCCATGAGCGGATACCAGCAATCAGACTATTATGCAGTAATTTTTAATGTTTTATTGCTTCCACCAAAGTTTGCAATGGGATTTTGAAGAAGAAACTATCTTTCAGAAGATGGGAGGGTTTGATTTTAAATTAATTCTACTGAGGGGTTTCTTCCCCCCACAATGTAATCTTTCCTCTAGGGCTTTAGACTGAAACACTGATTTACTCACCACCGCTATCAGAAGGCTTCAGCAGAAACTCTGTCCAGCACCATCCAAAAATAAATCTCCAAACATTTTTTATTTGAAAGGTGAGTTTAGTTTTATAGACACAATTGGCCTCCCCATCATAAAATTCTACACCTCAGCTTCTCTGCCTGGACCGGACACCCTCCCTTAACTTCCTCACTCAGTACATTAACACATCACTGATCATTATTAAACTGTGACAGAAGTAGGAGTACCATACCTGAAGATGCCTACCTTTTTAATGAGGTTGTGCAGTTCCTCAGTTTCCAAAGCCATCTAGGAAAATGCCTCAGGGGCTAAAGTAACATTACTGGTACACATTGGTTTTTGGAACCAGTTTTGTGTTGATGTATTCTATGTTCTGTGCCATTTACTGGGAGGCATGATCACATTTGAGCCAGCAAGCCTGAAGATGTTCTTCTTTTTAAAGATGTGAAGTCCATTTCTTTTCAGCAAAGCACTTGAACATGCTTTTAATTTTATGTCCATGGCACGGGAGCATGCACTTAACTGGTTGTTTGGAATTAGATTGACTGTTCCTAGATGAGTAATGGACAGCTACCAAACGTCATTGTTCCTGTTCATTTACACAAGATATTCATTTTTGCAGATGCCTACCTGGGAAAACAGGTCAGGTGCAGCGCACAGGCAGGGCTGTGCCAAGCACTGCTCTCATCTTCAGAGGTGTTCACTATAATAACTCTCTCTGCATCATTCAGGACCAAATTAATAATTCAGCAGTGTCATTACTCCACCAGTCCTGTTTTGTTTACTGGAATATCATCCTGTGGTTCAGCAGCCATCTGGCTTTAGGCATAAATCCTGTGGAAAATGTAGCAGTTCACAAGGGCTGGAGGGAGTCTTTTCTTTGTGCTGGAGTCCTACAAACTCGTGGTACTTTTGATTTTCTGTTTGAGCGAGAAAGTCAACTGACCTGAGAAACTCAGCATGAACTAATTGATACTTACATCTTCTCTCCTTTACAGACTGTGGCAACGTTCGGTTCTCTCACTGGATTACTTTGAATTGAAAACAAAACACTGGAATTTGTGGAGGTCTTCCAAAGAGCAGCTCAGGATGCTCTGTTCCTTTAGCATGTTTAGAGTAAGTTTTGTGAACTTTATTCTCAAAATGCAAACAAAATGAGGCTGGTATCCCTCTCATGCAGGTATTATACTAGTAGACACATGGATTGCAACATAAAACACTGAAGGATTTCACTATCACAGGAATACTATATAGGGATGAAGAAAAGGTGCCAAATATTTTGAGCAGACAAGCTAGACAAGTTAAAATCTGAAGTCTAAGGTTATTACACTCGATAGCAATACTCATGTCCAGAACTTACCTTTGGCCTTTTCCATTAAAACAGTTATTAGTAAACCTGTGTTTGATGGTTAATCATAGGAGCTCCTGCAGAATATAAACTTATTACTAAACTGTTCTGGATCAAAATGGAAAGCATGTACTAACATCTTCATTTAGATCAACAGCAATACAAATAATTTATTTTCCTTTAGACCATCTGCAAAACTGATAAAAATCCAGAAAGATTTTTCTGCTTTTCAGTCACTTCTCCCCAGAAAGAGATCAAAATCAGTTTGAACTTGTGTAGCAAGTACCATTTTATGTGAAAAGAACAGAAAGTTACTCTCACTCAGATCTCTTGACAACAGTTATACCAGAGACTTTCTGTGTCTCCTATGCCCTCTAGCTTCTAGAAGATGTATTTACCAATCACACTCAACTTGAGCACATTTATATAGTTTTAATTTCTATACAACCACTAAAAACTTACTAAACCAGAAAATGAAATGCCTTCCTCTCTCTTCTTCCCAGATACAATTTTTACCTGAGACTGAAATAAAGACATGAAACTATTAGTCTAGATTCTTGTTTACACTAAAGGCACTTCGTAATTCTGTGGCAATATAAATGGGCTTTACAGGTGCACATTGTATTTATATACATTTAGGGTCCTTCGTGAGTGCTGTAAAGGATCTTCAGCTCACCTGAGAAATGCCACCTGAATTCCAGGAACCGGATATGCTGATCTTGAGAAAAAAGTGAGTTGTGATATATACGGGATATTGTTTCTTATTCTGACTTAATTGCAAGGCTAAATAAGGTCATTAAATGGTATACAGCAAAAAGCACCTGATGTAGGAATCACAGTGTTTTCTAATCAGTACTCTGAAGGCTGTGCTTTGTGAAGCCTCGTCAGGTTGAATTTCTGATTAGAGAGCAAAACCTGGGGGGAAAAAATGGGCTTATAAAAAGATAAGCCTTGTGTCCATAGCTAGAGATGCCACAGACTACAGGAAAAAGTTGTTCTCTTGTACAGTTTAGGAGGGCTGGTGGAGCATGATCAGCTTAAAGCTAGCTGGCTGTGAGAGACAACCCCAGCTAACTTTTATCTTTAGATAGCACCAAGAGCTCCTGAACTAGAAGTGTATTTTACCTGCCAAATTACTAGCATTCATAAGAGTAGGGGCTTTACCTCAAATCCTACCTGCCATATCATCAGAGTGGTGCCAGTGGCAGCCTATAAAGTGTAGCTTCTGCAAATATTGCAAGAAATACCCAAATAAGAAATAAAACTTTTGGTGATGGGAAATACTGGTGATCACAGTGAGAGAAAAGTCTCAGGGACCCTGAAGCTACCTGGGCTGTTCTTTTTGTGAGTGGGACACTGTGGCAACCTCTGCTACCAAGAGACTGGACACACTGCTAAGACTTTTAGTTATCAGTGCTGCAGCTGTACATGCTGTTGTTATAAAGTGGTATTTCATCATCTTTCAGAAAGTCACTGGAATAACTGGATGGGGACATTAATCCTATCAAGAACTTCAGACACAAAGACCTTTCAGTTAGTTAAACACTAAATGCATGTGGTTTTAACATGCACAATTATAAAACCAGTACTTCAGCACCTGAGCAGCAGGGTAACACATAGCTCTGCCACTGCCTAGTGGAAAAAGTTACAACATAGAGATTTTGTCTCTTCTGAGAACCTTAGTTAGGAAAGAGAAGCAAAAGGCAGCTTCACATCATGCAGAAAAAACTTCTGCACATTGAAGTTTGTAACCTTACCAGGAATAAACTTGAACTAGAAATAGCCAATGCATAAAGTTTATGAAAAAATCTTTGACTTCACTGTCAATATATGTAAAGTGTTTCAATTGGCTTGGTCTCTGATCTGTTTATCTGTAAGTCTTTTAAATGAAAACTAAGGCAGTTTTCATTTAAACCCTGCAATTCCAGCATTTGGAGGTCAGATCCATTTCCTTTTTCCATTTAATTCTCTGCTTTGATTACATTAAGAACACAAATCAATATTCATTTTCATAACTAATTTAACTTTTAGATAGTATTTTTAAGTACAGAATTATAAAGAAGAGTTTTCCAGCCTAGGAGGAAAGAACTGCATTAACTAAGACTAAAATCTTGCTTGGAAAATATACACACATACAAAAACATCACTGGCAGCATCATATTCTTCAGCCTCTCTAGGAGAACTGACATGCTAAAAAGCACCTCTAAGCTACTGAGCTTCTTCCAGTCTGCCTGTCCATATGAAAGTCACTGCACTGGTATTGTCATCCTGCCCCCTGATACACTTGCTTAGGATTCATTTGCAGTTACAGGCCATTTCCACCCACCAGTAATAACTATGGTGTTGTTCAATATGAAAACATGGTTATATCATGAGCTAAAAATGGAATTATAAACTATCCATGTACCTATTTTAGGAACAGATGCTAATTAGAATAATTGGCTCCCTCCACAACAAGAGACATTGAAGACGTATAACTGCCTTTCGAGCATGTCAGCAGAATAATGGGCAAATCAGTGTGTCTGACATGATTGATTTGGACTTTCAAAGTGTTTGCAAAGCTATGAAGAAGCTATAAAGACTCTAAATAGCCATAGGATGTTGTTCTTTCATGGAGTAGAAATGGCCTGTGAGGGAACAAACAAAAAGTGAGCAAAATATTTGGGTTTCTAAACAGCAGAAGAAAAGCGTTCCTTATGATCATGATCTATGACTTGCAGCAAAACTGGACAGGAAGACACCTGTCTGTGCAACAGATACAGGTCAGTTGGATCTACCAGGATGGGGACAGCTGGGGGCCATGGGCTGTCTCCATCGCCCCTCGGAGAGGAGGAAGAGGCACCCTCCAGTATGTGCAACACTCTTGGCCACAGCTGCTGTGGAAGGGATGGGAGCTGGTGAGAGGCAGCAAAGCAGCAGCAAGCTACACTCCTCCTCCTCCTGCTATGACAGTGTTGGCACCTCAGGGACAGGCCACATGCAGTGAGAAGCAGCCTTTATACACCTCTCTCCTGGGCACCAAGCGGAAACACCACGGCCACAGGGCAAGGCTGAGGCTCCAGTTTGGAGGAGCAGTTGTCAATCCCCCTTCCTTCCCTGATGAGAGGCTGGGGCACAGCTTGCCTCTGTGGCACCTGTCAGACCTAGAGCAACATGTGCTAAACCAACCTGCCAGCCCAGCTACTGGCATCTCAAGAACTTGTTTGCTGACAATCTTGCGAGCAGTTACTCAGGACAACCTTGGTAGGGGCTACTCAAGCATGTTGTACCAGTATCCCTACCATACATGACTGCCACCTGAAGATGACCACACTCCTTGCCATGTAGTCTCCTCAGAGAAGACTGGATGCCAACCCTCAAAGAGCAACTTGAATATCAAATTGATTCTTGCATATATGATATATGCTGTAGTTTGTGGACACTGAATAGATTAATGCAACATCAAATTGCTTCACGCGTTAATGTGACAAGATGCTACTAGGAAAAGCCATTGAGAAGAAGTGACACAACAACAAAGGTAAACAGAAAATCCAAACCAGCAAGAGTGTAATCATCTTTTGTGGACAGTCAATATGAGTGTAATGAAGTACCAAGTGGGATCTATGAGTATTTTCTCACATATTAGGGGGAAAAAAAGCCTGCCCAGAGGTACAGAGTTTTAAAGGTAACATTTGCTTTTGTGGAGGTGACACTAATAAGTTAGCAGGGATCACACCTCAGCCCCAGCCAAAAGAGTAATTGGTGCAAACAAGAATTGTGACAAAGCCAAGAACAGAAAGAAAAGATAAATGTTGCAATGATTCTTATTACTCCAAGGATGGATCAGAAATCTCCGAGAGAAAGTATTTCAACATTTGGCATAATTTAAACATCTATTTTTGGAAAAAAAAGTTACTATACTCCTTGGACATTTTCTGCAGAAGAGAACAGCTTTAAAAGGCATAAGGACCATCTAAAGAAGAGGATAATTATGTGCAGAACCAGGGAAAGATGTGGTGCCTTTTAGAACAGTAAAGAGACAGCAAATGTGTGCACCATGTGGACCCCTTCCAGCAGCCAGGGCAGGGTTCACCTGATTGTCAGAAGCAGTGAGCACCACCAGCTTGAAAAGAAGTTGCCAGCACTCAATGTGGGTGAAATCAGGCTGGAAATGCCCAGTTCATCTTTAACAGTATTATCCTGTTCTGAAATAGTTCAGCCTAAAAAAATGCACAGACCCAAATTCTCCAGCATGTTTTAAACTCTTCACCTTGTAGAGACATTCCATCTGCTAATTAGACATGACAATGCTGGATTAGATAACCAATACCAAAATTTACTACTGCCTGCTATAAGTTGCTTTTGGCAGTGCTCAGTGTCAGAAGCAATAGCATTAGCTCTGCTCCTTTCTCACACTGCAGATGATGGAAGCTCTCAGGAAGATGAATTAAATTCCACTAACAGAAGGAGAAAAAAGGGATCTGAATATCTGAAGAGACCCACCGTGAAAGGCCACTTGAGTTATTTAAAAATGATGCTTTATCAATACATGCAGCAATGTCCTGGTGCATGATCCTGAATCAAAAACTTATTGGACCTAGGAGCAGGAGACCACCTGCCCCTTGGCAAAAAGCGCACAGCTGAACAGCTCCCACATGTCTGTTTTGGCAGCTGCAAAGGTCCAGGGGTACTTGTGTTGGTATTAGCTCCACTGTTATCCATCACCTGGTCCCAAGAGCAGCTGGTTCACACCTGCCTGATACCCCATGGGGTGCCACAGCCCTGCCCAGTGGCCCTGGGGGCCCATGAAACCCCAAGAAGCCCATGAAAGCCCGAGGAGGCCACAGCACACTCCTGCATGTCCCAATCCCCGCAGCCCTCTCCAGGAGACGAGCAAGTGAGTTTGCCTCATGGCACTAGCCCAAGTGTCCGCCCCTGCTCACCCACTCCATGTCCAGCTGGACGATGCACCCACCGGCAAGACAAAACCAGGAAACCGTGGATAAAAACCTCATCTGAGAGGGATCCCTCTGTGCCTTCACTGTGCTTGTTCACTGGCCACAAGATGGTGCTTTTTTACTTCCCATCAGCTCAAAGCACAGGACTGGGCAAAATTCATAAACCTTCCTATGCTCACGTGATGTTTGTGTCCATATTTGTTATGGAAAACCAAACCACTAGAAAATAATCTGCAAAATTAAATCCCCAAAACTCTGTAATGACATGAAGACCATCTACAATAAATTATTCTCAGGCATTTCTTTCTCAGAAATTTCTTCCCCCTTTGCCTTTACTTTCAAAATACACTCCCAAAGCCTTTTTAAGCACATAGCTTAAAAAACAAACCTATTTCTTACAGAAAACGCACACTAACAAGCATCTAAAAGTATTAGAACCAAACTACAGTCATGATGATACTGCCTCATAAACAAGAACACAAACACTTGTGCATGACTGATCTGTATTGTCTTGGCTGACTGAATACTAAGTAACTTGGATTTGATGCCACTCACACATACTGCACCAACATAATTTCCACCAGCTTTCAGCATCTTTAGAATGGCAATGTAATTAAAATTGAAAGGTAAGTACATTAGAAACCATACTTTCCCTTATTAAATGCTAATTCCAAAATAGATTTTCTCCTGGGGTAGAAGTTTGGGGTTTATTTAAGAGCTGATAAATTTGGGTAATATTATCAAGAACAGCACTTTTAAAAAATGGGAGCAATTTCTTCAACTTGTTCACAGTCAGTCAAAGATATTCACAAGCTTCTAGTGGCTCTGCAATTCCTTTTACCATGTTCACTGCCTTAAAATTAAAACAATTAAAATATTGGGTTTTACACCTTTAGTTTTGTCTTGTTTTAATAATAATCTGCTTCTCCTAAAGCTCTGAGCAACTCAGTTTCATGGTGAAGGGTTTCCATCTCTTCACATCACATAAAAGGATGTAAGGGCCTTCACCTTTTTTCCTATCTGTCCTTGCTTTCATAGTGTTATGGCCCTCTGTCCTCTACAGACATATTTATTTGGTGAGTGTATTGCATTGCTGTGCAGATAGAGATTTCAATGAGAAAAGAGACAGAAGATACAACAGAAATAGATCTTGAGATGTGAAAGTAACAATTTCTTCCTAAGGATAAAAAAAAGGCAAGCCAACAAACAAAACAAAAAACACATACCAAAAGTTTCATCCAGCCTTCCTCTAACCAGGACAATGTAAAATCCAGCTCCAAGGTTACTAGCACATCTGGTTTGTGTGTTAGGTTTGTAATTTGGTGTAGAATAGTAATCCGAGGAAATCCCTTTGGCTGAGAGATAAAATGCATGACTTTGTTAAACTGAAAAGAAGAACTAACAAGTTTTAGAAGAGGTGAACACTATGGCTGTCATACAATTACATGAAGCAGCACCAGGTGCCTCTCAACAGAAAATGGCTGTAAATGGAAAAAAAAAACCTGCCCGAGCATTTAGACTTTAAAGCCAGAAGGAGCCCATGGACATTGCCTAGCTTCTTACTGAGTATGAATCATTGAATTACATGTATTCATCCCAGTAACTGTGCTTAGGCATTTTATTCTGGAGAAGATTAAGCTGTTAGGTGCTGTAGTAGAGAACAGAAGACAACCTGCCACCTGTGCCCAGAGGCTCTGCAATGACTGGGGAAGGTGTTATTGAGGTAGCCAGGTGATCTCAGCATATAACCCCCCACTTTGTGCAAAGGAAAATGGGGGAAAATACCTTAAACCTGGTGAAGAACGCTTGTGGGCTCCAAAATTGGTGGTTGGCTCTAACCCAACCAGATCCTTGTACAAACACGGGGCAGTGGTTCACCATGCAGATATAGTACACTCAATTGTGGCCAATCTCAAATATTTCAGAGGAAAATGGAAAAAACCACTAGACTGTCTCTGGGCAATAGATCTGCAAGCCAAGTCTGAACATCCCTCCTTTGCCCATGTAGGCACTGGAGCTTTTCCCTCTAAACTCATTTATATCTTCTACAAGATCTGCTTTGCACACTGACTTACCAGGGCTGAAACGTTGCCCAAGGAGTAAAACTATAGCCACCAATGAGAACGGTATAAAAGCGTCATCACTGCATAGCCTTACTGGCTACGTCTACATCTGGTTGACCATGCTTCTGTTTTTGCTATTACACTTGCAGCAGAGATAGACAGAGATATAGTAAGAGCCTTAACCTCTACTTTGCATAGTGAGGTGATCTTCATCTGAACTGATAAAGCAGATTTTAGAGTCAGCCTGTGGAGCACAAAACAAATCTAAACAAATATCTGACTCAGCTACTAAACTGAAAGAGCAGCAGCTTTGAAGAGGAAGTTGGCAGCACCACTTAGAAGTCTATGGATTGCTTCCAGCTACCCTCTTCTCCACTCAAGCTAATTATTTATCCCTGATCCCTAAATAGACTCTGTTTCAGGATTGCTTAAAAGAAATGTACATTTCCGTACCTCCTTTTTCTCTCTTTCTAATTCACTTTTTTGACCTTAGACAAAGAAAAAAAACCAAAACTACAAAGCACATTAGGCCATTTTATCTGAACTATATCCTGTATGAAAACGTTGCCTTAACCCACACATGTCAAAGTTTGTCTCTGTGGTTTTATTAAATGTACCTGCGGCTTCATTTTATTTTTCTAGCATAAGCATCACTAAGTGGTGTATTTTTGAGCTACTGCTTGATGAATACATATACGTAAAATGTAACTGTTTTTCCTACCCTGAACTTTTGACTCAAATCATAGTATTTATACCTAGTAAGACTGTAGCAGATGAATGGGCCATCTGATCTGCAATTATGTTGGATCTGTGCCAAGTGTTTCTGCAAGTGCATTCAAATGAAAAATCAGTTTCTCAATCCAAGTGTATCTAAAATACTTTTTTTAATTTTGTGTAAATTCACAAATGATACAATATTGAAGTGGTTTGGTTTTCTTTTTTTAACATACTGTACAATCAGGTTAGTTAAGTGTTTTACATCAAGGCACAGCACACCGTATAATACACATATGCCTTGCCAGGCAGCAGTTCAGTATAATCCCCGAGTTTTGGCAGTCGCGCCAGGATAAGTAGCATGGATCACATATAAGCTAGAAGATAAATAAATAATAGATGCTGTCACATTTTATTTGAAATAGAGTTGCATATAAAAAGAATATACAATAATTTAACTTTAATAATTAGATTCTCTTGTACTATACATAACAGAAGTGTTTTCATTTGTAGTAAATAAAACATTTTCAATATTAGGATGCAAAATGAATCTTCTTTTTTGTTGTCTTGGTTTATGGAGAAGAGTTGCTTTTGATAGAAATTAAAGTTGAATTTTCAATTTCATGGCAACCTGAAAAAAACAAATCCAGAGTTACTGATGTGTTGATAATGAAATATCACTGGTAAAGTAAGCACATAATTCCAATCAAACTGTTGCATTTAGTTAATGCACTGTGAAGCTAGTTATCTAAGCAGAACATCTACAAAAGCTCTTCTTCAGTCTAAACATGCTACTGTTACCTTTGTAACATCTGTTTTTGTACTGTTACTTGCCCTGCTTTCTCAGACTATCCCTGTAGGTCTCTTATTCACCCAACAAAACTGAAATTCTGGTAATACCATATTGCCTGCATTGCAGATTCTGTTTATTGCAGCATATTTACCATATTCACATTATCATTCAGCTTTTCACATTTGAACGCTTCTTCTTCGCCTGCCAAAGGCCTTGGATCCCACGTTGGTTGGTACAAAGTTGTTCTTGCCCACTCCTCCTGACCTGCTCAGGAAGTCTGCCAGACGGTGGGTCACACAGGTTGCTGTGTTGCATGCCCTCTTCTGTGCTGTTACACTGCTTTTCAAAAGGAAAATAAAGAGTTAGTTCCTGAAGTACCTACCCTGCATACAATGAAGTGTCAGTAAGGGATGCTATGCCTAGGAAAGATATTTCTATAAAGAAAAAGTAATCTTGCTGTGCAGCAAACGTTTGCAACTTTTTCATGCACAGCTTATAAGCTCTAAATGATGAGTTTATGTTTTGCTAAGTGTCAGACTCAGCCTACAAAAGGTGGCTAAGCTCTTCCTTTCTTGGGCAATTGAAGTGAAGACTAAGCCAAGCCAGATCTTCAGCAACATCTGAGCCATCGCCTGCCTCCAGAAAGTCATTATGACCAACAGAGAGGTGCTGAGGAGGTCCAGGTCTGGAGCATTTAACCTATCCTCTCTTCCTCCAAAAGTCAAGGTCTGTGTTTTGCTTGTAGTGCTGCTGAAGGACAGCAGCAGGAGCTGATCTTTAACTTCACTATAACACCTATGATCCAGAAATACCCAATACCCAGAAGACACATGAAATCCCGCATCACTGACAACTACAGGAGCTTTGTCAGTGACTCTGGCAGGGCTGTACCTGCACAACAGCTGACCAACTGCTTTCAGAGCTGAACCACAAACACACTGCTTCCATGTATTTAACGGGAAAGTGAGAACCCCCATTTCCTGGAGTTAGACCTGTCCAGTACAGCACTTCACCATGGCAGTAGTTCATCAACTTCAACAGAAGTAGTTCTGTGCTCAGAGTTCAGGCTACAGCCAAAAATTTTGCTAGACAGGGGACTTCAAGGTATACACATTCACATAGTCCTTGCTTGAGAAAATCTTCTACTAAAGCTATGAGTTTCTTGTAGTAAGGGGGTTTTTCTCAGATAAACATTGCAAGACAATTTATTAATGTTAACAGATACTGTTTGTAACATCAATGCCAACTTTTTGGAACAGGCTTCTGAATACAAGATAGATGCAGTGCTGCAACAGAAGAACTGTAAAAAAATCTGATTGTCTCTTAATTTCCAATTCACCCACATTATAGTCTTGAATTAATACTAAAATATTTTAAAGACAGCAGAGTTTTGAATATACTAGTGTAAAGACCTATTGTAAAGTAATAAGGGGAAAGAAAAAACAAAATTCTTACCTGGAGTGTTCAGTATCCAGTTTTAAACAGGATTACATTTCTAGTTTGTTTGAATAAATCTGTACGAGCCTTTCCTGATTCCTTCTCAGGATCCTTACTAACAGGATTGCATGCATGCTTGATTACATCAGTACATCTGAATGTATGTGCATAATTTCAATCTCTAAATTCTCTTGCAACTTTTCTAGAATTACTGGTTTGCCCCCCAAGCACTGAGAAGACTTGTAAAATTTTTCTAGCCGTATCTAGAAATCCCACATTCTATACCAAGTTATTAAACCAAACAGATCTAATCCTTATAGAAAAATAGGTTTATTGAACAAGTGCGTGGGCAGGCACAAAAGATGAGTCTACTTGTACATTTAGAAGCCAGAAATGAAGAGCCTTGTTTAGAATTTTTTAATCAGAGTCTAAGAATCATTTGAAATCTCAAGGCAGTGCTGTTCATTTGTATTTATTTACTTTCTCCTAGCTTGGTATGCATGTTACGTTCTCTGTCTTCCTAACATTAGGTCCATCTCAAACATTCTCTGTCAAAAACAGAATCAAAAGAACATAGCAAAGTTAGCAATCAAAGTTAGATCCACATGCATCAGCTTAAAAAAGGGAGAAGGGGAGAAATAAGCATGTCTAGTTGTTTCCTAGGGGTTCCCCATAGTTTGCATAGCGTTCGTGTTCCAGGTCACTCAGCACATTTCGTTTCTTGCCAGGAGTTCCAGCCCCGACGTCAGTGCGAGGGTAAGTTTGCAATTTGTGCAATTCTTGAGACAGTTTGCCCAGCACACAAGTACTCAGACTGGCACAGCGTTTGGAAATAGGTCTATCCAGGCTGCAGGGGGGAAAAAAAACATGCCCAAAGGAATAGTAATCTCAAACATGCATGGTCATGCATTTCTTCCCTAGATAAATATTTACAGTTAGAAAACTTAAAAAAATTATAACAAAAATAACCCCTCCACAACACATTCCATGCAAGGAAGGTTCATACAAATGCAGTCAGAAGGAAAACACTGTTTTTCAATTAATTCAGCTTTGTTGGAAAAGAATGTTCATTAGCCTTTTGAATGCTGGTAGTCAGAGGTGAGGAAGTTTTACTTTCCATGTATTCAGCATGCTGTTGAGTCTCTCATACATCACCACCATGCTTTGCAATACAAATCCTATTAGGATAATGCAAATGCTCTTGCATGCCTTTGGTCTACAGCTAGTGGCGCAGCGTGCATTAGGAGGAACACGTCCCCTCTGCTCCATGCCTTACAACAGCAAGCACTTTTACGACAGAGAATCCAAGAGTGACTGAATGGCCCCTCAGGCTCCCACTAGGAAGACATACCTTTTGCTGCCATATTTTAACACAACCCCCTCATTCAAGCTCAAATCACCCTCCACTTTCAGTTGCAGAAGACAGATAGAAGCAGGTTAACTAGGTGAAAGCCATTCTGCCGATAGCAACATTAGGATGTCCCTGCAGTATCATTAGGATGTCTCTGCAGTATCATCCTTTACCAGTTAGGTGACCACAGTTAAACATAATCCCAAGAAAAGAAAAAAATTTTGACCTGCAGAGGGTCTGCTCAGATGGCTTTTGATAAATATCAAACACACAACACTCCCCCATTGCCTTTCTCCTGCCCCAGGACTGCAGTCCTTACCTGTTCCCTTCAGAGGCTTGCTCCAGCTCTTCTACTGTCATCTGTATGAACTCTTTCACCAGTGCATTTAATAACCTCCGAGCTTCATAATCACTGAGCGTCACTCGATCTGTTATGGACTCCAAGCCAGGTCTAAGCAGAGGCAAGCAAAACAGGATGAATAAAACCCAGACTGCTGCAGAGAGACACACACAGGAGGGGGAGGGGGGGGTGTCACACACTACTGCGTGTCATTGACAGCGTCTTTCACTGGTGTGGCTACGTAAGCCATCCTCATGGACAGCACTAGGTGTTTTAGATACGTAATTCAGAAGACACAGAGTCAAGAACAGCATCAAAAGGAGCCATCTTTCTCATTCACTGTAGTCTATTTCCCCCCCCCAGATCTCTAAAGAATATTAAGCATTCTCATACCATTCAGATGTAGCACTCAGCAACAGGACCAGTTTCTTACCTGACTGGGGCTGCCTGGATGCTCTCCATCTGGCACACAACCAAGGCATAAACAGCAAGGAAAGATGAAATCTTCAGCATAACCATGATTTTCTCTCTACAACAAAGAGGTACATCAAGCAATGGCTGTTTTCCAACCCTCTCAGTCCTATAAGGTCTACTAAAGAGGTCATCACTTCCTAGCCACAAGTAGCACAAATACTGCTTTTTTTTTCCCCCTTTTTTAGTATTACCTTCCAATTTCTTTTGATTATTGCCATTTTGCTTTAATTTTCTCAGAATTTTAAGATAACTTAGCACTACTATAGGGGATAAATATGCAGCTTTTCAGAGCTGCAGCTCTGTACAACTATTTGCATTTAACGCAGACTTTCCCTCAATCTGGTGGCACACACATTCCTCTGAGTAACTACTGCACACAGTGCCACAGTCAGCGTGGCCAACATGAACAGGCACAGCGACAGGGTAAGAGTCACAAGAAAAAATAAAGAAACGTTTAGCATTGAGTATTTTTAAGAATTAAGTGCCAGTATTAGCACTTTACCTGAAACTGCTTGCTTGTCAGAAGTTAGCACACCAACATCCCAGTTCAGATTACACTATGAGAATTAAGTAGTTTAATTTCAACAATTATTTCTACTTCAGAACCAGGAAAAGGATAAGTTCAAAATGAGTCACGAGAACAAAACTTGTTAAGGGATATGTATAATTGAAGATACCTGCCTTGAGATACACCTGTTTTTTCTCACAGCATCAGTACTTGGACTCAAGGAAGCACATCTTTACCTACCCCGCTTGGCTTCCTTTTTGCTAGCTTCCAGTTCTCCCTGCGGCTCAGCGGAACGAGGAGACATCCCCGAAAGGACGCTCCGCTTCCCCGCGGGCGCTCGGGGCGCCCCGGACGGTGACCGGCACCGGCGCAGCACCCAGCCGGGCACCGGGCAGGGTTTTGCACGGAGAGCGGCCCCGCACGCCTGGCGGGACACCCCGTGCCGTGCTGGCGGGGGAAAGGAAGAGAGCGAGGGTTTCCTCCCACCTAACCCTGCTCGCACCCTCACACGCGGTGCCCACGCGTGCGCCGGCGCACACGGGTGAATGAGGGCGTTACGACCCCGCGCCAAGCTCCGCGCCCCGGGAGAGAAACGGGACCGACGGGACCCACGCGACGCGAGCCGCCCGACGCAGGGAGCCGGTGCGGTGCTTACCGGCGGCGCGGTGCGGTGCTGTACAGA
>VZRW01012466.1:2271-12584 GCA_013398125.1 Aegotheles bennettii
TGGGTCCACAGCTCCTGCCAGAAGCCTGCTCCAGCATGGGATTCCCATAGGGTCAGAGCCTCCTTTGGGCATCCAACTGCTCCACTGTGGACCTCCATGGGCTGCAGAGGCACAACCTGCCTCTCCATGGTCTTCTCCACTGGCTGCAGAAGAATCTCTGCTCTGGCACTTGGAACACCTCCTTCCCCCTTCTTCTTTACTGACCTTGGTGTCTGCAGAGTTGTTTCTCTCATATATTCACACTTCTCTCTCCCAGCTGCTCTTGTAATGCAGTTTTTTCCCCTCTTAAATACATTATTCTAGAGGTGCTACCACCATCACTGATAGGCTCAGCCTTGGCCAGCAGCGGGTCAGTCTTGGAGGCAGCTGGTACTGGCTCTCTCGGATGTGGGGGAACATGTTCTGGCATCTTCTCACAGAAGCCACCCCAGCAGCCTCCCTCACTACCAAAACCTTTCCACAGAAAGGTGTAGAATTTGGATTTTATCTCCTGGAAGGAGTATGAGTTGAAACAGTAATGTCAAAAGTGTTAAACATTAGGTAACTGAAATTAAGTCAAGTAACACATGCCCTGATAGTCTCTATAGCTGTGTAATAAACAATCCTTTGTGCACAGCAAGAAATTTGACTTAAAGCATACGTAGGTTTGGGAAACACTCTTTGCCTTTTTGCTTAGCAGGACTGTGAATGTCCAAGTTTATGTTCCAATTGCTGGACGCTTCAAGGAGAGGACACAAATTTTCCCAGTCTCGGTCAGCTTCTTGTTCTGCTCAAGAACACCTCCTTTTCTGAAAGTATAAGTAGCTCTCATCATATGTGTTCAAGTGTTTGTTAACCAAGTTCAACTCTTGATTCCTTTGTTCTTAATTCCTTAAGATCAGAGCGTGAATCTGGTTCATGTACAGCTGAAGACTTAGTTCAAAGTCTGCATGAAGCTCATCCCTGCAGCAGAGGCCAGTGAGAAGCTGTGGTATTGCCCAGGTCTCACCAGACTTTCAGTCTGGAATGGAAAGGTCTAATCATTGTATTAGCTCAGCACCATTGATGATTCCTTTTGCTTGTAAGCAATATGAATGTATGGCAGGAAACACCATGCTTAGTAGAAAATGTTGGCCAAACAAGTCTTGTAGAGAGGCTGTGGGGCACGTAAACCCAGCAGGACCTTTTCTGTTCAATGTCTGTTCCTGTGCAGTCATTACCTCTGATTCTCTAAAGGCTTGATTGTGTGGGGTTTTCTGTAGGCCCCCAACTGTAGCATTGTTTTTTCCCAGGGCTTGGCCTAAATCACAGCTAAGTTTTTAATCTGCATGAAGTCTGTGCTCTATATAGCTCAGACAAGGAGAAAATTGCTTTGACAGATAACTGCTATCTGTATGCTCAGCTTGAGGTCTCAGCTGAGAAATCATTGTCTAAGAGATCTTTGCTGTCTGAGTTTTGGACACGTTGTGTGTAAACATTAAGTATGTTCCCTGTTGTAGTCTTATTTTGTCATTTTTTTTCCTTTTGCTCTGTGTAGCTTGCTCCATGGAGTTTTGTGGCGGTAGGATTTAAATATGAAATGTTGGTGTCAGTCCAACATGTACATCTGGCCTACTTAGTAAGTGTGCTTCTACTGCAATAAAATCAGCAACAGGGGAAGGGAGTGGAACCAAAAAGCAGGAGAGAAACAATAGGTTGGTGGCAATAGAACGTGAAGAAAAATCAAGAGTCCAGCAGAAAAGAACTTTCCTGATCTAGTGTGAGCCTTAAGTGCATAAAGAATGGCAAGCTTGCACTGAGAATACTGTCTTCCCTTGAAAATGTTGCATATTTTGTCAGGTATTTTTCCTGTTTTTTTTCCCTTCATTATTTATCTAAAATCAAATGACAGTGTTTGTGGAGACAACAGGGAAATGACGTTCTGTTTTCTTAAGTGAGCTGGTATGTTGCAAAAGCTATCATTTTTACATTGTTCCTATTTTGCAAATGACAGAGTATAGGAACAAAGGGCTGTTCCTTCTCAGAAGCCCACTAACCTGATTGCAGCAGCACATAGCGATTACAGGTTGTTGGGAAATCTCAAGTAAAGTTTATGTGCACATTATGGCTCTGAAAGGTTACTGTACAGAAATAAGGTTTTGGCATGACAATTAATACTACTGCCCTGGTTTGTCCTGCCTACCAGGACAAAATTTTCTGCGGCCATATCAACCTTAGTCTGCCTGGCCCCGCCAGCTCCCCCTCAGGGAGAGAGAGGAGATGGAAGGGAGAGAAGGCAGACTTTTTAATCCAAGGCACCCATATTCTGGAGCCTACAGCAATTTTGGTTCTGTCATCTTTAAAAAAAGGCGCAGCAAAATTGGCAAAAGAACAGTAAGAATGGCAAGATATGAAACAGCTCCCATGTAAAGGAAAAATAAATATATGTTCTTAGTATCTATAGACTGGAAAAGAAGACTATGGGAGAATGTGATGGAGTGGCACAGAGAAGGTGAATAAGGAATGTAAGAATCAATCACAGAATCATTATGGTTGGAAGGGACCTCCAGGGTCATCAAGTCCAACCTTTATCCCATCATATTCCTAACCATTAGACCATTAGACCATGGCCTCAAGTGCCTCATCAACCCATTTTTTGAACACCCCGAGGGACGGTGACTCCACCACCTCCCTGGGCAGCCTATTCCAGTGCCTAACCACCCTCTCAGTAAAGAACTTCTTCCTAATATCCAACCTAAACTTCCTCTGACGTAACTTGAGGCCATTTCCTCTCGTCTTGTCATTAGCAATTCGGGAGAAGAGACCAACACCAGCCTCACTACAACCTCCTTTTAGGTAGCTGTAGAGGGCAATAAGGTCTCCTCTCAGTCTCCTCTTCTCCAGGCTAAATAACCCCAGTTCCCTCAGCCAGTTTCCATAAGGCTTGTTTTCCAGACCACTCACCAGCCTCGTTGCCCTTCTCTGGACTCGCTCCAGCACCTCAATGTCCTTCCCATCCTGCGGTGCCCACAACTGGACGCAGTACTCAAGGTGCGGTCTCACGAGTGCCGAGTACAGGGGCACGATCACCTCCCTACTCCTGCTGGTCACACCGTTTCTGATACAGGCCAGGATGCCGTTGGCCTTCTTGGCCACCTGGGCACACTGCTGGCTCATGTTCAGCCGGCTGTCAACCAACACCCCCAGGTCCTTTTCCGCCAGGCTGCTTTCCAGCCACTCTTCCCCAAGCCTGGAGCGCTGCATGGGGTTGTTGTGGCCGAAGTGCAGGACCCGGCACTTCCCCTTGTTAAACCTCATGCAATTGGCCTCAGCCCATGGCTCCAGCCTGTCCAAATCCCGCTGCAGAGCCTCCCTACCCTCAGGCAGATCGACACTCCCACTCAATTTCGTGTCATCTGCAAATTTACTGAGGGTGCATTCGATCCCCTCATCCAGGTCATCGATAAAGACATTAAACAAGACTGGCCCCAAGACCGAGCCCTGAGGGACACCGCTTGTGACCGGTCTCCATCTGGATTTAACTCCATTCACCACCACTCTCTGGGCTCAGCCATCCAGCCAGTTTTTAACCCAGTGAAGAGTCCACCTGTCTAGACCATGAGCTCCGAGCTTCTGCAGCAGAATGCTGTGGGGGACAGTGTCAAATGCCTTCCCGAAATCCAGGAAGACAACATCCACTGCTTTTCCCTCATCCACTAGGCGGATCACCTGAACATAGAAGGAGATCAGGTTGGTTAAACAGGACTTGCCCTTCGTGAACCCATGCTGGGTAGACCTGATCCCCCTGTTGTCCTGCACTTGCCACGTGATCTCCCCCAAGATGAACCTTTCCACAATCTTCCCTGGCACCGAGGTCAGGCTGACAGGCCTGTAGTTTCCCGGATCCTCCTTCCTGCCCTTCTTGTAGATGGGCGTCACATTGGCAAGTTTCCAGTCATCTGGGACCTCACCCGATAACCAGGACTGCTGATAGATGATGGAGAGCTGCTTGGCAAGTTCCTCCGCCAGCTCCCTCAGGACTCTCGGGTGGATCTCATCCAGGGAACTATGGGGCATCATATGAAATGAGTAAGTGGAAGCTCCAAACTCAACAGCAAGAGGTTTTTATTCTTACAAAAGGCAGTTATGCTGCAGAACTCCTTGTCACAGGACATCATGGATACTAGGAACTTATGTGACTTGAGCAAGCAACAGATTATTTTAACAGAAGCTGGTAAACAGAATTATATCAATGGTGACACAGAGATGCAGATCATTGGAAGATTGGGAAAAAGTCCAACAAGTGTTGATGTATGTCTACTTACCTTTTTTTTAATACTCTTGTTTGTCTCTTGTCATCAGCTAGAGCTGGAAACAAGTTGCTTGGCTAGATGTGGTATAGGGAGTCCTATTTTAATATTTTAATATCACTTTATTTATTTTTTTTAAGAAACAGATCTGCAAAGCCAGTAACAGTCATTCTGCTTTCACCTCAAGCTCTTGTTTTAGGAGCTTTGTTTTAGGACTTTGAAAAAGTGTCATGATTGTTAGGATTATTGAATATCTCAGCCTGAACTTGCAGTTGTTCGAGGTGATACACATTCTGCAGGACTGCAAATGCACCTTTGAGAATCAAAGGATTCATTTCTGACGGCCAAACAAATGCTTCTTGTTTTTATATTTGGCTGTCATTCATATGAGACACTTCAATTCCTGTTTTTTGCAGAAAACAGAAGGTCAGGATGATATACTATGCAGGGAACCCAACAGATAACTTTTCCTGTAACGATGATTAGCCTTTGTATTTGTTCTTTCCCAAAAGGAAAAAGGTTCAGTCAGCCATTTGGTGACACACTGTGTTGACAGAAAACTGAAAATTTACTGGAAACAAGCCGCTTCAGTTTTACGTATGCATATGATTGCTTTGGTACAAAACAAGGTAAGCAACGTAATTTCCTTATTCTACAATATTACTTATCATTGTCAAAATGTGTTTTCACTGAATTTTAAAGAAGTTATTTTCTAAAATGACTATAATTCTGAGGACTATGATCCTGAATGCATATCAGAGTTGAAAGCCCAAAACTTTGTACAGAGGTTTGCATTAGCAAATTGTCTTGTGCAAGAAATGTGTCTTTCAGTGTTTGTTGCAAAGTGTGTTCTGTTTCAAACTTTGATTTAATGCCACGGAAATGAATGTTACCTTGGAGTCCTAAGGTTGAAATTCACCTGTAACATTTTCAAGACACAAGTATTTCTACCTGCATATGTTTCTTCTCAGAGGAAGTGAATTACCAGCAAACATGGGTTTTCGACACTTTACACACCTGTGAAAACAACATTCTGGAAGCATTATAGCTTTGTTCTTTTTGCAGAGGTATTTATTAACACTTTTAATTATGTGATATTCCTGAGCATTTCTATTTCTGAAAATATTTATATTGTCTCCTCAATCAGATATGGAACAAAGAACCATAAAAGCAAAGCACTTCAAATAAGCAAGTCAGGTTCTCCATCTGTCCCCAAGATTAAAACACAATTTTGTCATGTATCTGGCTTACTTGTATATATATGCTAATGTGAATGCAGATCAGAAATCTGTGGTTTAAGATCTGCTCTTCTTGTAAATTTCAAAGAATCTTAACCAAAATCATTCTCTCTTAAGATAAAAATAAAGAGCAAAAAATTCAGGACATTCATTTATTACATAGAGTGTCACATTATTACATTAAAGCAATTACACCAAGCACATGAGATGAAACACAAATGGTCGTAGATATTCCAGATAGTTTCAACCAAAGTCTAGCAAGCAATTTGTATGAAATTATGTATTTAACAGTTTTTAGTCTGCCTTGTGGATTGTGTAATGTCTCATAATCTGTTGTGTATCAAAAACTTCTGGCAGATGTGTAAGGGTCTGTAGACTGTGGCTTTTGACTTACAAGCACAGCACTCCAAACTCAACTCCAATGGGACTGACTAGCCTAGCAGTTTATGTGGCTACATATTGTTTATGTTTCTTGATCAAACAAATAGGACCAATAGTCCTTCTGGTTATATTTCTGGTAACTCATTTAGCAATCAGTTTCCATCAATATTTCCATTAGATGCAGGCCAAATTTACAATTAAATCTTGCTAGTAAAATTAGCATAAATACCAACCCAATTCATGTTTAAAAAAGCACTGAAATGACTTGTAAGGTAGATACCTTTTCTGGGACGCCTTCCCAAGAAAGAAATGTTTAAATAAAGAAGACAATCACATCTTTTTAATAACATTGAACTAAAATGTAAACACCATGAAAGAATATTATCCATGTTTCTAAAAGTGACTGGATGGATTGGTGTGGTATGGAATTGTGACTTTTAATCAGATGGTATTAAAAAATAATGCAATATGAATTTGTTGCATTTTGTCTTTCACCACACTTTAGGAGAAATAGAAAAGGCAAAATACAGCTTCCTTGTACCCATATTTGCATTGTGGTGGGTTTTTTTGTTTGGTTTGTTTTTTTTGTGTTTGAGTTTTCTTGTGTTTGTGGCTTTTTTGTTTATTTTCTTTTTTCTTTGTTTATTTTTCTTTATCTGCTCCCCTTCATGTTTTCCATCTGTATGTATATGGTTCCTCACAGTTACACCATTCTTACTTGCTCTTTATATTTATTTTCAACTATTCTTTTAAAAAACTCAATTTATTAATCCTTCTTTCAAGCTTCAGTGCAGTTCATACTCCCTTCATTAACAGGAATTTTGAAGTTATTTTGCTGATTCACTGTCAGTGTCTGACTACAGAGGAGAAAATCTAAAGGACACTAAAAGTTTTTGACAGTTTTTGTTGTTGGGTTTCAATGGTTTCTCATCTTTATATGACTCAGAGTCTTGAAATTCTGACATGTTTTTCCACTATAAATTTTTTTGTAACAGTCAAAGTGAGGGGGGAGAATGAAAGGTAGGATTAAGCAGAACTCTGTAATCGGTCATGAAGGGAAGCTTTGGGGTAGCTGGTGAAATCCCTGAAGCACCAGAGCAGACACTGCAGTCTTGAGGGCACATGCCTCCTGTTAGCATCGCTGCTGTGGGGGAGAGCCATTGCCACTGACTTAAAAGGTGAGGGCTGAACTCAGACTTCAAACTCCTGTATGAATGGGTTTGCCATGTTACACAGATTCTTGTGGTTTGCCTCTAATGTTATTAATTTTGGTGATTATAAATTAATTCTCTAGTAATGCCTTCACACTTTTTCATAGACCAGCAAAAAGCAAATGAGTTGTATATGTGTTTGTTTTGACATGCGTAAAGAAAACGACATGATTCTTCGCTGGGCAAAGGAAGACAGTGCACTGAAACTGTTCCCTCTTAAAGCCTGCTCACAAATTATCTCTACCTTCCCCCACTGTGCATTTTTAAACCTGTCTTCTCCCTTAAATTGTTGTTATATTTTGTTAACTGCTGTTAACTTTGGTTGAAGCACAGTATATTAAAGTAGGAGCAAACCTCCCCTCAGCCTAGGCAGCCTTTGTGTTATTTCAGTAATTTAACATTTTTGCCACCTGATGTGTTAGACTCCCAGAGGTAACTGAAAACCCTTTTGTTTAGTATGATAATTTAAAACACAGCTACTATATGGAAAAGGTATCACCACAGAGCACCTGGGACATATGCCAAAAAAGCTTGAAAAAGGAAAGAAATACGTGTTTGCTCTTAGCTCAATAGACCAACAGTAAGATTTCCTAAATCTCAAGGCTCTGTATGGGAATTCAGAGAGTAGAACATAATTTTATCATTATGAATACAAAAATGTAACTGGATATACTTACCACTGTCCCCCCTGTCTCCTAGTATCTCTTTTCTGGCTTCCTTCTTGCTTGCTTTGAAATCACCAGACCATAGTGACTGACCATAGTGACCTCTTTCAGGTCTATCTTTTGCTGTTTTTAAACTTCAGGTTATTCACTTGGCAAAGGTTTTGTCTCCTTAAACCCAAAGGTGTACAACAAAAGAAGTCACACCAGGTGAAGATGTAATGCTTTAGTGCAGCATCTGGGTTTGATACGGAGATTTCAAATACTCAGATACGTTTAAAGTCCAATCTTTTGTGTATTCACAGGGCTTAGGGATTGTTTTATTCAAATGTATCCATCACTTCAAAAAATTATAGCTGCTGGGTGGTATTTCCATTCTGTAAGAGTTCTAGTGTCTTTACATCTGACAGGTATTTGTGACTCACCAAAGACTGGTACGTGTGCATTGTGTATGTTGTCTAAAATACACACACATACACACATGCACATTTATATAATGGAATATACTTAGCTGCAGGCTACTTAAAGTCTGTAGAAGTGTTTCTACTTTATGCTCCCGTACAGTAGTACTAGCAAACAACTCCCCAGGTATCGCTGAGATGAGCTCTTTGCAGGCTTACGACGGGGAATGTTGATTGGCAGTCTGTGTTTCTTCATTCTGCATACAAGTATATAAAAAGTAAATACTTCCAGTTCCTGGACTCCTGTCTTTCCAGTGGATAAGCAGTGTTTAATGAAAAACAAAAGCATTTGAAGAATAACAAATTTGAAGAGCTTAATTCTATTATTTAATGAGAACAGAAAACATATCTGTCTGGCAAAATCACCTTCACAGATATTTTTTGAGGAAGTACTGCACTGAGTGAAAATAATTTCTCAAAGTAGAGGAATGCCTTAACCCTAAACAATTTATGTAATACAGTGATTTTCACAAATTAAACTGCATGAACACTTTGTTACAATTGGAATTCCTGAGGCCTAATTCAGCATTATTTTTTTTTATACAGGATTATACGATGAAGGAGCTCTCCGATATGAAAAAAACAACTTTCAGAAGGTCAGATACATACTAAAAACACCCCATGCAGTAAAAACACTACACCTACTACTTTTTTGCTACAGTTTCACTGTACACAAACACAATTTGCTCATCCAGATAGACAACTGAATTAATAATTGGACATGTACGTTTCTTGGACAAATATATTACTTATGTAAAATGGATGTCCGGTGCCACGTTGATTTTATTTTTTTTTTTAACCAGGTATTTTTTCAGCTGAAATGTTTGAATTTCACATTAAACAAGAATAAACTACCTTCACTTTCATTTCAGCCAAAGTCATTGGCAAATGTAAAATACTCGGTTTGCATGTACATTTGTTGAAATGAGGCAAAGATTCACAGTCACACATGTTAGAAGGATTGTGCTCCTGGGCATGCAAAAAAAATTAAGCTAAAGAGCAAGGAATAGAAACACGGAGACATGATCAAAGTGAAGATGAAACTGCCTTATTCATACACCTAAGGGCTTCCTTCACTGTGTCTTAGTGAGAAAGGCAAGTTAGGAACTGTCCCAAGCCCTTTTGTGTGGATACAGACAAATCTGTCTTGGGTGAAGTATTACTCAGTCCCGAAAGCCATGGCCCGCAGTTCAAACTGCACAGTGGAGCCACAGTCGGTGACCGCCTGAGTCAGTGCAGCTGCTGCTTCCATCAGTCCCTGCACAGGGCAACTGCGACTTTGTGGTGCGGTGCTTTGTGTTTGTACCATGCCAAATGCTGCAGCCCGTGTGAAATATTGCAAGCGAAGGATCCTCGTGTAAACGCCAAGATTTCAGAGTAATTGAGGTTGATTTGCAGTTTATTATTTAGTCACTAGATGTCTCCGTATTCTGTGGGCAAGCACAGGCTGTGCTTACTGGTAAACAAAGAAGAAATCGCTAGAACTGAAGTTATGTGGGGCAGCGCTTATAGGAATCGCAATGGGTTATCGCTTCGTTTCCATCTGTCTGGAATTTTCCCAAGGAAGTAATTACGTTGGAAAACCCTGGCTGTGTTTCCCACACCAGTTCATTGAGAGCATCTCCAATCTGATCAGGGCGCTTTTTTTTTTCTTTTTCTTTTTTTTTCTCTTAAAAAAAAAAAAATAAATTGTAATGAGTTTGGCCCAACCTCGGTGCACTGGAAACGGTGGGAGGTCCCACATTTAAAAGAGGCCCGTTGTCAGATCTACATCAAAGCTGACAGCCCGGGAGGCTGCCCTGGAGCTCTCGGTCCCCAGCGAAGGTAAGTCCTGGAGCTTCACAGTCCTCTGAGCTTCCAGATTGATGCTCTTTGCCGTGGAACAGCTGTGGGCACTGGTACCTTGAAATTCAGATATTTTGGGTTGGTTTGATTTTACTCCAAATCAAGACTTTTAAAAGAAGTAATTCCCAGAGAGCAGATTCAGATTTTCCAGCCGGCTCTTTTCCCAGGTGAGAGACTGCCCGGGCTACGAGTCCTGTAAGTAACTCTCCCCCCTGCCCCTCTCCCCGAGAGAGCCGATGTGTAACGG
>VZRW01012466.1:13682-66859 GCA_013398125.1 Aegotheles bennettii
GGCCTTTGAGCTGCGTCCCGGCGCAGGTGAGGGGGGGGTGCTGGAAACACCCGGCTCGCTTGTATTTAAATGTGAATTAGTGGCACGGATTCCTCTGAAGGGAAGAGGTTTTACATTCCTGAATAGTTCTAAAATCGAAATAGTGGCTGGGCCTGACAAGGACAGCTCGCTAAGGAGGATGGAGCAATCCTTTACGTTTTGGCGAGGCATCAGTCAAATTTTGATGAATCACAGAAAAAGATTTGTAACAGCTTACCTAGATTATTGACGTGAAATGGCCCATGGGTAGCAGGGGGGAGGAGGGGAGGTTCATCTTTGTTCTTAGGAGACTGTAGCTCTGGGAGGTGCTTTGTCTACATGGATCCTGCACACTGCCTGCACAAATGTGAGATATCCTGACAGATCAGGTTTGTTGGGCCTGCTCCTCTTGCTCTCTCCCTACTAACAGAGCATCCAGCGAAGCATATGCCAGGTGCTCGAGCTAGGGTAAGTGTCCAGAAAAATAACAGTTTTATGTAAAGCACAAGTAACACCCTCAGCTACAAAGGGATTCTGGAAACAAAAAAAAGGGGAAAAGAAAAAAAAGATCAGAGGGCTGTGATGGGGTCCTTGCTAAAGCGAGATTGGAAAGTATCTTCTGAAATTTAGCACCTGATCTGAACTGTAGGTGCAGCATGTGCTGCTTTCAGATGTGGACATGTTTTTTCAGTGGCAGACTGCAGGGTTTTTTAATTACGAGCATTAACGCTTTAGTCCCACAGTATTTTGTGGGGAGGGTGGTGGTGAGAGTTGGCTGGAATCTTTTAACCTGTTCATTGGACCTGTTGCTAATTGGTAGAGACACTAAGCGGCAGAGGATGGTGACCCCTGTGTGGAAGAACTATTGTTTTCAGCAGGCCATGTAAAACCTACTAAAGGTTTCCCAGATGTAACTGGTCCCATGACTGGAAGAGTTACCATTTAGTGGCACAGTTCCCGTTTATTCCAGGTTGACAAACCATGGGATAGGGCAGGGGAACAAAAAGGGTGTTTTTCCTCTAGGGCATGAATATGAAAATAGGTACAGCACAAGGAGACAATACTGATCCTAGAGGCTTGAAGAACAAACTGTGGGACTTCCTCAGTTTACAGCTTGGATTTTCTTGTTTGTTTGTTTTTAAATCTCAGTTGATGCATATTTGAATAGCATTTACTTGGAAGGGGGTTAGGAGGTTTTATTTCCTTGAGTGCGGTGGGACAGGTGCTTTTCAGTCTGATTTAAATACTTGAAAACAGCATTCTTATCACCAAAGATGCAAGTAAATGCCTACATACCTTAGACAATCTGGACTAGAAATAGGTAATTCTTTAATTATAGATAACTTACTAACTTGTTTTTAATACCAAGCACAGTAATTAACTTCTTTTATCATGTGTGCAGCACATTGCAGGAAAATCTTTAATAAACAGTTGTAGCATACTTGTTTTGTGCATTTTGAAGTAAGTCAGTTCAGCTTCTCGGTGTGAAAGTCTTGTTTGCAGAAAATGAGCAATGTTCTGCAAGTTGTTATTTTTTCTCCATGTGAGGAAAGGAAGGTGGGTATAAGAAATGTCAGGGATGTTATTCAGTGACTCAGTTACTTTTATCTGACCTGTTGAGTATGAGGTACCCTTCTGTTTCTGTACCCCTGGGAGGGCACTGATGACCTCAACACTGGGGTTAGAACTCCACCTCTTTGTTCTGCTTAGCACAGGAGCTGGGGAGAAGGGGGAACCTGTTCCCCGGTGTTTGCTGGGGGCTGATGGTACAGCTTCCACATCTGTGGAGGTACACTCCTGCTACAACCCCCCCCTCCCTCCAGCTCAAGGAGATCCTCGGCTGATGTGTCTCTGCAAGGAAGCTTGTCCCACAGTGCTTGTGGCGACTCTGTTCTCCACCTCCTGCATGCTTGCGTTGATGATTCAAAAACTGCTGACCGAAATAAGTGGGAAAATTACATGTAGTAAATCTCACTTTGTGTATGTTAACAAATTATATCACAGGAGCATAGTCTGAAGTATGTCGCTAAAGTTCATTCTTTGCATTAGCAAGGCAGTTCTGTAAAACCATCTAACATATACATTAAAATGTGATTAAAATCTGTATTGTAAAGTAGTTTCTTGTTTGGAATCAAGTCATGATTAGACTTGATCCATTCTCAGCTTATTTTTACTTAAAAGGATTTCAGTACTGAGTTAATGGAGATGTTTTTGGCAAGACAGATGGGAATGAATTGTTTGTAGATGTGGGTGTAGAAATCCACAGAAATACTTTCTTGAAATAATAATACTGCGAAAGGAAATGGAGAGGGAGTAGAAAACTATATACCTTGAAGGAAGATGTGAAGGAGAAAGGTGCTGTGTTTGCCAATGTGGAAAAAAAGTACTGAAGAATGCATACTTAGGAACTTCTAACTGATTTTTTTCCTTTGTTGTGAAGTAGCTTAACAAAAAGGAGTGTACTAGTAGCTCTTCTATCTTTTTGGTGCATGGGATTAAGAAGATAAAAAATAAATAGTGCAGTCATGCAAAATGACTGGCTATACCTGGCAGGTTATTGCAGGGCTTTGCTCCTGGGTGCAAAGTTCTTGGAGTTTCCTAGAAAGGAGTTTACCAGAGTAATGCAAAATATGACTGTAGCCACCAGCTCAGCAGAATGCATACTTAATGGTGGATTAGAAGGCTTTGTTTTGCTTTTTGAAAACTTGCTTCTATTTTGCGATATCCCAGATATGCTGTTTGGAATTCTTAGAAAAGGGTAAATGATTGAAAATGTTTTCTCTTTTCTAAAATTGAACAGGAGTTTTATGTTGTACAAGTTAAATCGCTGTGTGTTAAGCACCAGGCTTTCAGCTCATGTGGTTCTGTGACTCCTGTGATACCTTAGAGCCGTAGAGGATGCTGACATTCAGGCATTTGGTCGAGTTATCCTTTGTTAGCTTAGCTGTAGAAACTCTTTTCACAAGACTTGTTACTTTTAAGGCTTTGTGCTCTCACAGATATAGCTAGTATGTGCCCTGACCTTCTGCTGGAGGCCACCATTCCCACAGCAAAATGACAACTGTTGCTGTGTTTCAGCTACCGTATGTCAGTCTGGCACGTTAGTTTAAGCCATCGGGTAGAGGTGTACTTTTTGCTGATAACATCAACAGACAATTGCAGTGACTGAGCTGAGGAGGGGATTTGGCCCCTATAGGAGGTGAGTTTGGAAAAGTGAGGGCAGATGGAGACAGTTAAATGAGATCTTAAAGATCTTCAAAGAAGAATGGCCACATCATGTCAAAGTGTCCATCCAGACAATTACCCAATGTCTGACAGTGATGAGTAACAGACGTTTGGTAATGATACTACTGCTTTCAGCCTCCAACAGCTTACAGTATGGGATTTACTAAGCTCCAGGCAGTATTATTTATGCAACAATCCTCGACTGACTTCTCTTCTGCGGCCTTGTTGCTCTTTGAACTTATGTAAATTCTTAAAATCCAATGCTGGGTCAGGTTCAGAAATCTATCTCTGCTTTTTCTTTTATTTTACTTTTTTCCCTTGGAAGAGATGTGAACAGCCATTTGCATTCTCGACACTACTTCTGACTGTATGGACCTGTGTCACATATCCTCTCTTAGTCATCCTTCTCCGGGATGAAGAATCCTTTGGGGGTTTAAATACCTAAGAGGTGCTGATGTCGTAGCTGTTTGCTCAGTGGATGTGATTTGAAGCTCTTAGCTTAATTATCTTTTAATGCAAACTCATCTCATTTAGCTCATACAAAGGCAAGACAACTCTTAAAGAATGTGGGTGTGCAACTACAGCAATTCAGCTTCTCAAGCAGCTTTTTTTTTCTTTGTGGCTGATGCACAATAAAAAACTGCAGAGACAATTCCTCAAGTAAGCAGAGTAAGGGGTGGCATATTAATTTACTGAAATTTGAGTTGGACTGAAAAAAAAAGAAGTGATAAGAACTTGAGAGCTTTACCTGAGAAGAAAACCAGGATAAGTACAAAGAACCAGGATGATGAAAAAAGAAATTCACATTCTGATATGAAAGACAGCATGTTGTGCTACTCTTGCTTTAAATGTAGTGTAAGTTTGACAACCCACTGATTATTGAGTGATTCTATCAATACACTCAGGAGTTTCTTGGAGTATTTATACTTACATCTGTAGACTGAAGCTAAATATGGGTTTTGACTATTTCCCCACTGGCTGTTATATTCTGTACTGTCATATATGCTTACAATCTATTTATGAGAGCTTTATTAATCTTATAAGAAGAAAACAGATATTTAATCTCACATTCCTTCTCTTGAATGGATTGCAGGCCAGAACTCTGTTTCACCAGTGATTCAAGGTAATGCCAGAACTGGACTTTACTCCTCTGTAGTGTGTTACCATTACAGAGAAAATTCTTCTAGAGTGAAGTCCTAAGCTGTAGCTGGTTTGGATGTGATTTGTGTTCTTCTAGGGACTGCAGATATCTGTAGATAACCACTTCTTTGTATTGCCAATATGAGAAGTAGTTTAAAGAAATTTTTTCCCCCATTTTTAGGGTTTTTTTCTACCATCTTCTTCAGGTTCTCTAAGGTGAATGCTGCAAATCCATTACTTTCACAAGGAAGCTGTTGACTTAAACAGAGCTATTTATTTGCTTAAAAGTAGGCTTGTGCTCAGATGCATCATTGAGCTGAGGGAGACCAAAGTGTTCTGTAAACTAACCCTCACTATGTCACTGAGGCTAGTCACCACTTTTTTTCCTCATGTTACAGGCTTGGGGCCTGAATAAGCTGTGGTTTACACAGCAAGCTAATGGCAGATGTGGGATTAAAATGCAAGTTTCCACTCTTGATCTCTTATGCAAGTCATTAAATCTTTAATTTCTGAAAATGAGAGAATATTATTCCATTCATGTTGCCTATTTCAGCACGCATGCTGTATTTCCTAGTGTGTTCTCTTGGATCCTCTGTATTCAAGTCATTGGTCAATTCACTTGTATGCAAGGAAACAAATGGTTTCTGAATAATTTCCTCCAGCAGAACATGCTATTGTTTTAACAATTAATGAAGAACAGAATAGAGTTCCCTGATTTGTAAGTGATTTATAGACAATAACTGTGTCAAAAAGAAACAAAGGGGGAAAAACTGAAGTCGCTGGAAGTATCAGACATCATTTTAGATGCACAGGCCACAGTTCAATGCTGTGGATTCTGTCTTACGTTCCTTTGTTTCAGTGGGCAAGATCTGAAGATGCTGCAAAGATATTAGAGCAGATTGAAAATAGCAGTGTCTTGTCAGTTAAGAACGCTTGAGTGCTTGTACAACAATGTTTGGTGCCCAGGAATTGGAAAAGATCAACACGTCCCTGCAGTTTCTGCAGTAAGACACATTTCTGCAGAAGAACTACAAAAATCCCTGAAATTTGTACATGGACTTTCTGAAAAATTAGATATTTAATCTGCTGCATGACAGTGCTTTCCTGACCATTGTGGAAACAAGTGACTGCTGGAGAGCTTATTCACGCAAACTGTGAGTGAAGAATAAAAGCCCAGTTATCTCTGGAGAGGGGAACCATTTTTCTTGTACAAAACCCCACTTTGCCTCTGATCTTTCAGCCTCATCCTTAATGGAGATCTACCAAATGCCTTCAGAAGAAACCAGGAATTAAATTTATGGCTCTCCTGTATGCAGTAAGCCATGAACCCAGGAGCGGTTTTGCTTGACATGCTGTAATTTCATACTTACTCCCACAGGATAGAAATTACCTCTCTCCTTCCCTTGGGAAGCAGTCTTCTTGCCATCCTCTCCACCTCGCCCTAGCATCCTTTCTAATCCATAGATCATAACTAATTTTTTTTGCATATCACCTAAATATATATAGTTAAACTTTCCCTACTTGTATGTAGGTTTGAAATTTGCTTCTGACCCAGAGAGAGAGACTTGGGTGCTCAAAAGATTTCATTAAACCAGCTGATGAGGATTACTTCAATGTACAGATATTGTCTTATACTGTAAATACTATGCATGCTTATGCTTCTGTTGCCTTTTGGTCTGTGGTACTTTGGAAAGACTTGCTTTAGGAATGTCAGCTCAAGTAGTTTCTAGTGGCTGCGTATCATGCAATTTTGTGCATTTTCTGTGTACCAAAAAAAATCAGTAAAAATTGATAGTTGCTACACAGGAAATTCAGAAAATTGGGTGCAATGTAACTTATTTTTGGACAAAGTTTTGTGATTCTTAACATGTTTGTATCTCTGTTTCTGACTGACTGTTGCTGTTTGTCCTTTGATTTTCTTCTGAAACTGCTGGACAAGGGAAAAGGCTTGGTGGTGGCATGCAGCAAACGGTGTATGTGACAGAAGATGCCTAGGATTTTACGCTTCATTATGTCAGCTGGGATTTTTAAGGCTGTTACAAACATTGTTGTGCTTTCCAACAGTTACTTAACCATGTTAATGTGTTTTATTGTGCACATATTCTTTACAGCTTCTGCATATGCAGGTGAAAAATTAGGTTCCTACAAATATGTTGTCCATTATCGTAGTGAATAGGTGTAATTTCAAAACAAGGCGATGGAAGAAAATGTGGAACCAGATAGGAAAGCCTATGGGCACCCAATCTGTGTGCTTGAAACTATTATTTAATGATGAGGTTAAGATTTGCTGAATTGGGGACTTCTAAGGCACTTGAAACATTGTCCTGAAATTAGTATCACTGTTGTAGTTGGCCGGCTTGGGGGCTTGTAAAGTTGTGCATGTCGAGCTTTAGGAGTTTGCTTCACACACCTTTCTGTTCAGTAATTGTAGCTACTTAGGAGCTTTTTAATACTGTCTTCTTGTCCCTTTACTTTCTCTCGCGCTTCTCACTGCCCTTTGGTGTCACACCAGAGAAATGTATGTGCCAGGAGTGCAGCAATAACTGATGTGGTGCTGTACTGTGTGGGGAAATATTATTCTTGATGTGTGTGGTTTTCCCCCACCCTTCTTCAGCCTTCTCCTAATGATGATTACATACTCTGAGATTAAACGGTGTGGTAATAAGTCAGCACTACAGCTGGTGGTGTTTGAAAGAAGTGGAGTATCTTCTAGTTTCTCTTTTATTTTAAGACCTGTGAACTATGCATCCTTAAAATATGCTTTAAGGGAAGCATTCATTTCTTAGCACTGTATGCAAGCGTACTTTGTTCACACAGTTTTGAGGAGTGCAAGGGTGCAAGCGTTTTCTAGCGCATCTGACACATTTTGTTACACCAAGCGTTTGACAGCAGAAAAGTGTGAAATATCTCTGTTTCTCATGTTTTGGGTGGTATCAGGTGATCCTCCTGGAAACTGTGCTAAGGCACACATAAAACAAGGAGGTGAGTGTTGACAACCAGCACGGCTGCACCAGAGGCAAATCGTGCCTGACAAATTTGGTGGCCTTCTATGAATGGGTTTCACAGCTGGTGGATGAGGGAAGAGCAACTGATGTCACCGGCTTGGACCTGTGCAAAGCATTTGACATTGTCCCACACAACATCCTTGTCTCTAAATTTGGGAGGCATGGGCTTGATGGATGGACCACTTGGTGGACAAGGAATTGGCTGGATGGTCGCACTCAAAGAGTTGTGGTCAACAGCTCAATGTCCAAGTGGAAACCAGTGACGAGTGGCATTCCTCAGGCATCTGTTTTGGGGCAGATTCTCTTTAACATCTTTGTTAGTGACGTGGACGGTGGGGTCGGGTGCACCCTCAGCAAGTTTGCTGATGACACCAAGCTGTGTGGTGCAATCAACACACTGGAGGGAAGGGATGCCATCCAGAGGGACCTGGACAGGCTTGAAAGGTGGGCCCATGCAAACCTCATGAAGTTCAACAAGGCCAACTGCAAGGTCCTGCACATGGGTTGGGGCAATCCCATGCACAAATACAGACTGGGTGAAGAATGNTCCAGGGGGGTAATTCTCCCCCTCAACTCCTCTCTCATGAGACCCCACCTGGAGTGCTGTGTCCACTTCTGGAGTCCCCAACATAAGAAGGACATGGAGCTGTTGGAACAAGTCCAGAGGAGGGCCCTGAAAATGATGGGAGGTCTGGAGCACCTCTCCTATGAAGGCAGGCTGAGAGATTTGGGGTTCTTCAGCGTGGAGAAGAGAATGCTCTAGGGTGATCTTAGAGCAGCCTTTCAGTACCTAAAGGGGGCCACAGGAAAGCTGGAGAAGGACTTTATGTGTGCACGTAGTGATAGGACAAGGAGGAATGGACTCAAACTAAAGGAAGGTAGATTTAGAATAGATATTAGGAAGAAATTCTTTCCTGTGAGGGTGATGAGAGACTGGAACAGGTTGCCCAGAGAAGCTGTGGCTGCCCCCCTCCCTGGCAGTGTTCAAGGCAAGGTTGGATGGGGCTTGGAGCAACCTGGTCTAGTGGGAGGTGTCCCTGCCCATGGCAGAGGGTTGGAACTGCATGATTTTTAAGGTCCCTTTCAACCCAAACCATTCTGTGATTATGTGATCTGAATTACCTTGTGAAAGAATCCAATTCCTTTCCAGGAGATGATCCCTAAACCAAGTAACAGATAAGCATGCTACTTGCTTCTGAGTGCACACTCACATCTCAGGGTGTTCAGATGTTATCCCTTGGTTGTACAACGCATGTTTCTAGTTTCTGCCAGTGTGGAACAATGTGAGCTTGTATGAGTGTGCAGTAGTGGCACAGGTTAAAAGTGGTGAAGGAGTATGTGAGGAGACTGGAGATGTTGCATCCTTTTCAGTGTCTCATTGCTGTCTGCCTGCTGGGGTTTGCTGTCCGCACAGCTCAGATGGCCAGACTTGCAGGTAATCACTGTTTTTACCTAGATGCTGTGCAAAATAAACTTTTTTTTTCTCAAGGTGGTGTAAGCTGAGTTGACTGATGTGATTAGTATGAGAATTTCTTGTCTTGATTGCTTATGTTGCTGAAAGAGTACATGAGCAGAAATCTGGATTTTGTGGAGCAGCAGTACTCTTGCAAAAGAGTGACATGCAAGTAGTGTAGCCTTCCAGCAGATGGGTGGTAATGAGTACTTAGTGGGCTGAAGCATCTGAGATGCTCTGGTTGAATCAGTACGTTATAAGTTTCTCTAGTACTTGTGAGCTGGAAGCACATACTTACATGTGGCCCTGACTAAAAGCTGTGGTGAATAATGGGTTTGAAAATATTGCATAATATCCTGTTGAAGGCTGAAGGACAAGAAGTTTGGGAATACTGAGATAGCAACCTGCCTGAATTGCATAGCAAATGACAGCTTTGTACAGGTTGAACTCTGTATCACAGAATCACAGAGTGTTAGGGGTTGAAAGGTACCTCGAAAGATCATCTAGTCCAACGCCCCTGCCAGAGCAGGACCACCTAATCGGTTGTATGTTGTGCAAGGACTTGACTTTTACTTGAAATCACTCTAAAGCACTCTAAAGCAAGCAGCATCACTCTGTACTACTGCATTACTACAGTACTGTTGTAAACGTGGTGGTGTTCTTGTCCAGGATTGCATCATTAGGAGGAGATGCCCAGATCGTGAGCTCCTTTAGGAAACCTCCTACTTCTGTGAGTTTAGGAGATCCTGGTGACAGGAGCCAGCCCTCTCTGGTGTTTTTTAATTGTAAATTATCTTTTTTTCTTTTTTAAGGAACACAGCATAGGCACAGGTCAAAGGGAACTGTCAGGCCTTGGATGGAGAAAGAAGGTGTTACATGGAAAAACTCAGGTGCTTGGGAACTTTCACGAAAATGTGGTATTTAAGTAGTTCAAATGGCTTTCTACCCCAGCCCCCTGCATTTTACTCAAACTGTATTTGTGCAACCAAATAAATGCCCGGTCTAGAACATAACTGGCCATAGAGCAAATTACTACACTTGGGTTTGTGTGGTGCTATTTGAAGACTTCCAAGAGTGGAAATATACAAGTCAGTAGCGTGAATCAGGCTATCAATGTGTCTTAATTTCAAAGAAAAGTCAGTGGCTGCTCTACAGGATTGGAAAGATCCTTCTTTCAACTAGAGAATTTCAAATAACACAGGAAGAGGGAAGGAAGTGTTGAAATGGTTACTTGTGTGGTAATGGAAAGCTATATAGTGAATCTTCAGTTGTGGTAAGTATCTCCTTATGGCTTTGTTTCATTATTTTTATTTTGAAATAGGTAAAATGGTGATTCTGCAGTCTCTTTTCCACTCGTCCATGGGGTGACCTGTGTTTGCACTTGATTTGCATAGTTGAGTAACTTTTGCAATTTGCAAAATAAGGTTTGCAAACAAGGCAGAATGTTTTGTACAGAAGAAAATTTGCTTGAAATATGACGGAAGTGTTTTGAAAGTCTGTTGTCAGGAAAGACTTTTTTCTTTAAAAGTCTAGCAGTACTTTAAGAAGCCTTAGTAGGAAAAATTGTGGCAAAATTATTTTGTAAAAGTAAGTGAAGTTTTGCATGACCTTTCTGGATTTAGTTGATGTAGCTGAGCAATTAACAAGCTTGTTAGCTCTTTGTATCACATTATAGTGAACACTCTGTAGTCATTTTGTCAGTGTGACAGATACATGTCCTATGGCATTCTGTGATTCTATCTGGAAACTTTTTAACCAAGTTTAAGGAGTTGGGGGTCCAAACCATAAAAAAAAAAAATAAAAATCTCTGTGCTAGATCAGGTTTCTTTTAAGTTTTGAATCAAAAAGATACTTGAGTATTTGTTTCAGCTGGACATAAATGCTGCCTTTGAATTAGTTAAAAAGCTCCTTCTCTACTCAGCTTTAAACACCACTTCTAAAACACAGAAATTATTGAGTTTTCACTGCTGACAGATGATGAGTTGAGTGTAAAAGCACATGTGGTGAAAGCAAGCTGTTCCACAGCGCTAGTAACACTTTGGGCAGTTAAGTTTGAGAGCAGAGGATTCGGTTTGGGAAATTTTGTTTCTCAAAGAGCAGAAAGGAGGACGGTGAAAATCAATTTGCTACAATGAACAGGTGTGAGAAGCACTGCTGGAGGACTTGGCATAATTTTTGCACTCTGGCTACTCCAGTTAATGTTTCAGTGCCTTGATTGTCATTGTGCATGCATCTGGAGATGCATTGTCTCCCATGAAAGGGTAATCCAGCCTGTTCAGTAATAACAGCTCTTTGCCTTGAAACAGTGAAGTATCAGATTTTTCAGCATGCGAGACAAAAGGCTCCTTTGCTACTTCTCAGAATAAGATTGCAGTTGTCACATTTGTCCTTCACCAGTGTGCCTGGCACTTCAGAGTATAGCTCAGACTTGCTTTTGTTAGTGGAAGAGAAAGGGGATCTTTATGCTTTCCATTATTGGTAGTTTTTATTTTAATAATTAATTTTGCTATTTAATACACATGACTTGTGCCTAAGTCCCCTTCAGGATTTAGTTTAGAAAGTTAGGTTTCAGTTAACTGAAACTTGAGCAACCTGCTCAAAAAATCTTATCCCTAAGAAATATTAATTAAAAAAAAAAATTAAAAATCACACCAGCTTTGTGAATACGTAGCTGACCAGAAAGCCTGAGAAAATGGTCAAATGCAGTTTTTCATCTCTTGAAACAAAGAAGCAAACCTGAAAAGCGTGGCAGGTCTGAAGTGTTGGCAAAGATGGGCCAGTGACGTTTCTGATTGATTATCTTCATTGCTTGCTTCAGAAAAAGATGGAAACAATACTAGTAACAGAAATAAACGTATCACTCCCTTCTGGGTGATAGGTACAGAGATCTGGACCTGTCATGTTGCTTCCAGGCTTTGTATCCAAACCCAGGCATTTCAGCAATAGGAAAAACCACGAGGTTTGCTGAGCAAGATGCAGATGACTTTCTTATAGGACCATTCCTGATCCACCTTTACTTGCAGCTGAATCTCTGTGTGTAAATTAAGAGTTTGCAGGCTCTCTATGCCTCCACTAATTAAAAGCGTTGGCTAAGTTGCGTCAGTGTAAATATAAATAAAATTGTGCTCAGTATTTTGTATATTAAATTTAAATGCTTTTTACTGCTTCTCATATGAAAGAAAAGCACTTTAGCATCTTTTATGTAAAGGAAAACAATAAGGAGTTTGTTCAGCTTCTGCATGCAGAAGAAATACATTTGGGCATTCTTTGCATAACTGTGGGGAAGAAGGGGTTGCTAGCTTTCTCATTGTTCAGCTTGTTTCTTAATCACATAATACAAGTTAACCATGAAAACACTCTGAAAAATACCTAGTGGAACTACAAAGAAATGGTCTGTGCTGTACTGTGTTCCCATATCACATGCTTCTGAGTTTAATTTTGTTGAAGGTATATATACTATTGTTTCAAGCTATTAGACCATGGCAAATGACCAGTAGTGGCTGATACTTTGTAAATAGCCAGTTTCAGTGGCTGTTCCTAACAAAGCATGTGGCTTAAAATTGCCTTTCGTTTTTTTTGTTTCTTTTTTCTTTTATGTATTGTATTCTGTATTCTGAAAGCCTGTTTTTCATTTTTTTCTCCTCTGTGTGTGTGTGCATGCTGCAGTGACTTTATAACATGCAAGACACTGATGCCAGGGGGAGCTCCCCTGCTTTCCTCCGAACTCAGAACGGGAGCAGTCACAGGTCTTCAGGGTACGTCCCGGGGAGAATTGCCCCTCTCCGTCCCCCGCTGCCTTCGCAGAGCCATGCTGCAGCCGAATTTACCTCTGCGAGACAAGAAGCCCGGACGAGACTCCCATCCTTACCAGTGGATGAGCACCGACACCAGGCAGAAGCCTCCAGGCATAAAAATACTCTCATTTGCTTTGCCATTTCTAGCCTTTCACTTTTTGTTGCACTGGGAATTTTTTTGGGAATAGCTTCTAAATATGCTCCAGATGGTAAGTTCTTTTTCAAACAAAATCATGCTAGAAGTTACGGTCCCTGTGAACTTAATTCAGAAATTCAGCATCAGGATTAGTGTTAAAATTTAAGCGCAAAATTAGAATGCCTACTGCAATTTTAAAATGGGTGAATTAGTGCTTGGGGGCTAAGATCAGCTCCTTTTTCTGTTATCAGTGTAATTTTTGTATATTTTTACTGTGAATGATTTGATTTACTGACATGAAGCAAAAAGGCTTAGCAGTAAATAAAGACTACTGGTGAAAGGGAAAGAAATATGAATGTTGTATAAGTGTAATTATTTTTGTCTGCAGGAGAAGCTGTATGTTAACAAATTGCAGATAAAATGAAATCTGTCAGTTTAAGCAGCAACTAAGGAAGGTAGCAAAAGAGTGAAAACACTTAAAAATCTGCTAGAATTTATACCAACACCATGGGTTTGCTTTGTTTATACACAGATTGGGCAGGGACCTTTTTGATCTGTTAGCCCTGATTTTTTTCAGCTTGTCTTAGAAAACTGGGCAACTTTAATGGAATTTGGAGAACCTCACAAATGTGTCAGTGGTTGTAAAGCATGAACAGGTGACGTGAGTAACTACTGATCACCAAGTATACGTCCCTCTGGCCAAATAGTGCTAGGAGTTGCTGTGAGGTACAGTTGCTAAAGGTTGGTAATACAGTTTGGAGCATGGGTTGCTTTGTGGTTTTGTTTTTTTAAGACAGAAGTCAGTTTTCTAAAAGCTACACGGGGTTTGAATTGAAACTGTTGGCTATTGTAACACAAAAGATTTAGACTCCTCAGTGGCTTTTGGCATCGTAACTTGGAAGATTCAGTTTCCAAACTCAATGCAGCACAGGCTGAACAGATTACATAGCCAATTGAAGATTTCATATGTCAGTAGAAAATGAATGTGCACGTCTAAGCAGCACGCTTTTAGTGGTGGCTTGCCAAACTCTCTTCTTGGGTGAAGTTACTGAGTTTTCCTAATAATTATGAAGGAAAACAAAAAAAAAAAACAACTGAGGGAGTAGTAAATGGAAAGTTATGCTCTGTTGTGATCCAGATCTCTGTTAACAAGGGTGTGTATCTGCAGTAAGTAGAATCATAGAATCATTAAGGTTGGAGGAGACCTTTAAGATCATCAAGTCCAACTGCCCACCTATGTCACCACTAACCCCTATCACCCAGCGCCACATCCAGATGCCTCTTGAGCACCTCCAGAGATGATGACTCTACTACCTCTCTGGGCAACCTATTCCAATACCTAATCATCCTTACAGTGAAAAATTTTTCCCTAATGTCCAATCTGAATCTCCCCTGCTGTGATTTAAAACAGTTTCTTCAGCCAGGTTCAAGAGAAGGCTGAAGGGTGACTTATTTAGTTGACTCTGAGAAGTACTTTGGGGGTGAAAAAAACCTCTCTGCTTTGACATCAGGGCTTTATTTTTAATTAACTAATACCTGCAGATTTTGATGGTTTTAGTAGAAGTGGGGTGTTATTGTGTGCTGTGGGATATGTAAAATAATATTCACTTCAGACTTTAAAAGCTGATAATGTGAAGGAGATGGCTTGTCTATTTTAAAAATGTAAGTGGTTTTGGAATGGTTTTGCTTTATCTGCAATAGCTTATTCCAGAGGCGTTGAGTTGTGCGGATATTTTGCACGTAATTCATGGTCAGCAGATGTGGATGGTTCACCGGGAATACTGAGAATGTTGCAGGAAGACTTGCTGTGATTTAGTAGGTGGGCTTTTTGGTCCATGGTAATGACTTGCATAAGGGCTAAGGAGTAATCCAGGGACGTGACTAGTTTCCTTCAGCGTCGCACTGCTTTTCAATGGAAGTCTGGGCCAATTTTCAGCATTAATTGTTGCATTGTGTCTTTCTGAAGTTTCCCTGAAAAAAAACAAGATTCACCCATAGAGTCCTTTGGAAACCCTGAGACGAGAGAAACTCTTACAGGCACCAAGGAAAGTCTGGCTGAAATTTTACCACAGCACATGTGGCACATGTGGCACATGTGGTCACTGCAGCCAGTGACACGATTTCCAGCTAGGTGTGTTCTTCTTAAGGGCTAATTTGAAATCCATATTGTCTGTACTTTTAATGGCCACTTAAAAGGCAGTAGAGGGAACGTGAAACTTAGTAGTAATTGCGTGTAAATCCTAAACCTCCAGCATACCTTCCCCAAAGGGAAAATGATACTTGCCTGCATTTCTCTTTCTGCCTGTCAGCTGGTTTCTTTTTCCCTCCTTGCTTTTATCTTCTTGTCATCATCTTTTTTTCTAAGGAGTCCTGTACACTGGAGATCAGGGAGGGCACTGGAAATGCAATTTCCTTTCCCATTTCCAGGGGCTTGTGCTGCAGGGTCAGGATGACAAGCTAGGGAGGTTTTCAGGAAAAACCTGAAAATGTTGGCCTTTGGAGCTTTTGGCTGGAACTTACCCAGGGTAAACAGGATCCTCAGAAAATTTAGCTGCCAAACTGTGATAAACTTCTGCTGAGCATAATAAAACACTGATAATTTTGTCCCAGAGGCCTTTAAAACTCCAGACTTGATGGCTAAGAGGTAGAAAGCAACTATTTACATCTTGAGAACTGCTTCCTGCCTTTTCTCCTGCCAAATTTCATATCCTTGCTCCAGCACATGGAAGGTTCTAGAATATATTTTTCTTTTTGCAGTGTGTTTTTTTCTTTTTTCTCTACCATTTGTGAAAATATCAATATTTCTTCCACACAACTCTATCAGAAGCAGCTAGACCTGAAGGAGACCTGACTCATTTTAACAAAAGTGCTCTGAAGCAGAGGCTTGACTGGAACAATTTTCAACATGAGTGGTTAAATTTGGCAAGGCCATAACTCCCTAACGTTGTCTGGTCTGTGCTTCTGTTTTCATTTAACCTTAACTGTAGGAGCAGTGGCTGAGGTCTGTAAAATCTGATCAGTAACTTTGAATGCAACATATGGTGGAGTACTAAATATTCGGTATTTCCCTGCACCCTACTGCAATTGCTCAGGGAGAATTTAAAAATACTTTTGCTGAGCACACCTGATCTGCTTGCCAAAAAGTTGATTCACTGTTCTTCAGAAGCATGCTTGCATTACAGGAGTGCATATTTCTGATGCTGATGGCTTCCTTGCTGGATTATAATGTACAATAGATTTAATTTTTATTATTTTTTTTTTAGTTATTGTGCTATACTTTTTATTTCTGAGTCAACAGAAAAAATTGCAGTTACTAGATCCTCTGTTCTGTGAATCATGCTAAGCAGAAATCATCAGGATGCTGACTCATGGTTTCCTCACATTGCCCTTTGCTACCAGCCAGGAAATGCGTGTTTCTCCACAGTGCCTATGTATGTAGTGTCTGGGGGAAGGGGTTTAGTGACTCTGCATGAGTCAGGCAATAGACTCACATTTATCTGGTGGGTGCTCAGCAGTCTTTCTGGTCACCGTGCTTCTTGGTTTTTTGCTTTCTCTCATATTGAATTTATATTTTTAAATATTATCTTCTTAGGTTCCCCACAAAAGTTTTTCTTTTGGTTTTATTTTTTTATTACTACTTGGATGCCTTTTGCCCATATGCAGTTCTGCAAATTTTTTCCCACTGGTAGTCAAATCTTGGTTTATGTGGGTTTCCTGAGTTGGAAAGGATTTGAAATGTGGAGAGTAACACCAAAGGAAAAACATTTCTGTCAGCAAAACTAAGGCTTTCTTGTGTTAAGTTTGTGGACTATGCTTTCTTTAGATTTTGCGAGAATGGGCTATTGCTAGTAGTTTTTTTGCCCCCAAAGTTGCATGGCAGATGTGTGGGTGTTTTTCTCCAGAAAATAAGTTGTGGAAAGGCTATTTTGACTGTTGCTGTCAGTTGGGCTGCTAACCTGTGTGTCTTGGCATCTTTTTTTATCGTTTGCTTAAGAAAAATATTTTCAGTCTAACTTTTCTTTTGGTAAGCAAATCCAAGGAATATACTTCCCGTTTCTGTTCATGTAGTACATGTGTCTATGCTGCTCCATTACTCAGCGGCTTGATATTCTAAAGATGTGCATGCTGCAAATATTACATTGCTGTAACTTCATCTGAAATCACACAACCCTGTCACTTCTTGCTGCTGCCTCTCATTTTCTAGCTGGGTAGTATTCTGTTACTGCTTGTGTAGTGCCAGACATTCATCAGGGTTTCGACAAGGATTGGATGTGTGTCTTCTGCATGGTTGTAGCCTGGTATTTAAGCTGACTTCCCAAGGAGTACAAACTGTGAGTTTAGACTTAAATGCCTTGTCTCCCAGGAAACTGTTCTAAACAGTTAAGGTCTTATACTAAATATACTGTGGATGTCTTGTCCTTCTTTATCACTTATATGCAAACCTACACTGAAAGAAGTGATTTGGATGCTCAAAAGCAAGAAAGGATCAGTCTTTCTGACACAGGGAGGGGCCTTTGAGGGAAGTGAGATATTTGGGTGCCTTACAACTGTGTTAGTTAGCCTAGGTAGCTGCCCTAGGACATCCATTGCTCAGTGACTGCTATGGATCTGAGTGCTTCCCACTTACCGCTCCTCGTTCACTGCAGGTGATGTAGAAAACTTCAAATAAAGCATATGGGGTTCAAAAGTATCTATTGTCAATAGTATATGTTGACAGTTCAGTCTGTGGTCATCGGTAGTTTAGTTCAATATAAGAATGCCTTCCCAGCCCAGAGAGTCTAGCCACCTTTCAGGTACCTTTTCGGCTGCTCAAAAACAAACAGTAGCATCAGTGACTGCGGTATTGTAACTGTATAAGAAGGTGGGAGCCATTTGTGGTTGACTGACTCTGCCTTACTCATGTTCATCCTAATGCTGTGTTGATTGAAGTGATGATGCTTGTTTTTTTAAAAAAGCTGACTTTCACATTATATTGCAGAGAATTGTCCTGATCAGAATCCTCGTCTTAAAAACTGGAACCCTGGAAAAGATCCTGAAAATAGAGTTTTTGTCAAAAAAGGGGATTTGTTTCGTCTGAACTCAGATGCTACAGTACACTCTATAGTTATACAGGATGGAGGTAAGAAATGGCAAGATGAACATCATGCTTCAGATTACTGCATAGTTTTTACTTCTGTGATTACATGAAAAATGTGCTGAAATCTCATGTTGCAGCTTACTGACCAATTCCCCTGCTTTTACTTTTCAGCCTGCTACCAGGCCAGGAATAGCATTAAAAAGATGAATGAATACAGAGAGTCTTGTCAGTGGAGCATTGACTGATTTTTCTGTAGGATATAGTAAAACAAGACTCGTGTAGTAGCCTTCCTTGTACAAGCTCTGATTGTCTTCTGATGGTGACTGTGATATGTTAGTAAACCTAACAAAATGGCAGAAAAGATTAAGAATAAACCGACCAAATTCTTAGAAAGATAAATCATGGTTGGTAGGAGTTACTTTTCCAAATATTCTTAAACAGATATAAGAGCATAACAACTTAATTCATGGGTGTGGAAAATAAATCCGTAGTTTTTCAGCTGTTCTTACTGTAGTATGTGATTCTTTGAGTCTACCTGAATTTTGCTTTGACCTACAGAAATATTATTTTTCCTTTAGGGTTACTTGTTTTTGGTGATGATAAAGAAGGTTCTAAAAATATTACCTTGAGAACTCGATTTATCCTGATAAAGGATGGTGGAATGCTTCATGTTGGAGCAGAGAAATGCCGCTATAAATCCAAAGCAACTATTATTTTGTATGGGAAGTCAAATGAAGGTGCTGATGTGCCAGAATTTGGCAAAAAGTTTATTGGCGTGGGCCCTGAAGGAACGCTGGAGTTGCATGGGCGCCAGAAGTTATCATGGACTCTTCTATCAAAGACTATGTATTTCTCAGGGCTGGCCTATGGTCATTATACATTTAAAAAGAATTTTTCCCGAGGACTAAATGTGAGAGTGATCGATCAGGACACAGCAGAGATTTTGGAAGTGCTGAAGTTTGATACGCATGAATTTTCAGAAGAAAGCTTGAAGCTTCAGAACCTACTGAAAAATGGAAGTCCTGGTCGCATTGTTGCTATTGCTGTAGGAGATTCAGCTGCTAAAAATCTGCTGGAGGAAACCAGAGTGACTATTCAAAATCTTCTGGGAAGTAAGTTTGTCAGAGGATTGAGTTACAGGTAAATAATTTGTTTTCCCTTTTGTGCCCAGTAAAGATTAGAGTGTACTGAGTGTAGTAAGGAATTTTTTCTTGTTCAAATACACAGGTAGAAAACAGTTGCTAGGTGAAGCTTTTAGTGCATATGACTGCGTCTGGAAGAACAAGGAATGCCAAGATAGAAACTGAATACAGGAAAGGGATGCTTATCCTGTATATCAAACAGTGTCCTATCCACACCTGTGCACTGTTGAAATGAAAGTACCCCTCCACTGAATCTGCAAGGGAATTGATCTGTAAAAATGTTTTGTTATTCAAGTACGCTTGTAAGGTGTTTCTGTATCTTTTGGCCGTTCTTTTTGCTTGGTCAGGGTTTGGATGGTGGGACAGTAGAAGAGGTATAATAGGAATTATTAAAGGAAGAAACTTAAACCGCTGTGCTGATTGTTTAGTTGTTGAAAATGACTTTTTGCAGTGCAGGTTCTGAACTTGGCTTTGTGCTGCACCAGGTTAGCAATACAAATGAAAGGGACACCAAGTCTCCTAACTCTCAGTCTTTTCTTCAGCTTCCATTAAGATGGTGTTGTATAACATGTTTCTGTTTTCCAGGAAATTGATCAGTTAGTTTTTCCATTCTATTCTTACCCCTCACTGTTGCCCAACATCTGGATTCGAGTTAGTTTCCTCCCTCTGCTTAGGCAGCAGCAGGCTGGGGCGTCAGTCAGGATGGTGTGTTCTGACCTCGGTTCCAGTCAGGAGCGTGCTTATGTCAGTGGCTGTGTAAGCACGTGGTCATGGGATGGAAAGTGCTTGCAGCACTGCCTCAGAAGCAGTTCAGTCAGAGGTGCTGAGACCTGGATGTCCTGTGATAAGTGCCACCTCTGAATAGCTGTGAAGCCCATCTGGCGGCTGTTCAGGTCACTGTGCAGCCATCCCCGACCTGGCCAGGAGGTGTGGATTTCTGGGGTTTGTCTCTGCCTGTGACCTCCACACCAGTTTGTCTGAAATGAGGAACTTCTTCAGCCTGAGGCTGGGAAGAAGCAGCCTTTATTCCTTCTTTGCTGAACTAATTATTGTCTGTTTTCATTAGTCAGTAGAGGCTCTGTAAGCACATAAAATTACCTTCTGCTGTGGAAGACAGGCAAGAAGCTCTCCCCAGGTGCTCACATCAGGTTTGTTTAGTAAAACCTGTAAAGCTAGTGAAGGAGATTTTGGCATGGAAGTGAGTACTGCATTACATCACACTCCCCTTCTGCCTCTTCCTGCAAAATAGCATGTATTAAAATATCTTGATCTTTATTTTAAATGTTGGTATGTGAAACCTTCAGCTTGTTTACTGCTGCTACTGAAAAGCTGGCCTATATACTATCCTGTAAACAGGCTAACACTAAACAGTTTCGTTTGGACTTGTAATTCCAATCAATTAGAATATCACGAAATAAAGGCAACTGTCTTGAAGGTGGTTTTAGTATCTGCCTTTGAATCAATCATTACCAACAGACTACAGTCTGGCTAGCTGACACGGTTTTCATTTGAACTGAATGATTCAACTTTAATGATGCAAAATTGTTGGCTTTTTGGTAGATTATCTTGACTGCTTCCTTTGTACACATAATTATGGCATTACAGAACAGTAAAGGACAGAAAAATCATCTTGTTGTTAGAACTTGGTGGCAGCTTTCTCTAGCGTGCAGTTTGTTTATCATTTCCAAAAACTTGGATGCCAAGAGCAGAGCTGTAGGAAGGGGAAGTACATCTAGGACAGTTCCCTACTCTACGCTGGTGCTCAGCCAAGTAGGTGTCCAGCTGAGGTAAGGGCCAGCAAGAGGGAAAAGCAAAAATCCTTGGTTTCAGCCTTCAGAAACATGGTAATCCCTCATGCAAAGGTTGTGTAGTAGTATGTGGTTCCTTTTCTGGGTCTGAAAGTCTTAAAAAATTCAAAAGGTATTGCCTGTCCAGTACAGTGGCTGCTGCTGGACCATCCCTCCCGGCCTGACGTATGTGCAGTCTTCTGGGACTCCTGGCCACCACTTGCCATGATGGCACCAGGCCATGGCAGGAACATCAGCACTGGCTCCTGGTCTTCCTGTTCCCGGGTAAAGCTGCTTGGGAGTAGGATCCTCTGTCACTTCTGTTGCCTGTTTCTTGCGGTTTGCTTTTGGCAAAACTGTGTCTTGTTGGAAGTTGTACTAAAAATGTATCTGAAGGTTTCCTCCATTAAGAGCTCTTGTATTTGCAGTTTGTATATAGGACATCCAGTTATTTTCAACTATGTTTATTTTCATTTGCACGTTTTTCTTTTACATTTTGAAGTTGCATTTTAAAATTAATTTGAAAGAGCAGTCAAAAAAATTATTTATTAATTCTGTGCTCCTGGTCTTATCCTTTACTTATTTGTGAAGAATTTGTTAAGGACATTTAAACATTTACTTTTTTTTTTCATAGGCAAGCCTGGGCTTTTGTTGGTGTCATAGGTGGTGGAAATTCTTCCTGTAATGAATCGGTGAGAAACTATGAAAATCACAGCACTGGTGGGAAAGCTCTTGCTCAGAAAGAGTTTTTCACAGTGGAAGGCCAGAAGTTTGTTGTGAGAGCTTACAGCGAATGGAACGATGGTAGGAAGTCATTTTGTGAAATCCTGCAGTTGGGGAAGAAGTAAAAAATAATTTATATGCTTTTTTTTGCTAGAACTGTTTTTTGAAATTTAAATGTATGAGTGCTGCTGTAAGGTGTCGTTTCTTTTTTATTTCTTGTTTGTTTGTTTTTTTTAATTAGGTGTCCCAATTTCAGGCTTCCAGGTGGAAGCTGTAGGTGGAGTGATACTGAATCTTCTGGATGATGTTAGTAGTTGGGAGCCTGGAGACCGGATTGTGGTCGCAAGCACAGACTATTCAATGTATCAAGCAGAGGAATTCACCCTCCTTCCCTGCCCAGAGTGTACCAAGCATCAGGTCAAAGTCAAAGGTATGAGAGCAGTCAGCACTTGTAGACTCATGTGAAATACGTGTTCATGGTAATACACCCCAGGCGGTCCCTTTCAGCTGGAGCTGTAAAGAGCTGCCTGTTCATCTATTCTCTACAGGAATGTGTACTTCTTGCTATAAAACTGCTCTGTGTGATGTGACGTCTGCCTCACAGCTTACCATACTAACTTTTCTTTCTCCTTTCTTCGCGGGCTCATTGCATGCTTAGAAGAAAACTTGTTTTCCTGTCTTGGCTCCTTTCTGTCTTTTCACTAGTTCTCTTTATATATGCTTGAATGGCTGTTGTGGTCCTTTACCATTTCCTTTGCCTTTAGCTGCCTTCCCATCTTTTCAAGTGTAACTGTTACAGTTTTTTTTTCTGTTGTTATTAAAAAAGGAGAAAGGAGGGGGAAGGGGAGGGAGAGGGAAGAAAATGCCAATCTTTGAGCCTGTCTTTATTTTTTTCTCCAATCCCTGATTATCCACCACTGGCAAAATGATTATGAAGTAAGTGACACTTCCAAGCCTCTGCTCACACAGGATATCCCCGAGTAGTTGCAGTCTGTTTTTCCTTTGGGTGTGATGTGCGCAAAATGGTCATGAAATTTGTTTACCATTTCCTTTTTTATCTGAGTCATTCTGCTTGACTTTCACAAGAGCCTCCCCTGGGACTGGCTCCCCTGCTCTGCTGGCGTCTGTGTTTTCCTTCTGCTGCTCTGTGCCAGCGCCCTCCTCCCTCGTGGTACACCAGCCTCAGGTCTCAAGCTTCCCCTCTCACTCCCATCTGGTGCGCTGCAGGGTCAGTTGGCAGCACAAACTACCTAGCACTATTTTTCAGTGTTAGTTTGCAGCAGCCCATCAGTGATCTTCAGGATCAGGTTTTGTCCCATTCATCTCCATACAGTGCGACTTCCTCTTCAAGCTGCTCCTGTCTTATCTTTCTCTGTTCTCGGAAGTTTTCTGTGAACGCCCTCAGACTTCCCTGTTCCCTGTGTCTTAAGGGACTGCCAGCTTGCATATACACTTGGCAGTACAGTTTGCACCCTGCAGCATTCGTTAGCATGGGTCAGATAGATTTTACTGCACTGTGAAGTTCCAGAGATGGAAAAAGTGTATCAAAGCTCACATTATTATACATCAGAGAATACCAGGGTGTGTGAAGCCGCAGGGCTCACTTAATGCCATTGAGCATGGTGCCTCCTGGGCCTTGTTCTGAAGTGTCTCACGTTCTGTGTGTTACTGAGTACAGTATTTTAAAGAGCAAGCTTAACTTGAAGGTTGCAATACAAAGTTTAAGAAGGTTTTTGTCACCACTGAAGAGTGTATGTGCAAACTCTGTTTCATCTTGGAAGTCATGTACTATGAAAGAAACCAGCTGCTTCTAAAGGTTTTATTTAAAAAAAACTTTTTACATGATTTACAATAAAATATAAAACCTTGGCTTTTTTGAAAATATGCTATCTGAACTATATACATATATTCAGAAGCTGTTAAAAAGATTAACTGGCCCAACTTATTTTTTTTTCACGCCCAGTATGAAGTTTCCTTTGTCATACTAACAGATACTGTTTAAAAAATCCCCAAACCACCTTATGCATTCTTTGTGGAACAGATATATTTCCTGTGGAATGACAAACTTGAAATGCTGAAGAACTTGACATATTTTGAAATTTTTTTTTTTACTAAATTTGACTAAATTTTTAGCTATTTTGGCCCCTTTGCAGTCGGAAAGCTAAAAAGTATTGTTTTGTAGGAGGCCTGGTTGCTTTTGCTTTGCTTGATTTATGTATGCTAGTCAAATATGGGGGAAAAACAATAGGTAAGCCTTCAAGGAGAGGAGTGCAGTCCCATTTGCAGATATCCATTGTCTTTTTAAATCCTCAACATCAGGTACAGAACTAATACTACTCTTGCTTCTGCTTTGTGTTGTGGTAATGACCAGTTTAGGCTTGTATGCTTTTGTAAGGTTTGAAGGCATGGTAACAGTCTATATTCAAGGAATCAATAGATAGAAAAAAGAATAAAACACAAGTTTATTAAAAAATAAACTAATACATAAATTTTTTAAGGCTTACAGGACTTGATAATTTTTTCAGTTCGTGTAGACAAATAAGAAATCAATTGCTTCTTTGGAAGAACAGTGTAAAACCAGAGTATCTTGTTTTTCCTGATTTTAGTTTGTGTACTCAGAATAGCTATCTAGGAAACAGCAGACTTAGGAAAGCGAATCCTTTTTTCTTTCAGAGGATGAAGAGTACAGTATTTTCTAGAGGTGTTTTGACCTCATTTTGAGTTCTTAATTTTTCATTGGAACAGATTAAGCATCCAACATATCTTTTCCTTTAAAGCAAATCTGGGTCTGTGTTTCATTAAAAATTTTCTAAATACATTGGATTAATTTAAACTTTGGGTTTTATCCATTCTGTTCACAAATTATTGGACTGAAATTAAGATACACTTGCAAATAAAATGTTTGGATTTGTTTAGGATCAATTGCGTGGCAGAAATGAAAATTACATAGGTGGCACTTTGCTTTGGAAGGAAACATGGAGTAGCAAAATTAATTTGTCATCTTACAAGGTGCTTAACTGTCATCGAGTCAAGTGCAGTCTGGAAACTGGCAATTTGCTTGGTGGTAGTTGAGTTAATGTTTATCATCTAACAGTTACGTGATTCTTGTGTGCCTCAGTATAAGAAAAGCTAGGAGAGAAGTGCATGTTAAGTTATCAGAATGCATGGGTTTAGTTGCTACAGTTAGCTTGCTTATAAAAAAAGTTTTGTTTTTAATCAGTGACAACTTTTTTTTTCTTTCCCTTCAAAACTGTTTTTGGACAGAAAATCCTCAGTTTCCTCATGTAGGAGAAGTTATTGATGGAGTGGATATGAGAGCAGAAGTCGGAGTTCTTACAAGGAACATCTTAATCAAAGGGGAAACAGAAAACACCTGCTATCATGAAAAGGAGTGTAAATTCTTCAATTACGATACATTTGGTGGACATATCAAGGTCTGAAAACCATTTTAAAGTAGCTTTCTGTCATGTAAAGGCACATTGAGGACAAAAAAATGATGCTAAACTTGAAGGGATTTGAAGGGAAACCTTAAAGACCATCAGTTCATAGAGGTGCTTCATGTAGAAATTACTTCACTCCCTGCTTTCCCAAAATCAGACCTAACTCATCAACACTTAGTCTGCCGAATTGAAGGAAAGGGTATCGATGCATGAAATGTTGTAGCGCTGTCCAGAATATATTGCAAGATTGTGTGGCAGGGATTAAACCTTACAAGTGATGTCCATACATGTGCATCCAGTAATATTACAGAATAAAGTCGAGTCTCTGTTTTTTCTGTCCTTTGTCCTTTCACTGCCTTTATTCCTCCCCACATAGAAACATAGAATCATTATGGTTGGAAGGGACCTCCAGGGTCATCAAGTCCTGCCTTTATCCCATCATATTCCTAACCATTAGACCATGGCCTCAAGTGCCTCATCAACCCATTTTTGAACATTGATGAACATTGAATCCTAGAGATCTGTCTCATCTGAAATTGGGCACTGGACAGGCATGGAGAGGAAAGAAACTGACTTGGATCACAGTGGTTTTTTATTTGTTTTCTAAAAAAATTGAAAGTACTGAAGTTATGTAAAGGAAATGACTTCTAATTTCTTGTATTACATAAAGCTGAGGGAAAGTAGTATTACAGAAAGTAATATTTGAACTCATATTCACATGTTTCTAGATGAAAGGATTGAGCAGCATATCAGCTCTCCACTGTCATTGGGGAAGTTTGAGGCCTTGTATTTTAAATGCAAATGTATTTATGCTCACTGTGTGCTGGTCACAGTTTAAATCTCTCTTTCTAATACATTTGGATGAAGATTTTAATTTTATAGTGGTGGGCATAATGGTGGAAAAGAAAACATGCCCCTATGTGGCAGCTTTTGTTTTGTGGAAGAGAAGTAGGCTCAAGGCACTCTTTTGTGTTTAAGATAATGAAAGAAGATAATGACAATCTGAATGTTGCAAAGCTGTGATTGCCACAATAGTGCAAATACAGCAGCCCCCTTGGATGTCTGCGAGATAGAACAGAAAACAAACATTCTGAGTCATCAAAGTGGTTAAACTGTTCCCAGGAGACCGTTCATACTAGCTGAGTGTCTGCTGCCAAACCTAGACTTCAGCACTAAAAGCATTTTCAGCTTACGTTAAGATTGTATGCTCAAGCAGAGGGTGCATTGGCACTAGCAAATGATAACAGCCTCAGGGGTTTTGATCATCCTGGATTTTCTACTGGTCACTGGGACAGTAGCATAAAGGAGGCTTAGTGGCAGTAAGGAGAGGCATCAATTTGTAGTTTTACGACTGCATTAATGCCTTTAAATGTTAAAGAGTTGGAGATCTCAAGGGTGCCGTTTTTTGACCATCCCTCTATTGCCTCCTAGTCATACAAACCTTAGGACTGAATTAGAGGAGAAGAAATAAAGAGTCCATATTACTAATCTCCTTAGAGGGCAAAGTACATATGGGAATGGTAATTTTTGATAAATACCCAGTACAGGCAAGCTAATGAAGTAACAAAAAAGATTTTTTTTCTCAGCTTAGCTCCTTGCAGTTTAGCTGTTGCACTTGGTTTGTGTTCTTGTAGCAGGTTAGCTGGAAGAAAACATTTTTGCTTTCCTGTGTTACTGGTACAGCCCTGTTATATTTTTACTTTGTAAAGAAGTTCCTCTGGAGTGCTGCGTGCATTTGTGGGTTCCCATTGCAAAGAAGATGTAGATTCACTGGGGTGTGTCCAGTGAAGGTGGTGTGTGGGACTAAGTGATGAGGAGTGAGGAGGAGCCGAGAGAAAAAGGCTTGTTTTGTTTGGGGAAGGCAGAGAGGAGTAATCTTGCTGCTGTCTTCAGGCATTGGGGAGAGTTCAGAAAAGCCAAAGCAATCCCTGGAGGTGTACCATAATAGGACAAGAGGCCACAGGACCAACCTTCAGCAAGGCAAATTCTGCTCAGATACCAGGACAATGAAAGGGAAAAAACAATTGACATCATATGAGCATCTCCATGGCTGGAGGTATTCCTTGGGCAATGTGCTGAGCAGCTGTCTTTAAGCTGACCCTGTGCTGATCTGGCAATTGGGCTAGATATCTCAACAGGTTCCTTTAAATCTGTATTATTCTGTGATTTTATTCAACTAAGCCTGTCCCAGCTGGGTTACGCTGGTACAGCTTCAGTATAGACAGGGCCTGATGTGGGCAACTTCTGTTTATTTGGACAGTACGTGGTTATACACACCACAAGAATATTTAACATGCCAGCTGGTAAATACCACACAGTAAAGTGTGGCAACATGTCTGGTGAAAATTGCTCTGTTTTGGCCACATGGAGATCTAGCTTTCACATTTACCTATGAAGAATACTGTTTTGTAAAGCAGGATCTAGAGCAAGACAATAATGATTGTTCTAACTTTTATGGTGTGGCCTGTGGTAACTTTGTACATCTAACTTCTGTACACCTGGCATAGATGATATATTAACTTAAACTTCTGTTGGTTAAAAAGCAAATAGTTGGTTCTTCATTCTGGACTTCTCATTATGTTTTTAGATTTTGAAGAATTTTACATCTGTTCATCTCTCCTATGTGGAAATGAAGCAAATGGGTCAGCAGCAGATTGGAAGTTACCCCGTTCACTTCCACCTGTGTGGAGATGTGGATGAAAAAGGAGGTTATATTTTCAAGACCTACCTGGAAGGTCTTTCCATTCATCACTGTTTTTCCAGATGTGTGACTGTTCATGGAACTAATGGCTTGCTGGTAGGTGCAAGGAGAGTAAAACATACTGTGTTAAAGCATAAATGTTTTAAAGAGCATTTAAAGCAAAAATAGTTTCCTCCTTTCTTCAAGTTTGTTGCTCAGCAATGTTTTTTTGACATGATGAATGAACAAGTGCAAGCAGTATCTTACTTTTAACAGATCTCACCATTCTGCTTTTTCAGATTCTCCCAGGCAGCTTAGCTCTTCAGACATAGTAGTGTGTTTGTAAGGGATAAATAAAACTGTATGCTTGAATCATGCTTGAACTGTTGATACTGAAGCTTCACTCTGCAGCTGTGCCGAGATAGTAAAACTAAATGGAACTTGTCAAATAAATCTCAGTAAATGCTATTGCTACTGACATAATGAGCTTGTATTTTGGCAGATAAAGGACACCATTGGCTATGACACACTAGGTCACTGTTTCTTCACAGAAGATGGCATTGAGCAGAGGAATACTTTGTTCCACAACCTTGGGCTAGTCACGAAACCAGGCACTCTTCTTCCTACAGATAGAAACAGCAGCATGTGTATTGGTATTAGGGATAAAGTATATGGAAGTTATGTCCCAGTGCCAGCCACAGACTGCATGTGAGTATTTCATGGTGAAAAAGTAAAACCAAACCAGATGCAGCAACTAAACTGCTGATGATCTCTTCACAATATACAGATGGGAACTTTTTTATGTATAATTTAATGAATGCAGGTGCCTTAAATGTAGTTCATGTAATAGTGGTATTTTAAAAAAAAAATAAATAATTAGTGTTTAATCTTTTATTAAAGAGAAAAAATAAGCTGTTTGGTGGGAAGACTGTAATTTTTGCAATAGTTATTCAATAGACATTTAAGGCCACATCTTTACTTCTGTGTAAGGGTGTTCTCAAGTTGTCACTACTAGTTTTTCTGCTTGCTACTAATGTCTTGTAGAAGCTTATTAAAACAGTTTATCATTACACAGAGTATTGAACAACACTAAATAAAATACTGTGTACTGAACTAAAAAAAGAAGCATTTTTACTTCTACACGTGGGGAGGTTTGTGATTTTTATTTCATATGTGAAGTAGTGACTTCAAACATCAGTTTAGCTTTTTCTGATGTGCTTGTTATGAAAGAGATATTTCTGTAGGACCTACAGCTTTTCCATAATAACTTTTTTCTGAATAATATTTCAGGGCAGTTTCGACATTCTGGATTTCTCATCCCAACAATCATCTTATAAATAATGCTGCAGCAGGTTCACAGGTGAGGCATATGGATGTAATTCAACATAAACTACTCATGCCACTGCTATTTGTAAAATCTGTAACATTTACACTGCCAAAAATAAATACATTTTTTATTTTTTATATATGAATATGTTCTTTTTACGTTTAGCAGCATATTGGCATTACAAGTGCAGGGTTTGTCAAGGTGTGCATGTAAGAGATGCCAAAAATCTTAGTTCTGGCTGGAACAAAGCAGATCTCTTTTTCTTTGTAGTTAATAGACCTGATATATGTGTGTATGTAGAAATAAATCCTATTATTTCCAAAGAACTAGTGCATTTCATATTAAGACTTCTGTATTTTCTGTAGGTTGTTGTGAGTTTACTGTGTGACTGCTCTGCATGATTTGTCTTCATAGCAGTAGTCATTGGAATGAAAAATTACTACAAAAAATGTTTGTATAAGAAATGGCTAAAACACTTCTATTGTCAATAGTTAGTCGTTTGTTTCCCATCAGTAACTGCTGATACGTTTTTACTTGTTGTGAGCCTTATATTAGTATGAATCCCTTGTCACAGCTGCTTGCAAAGTAAAGCTGATTACTCGGTATAGGTTGTGGAGGAGGGAGCTGGAGTCTGCTCTACTTTAAACTGGTTGAGATGTGCGTGGTTTTGAGTGGATTTTTCTAAAGACATCAGTGGAAATGGAAAACAGGAAAGGCTTGTTGTTGCTGAAAAGGCTTCAGTGCTGGAAGAAGAATATGAGTGTGTGTGTCAGTGTATTCTTAGGCACAGAATACATAATAAACTGTTACTAGTAGAACAGGGTTGAAAATATTTAAATGAGTTGAAATACATAGAGTATTTAAATAATTTAGAAAATATTGTTCTGATTTTTATGTGGTGTGGCTTTTTTTTATTAACTTTTCTAGTTGAATGTCTACCACTAGGAAGGATTTAGACAAACTTAGCAAATCAAATCAGTTCTTCTCTTCCCCAATGCAATGTCTTTCCATTTTGCCTGCTTTAGTTAATATTCCTTTTCCTTGCTTTAGGATTGCAGGCTAAGTTAAAGGAAACAGCTTCCTTGATCTTAAAACCTGAAATGTCTTTTTCTGCCTCTTTAGTGTATCCCAATAAATGTCACTTCCTTTTGTTACCAGCATGTGCCTGGTCAGAGCAAACATTTGTGTTACAAAGTTTGCCACTCTGATATGCGCCCCTTGTGTGGATATAAACACAGTATAAACAGACTACTACAGCTTATTCTGTTGCAGAAACAGAATACTTCAACTGTGTTGATACAAACTCTGCACCCTAGAGCTTTTGCTGATATAAACTACAACAATTCACAAGTAGATAAAATAATACCATTGTGTGTCCCCCCGGCCCCCAGTTCTTTCATTACACAGTGAAACCCATTGTTAGGGTGTCGATGTTTCTTTTGTTTAAACTGTATATAAGAGAGAAGGGGGGAAAAAACCTCTTTAATTTTTCTGGATACTTGCAAGTGCTTAAGAAGCTTTTGAGTTTATTAAACTTTTCTTCCAACATCAGGTTGTGTTTTGGATAAAAATTACTTGAGTCTGCCAAGTACAGAGCTGTACTTAATTATGTGTGAAGTAAGATTTTTGGTATTTTTATTAGTGGAACATCCTCATTTTCTTTGGAATTGTTAATCACTGGAAATGTCAAAATGTGTCATCATTACGGATGGGAATATGTTACTGAGAAGCAGAATTTCCAGGACTGTTTGGAAAATGAGTATATTCTCGGAGTGAAATGCATGAAATCTTTTTAAGCTGGAGTTCAAAAAATGCAGATAAAGCCAATTCACAGCAGGATGATGACTGTTTGTCATGAGATGGAGCACTCAGTATTCTTTAGCTACCGTTTAACCCTTAAATATGCCTGATGCAATGATATTTTTTTATTATTGTTTTATAAGGGCACAGAACATGTCATCAGGCAGAATTTTTCATGTGCAGGTGCTGTTGGATTGCCAACTCTTGTGAACCCAGATAGGGGGACTTTATGGGTCTTATTTAGTGGATAATTTCAGCTTCTTTTAAGAGCAGGGATGTTGAAGAAGTGGAGAAAATTAACAAATGCTGAAATTATTACTGCATACTATTGGCACAGCGCTCTGAACTGGCCAGACTTCTTGATGTGTTTTTTTCCCTTCTTCTGAAAGCTCCTGTGGGTTTTTTGACTGTGTCATTAAATTCTGATGTGAGCAGAGATGAAGAAACCTTAGTCAGACTGGAACAGTAAGGAAGAGAGGAGTGGGTTTGAGTATTTTATTGTAAACAGTGGGATTTAGTAGCAAACAGGAAAATGAAGGGTGTGTGATGAAATATAAATGAAATATAAAAATTACATTAACTCTGACACTTTTCTGGTTTGTAATATTAGAGAGTCTTAAGTGTGTGTTGTTACATGGCTTCACTGAGGAGCAAAACACTTTTTAGTGCATATTATTCACTAGAATGTAGCCTTATTTGCAAACTTGTATTTTCTCACTGGGCAGATGTTTGGAAACTTTCTATTGAAAAATATATTCCATTGTGCACAGTTGGTTTTGGCTATGTTTTTATTTGATCCCTTACTTAAAATATCCAAGTTCAACTTACTGGACACTTACTTTGTGGTTAGATACATCAACACTGCTAGTAGTATCAGACTCGCTTACAAGTAATGTCATTTTCTCCTTGCTTGCAGGATGCCGGAATATGGTATTTATTCCACAGGGTTCCTACAGGAGATTCTCACACTTTAGCCATTGAAACCAAGTCAGAGCTTACACCCTTAGGAATCTTCTATAACAACAGGGTTCATTCTAATTTTAAGGTAATGTATTATATAATTTTTTAAAGTTCTTTATTTGTAACTGTTCTATATTAGGACTTGTCTGTTTACATTTTAAGCTGATTAGGTGATGGATTTGTGCTGTGTTTGAACTGCTGTGTGATTCTGTTTGGGGATTGTAGAATGGTGTATAATCAGCATGCTTATAGTTTCTTGCCACATTTCGAGTATTCACTGTGTTTAATATCCTCATAAGGCACAAACAACTAAAATCAGTTAATATGTCTGAAATCTATTTTCTCCCAAGTAGCATTTCAGATGATGCTCTCTTATTGATGGCATTGTTTTCTACTCTGAAGAAAACTGACTCTTGAAGCATCAAAGTTTGTTATATTCATCTAATAGCTTCCTGAAATAGCTGTGACTTGTTTTTCTGAGTCTCTAATGTACAATAACCTGGGTGTCTGCACATGGTGGCACAGTATCTGACTAGAGTATTAAGCTTCCAGGTTGCCTTCAGGAGCCCACCCATTAGCAGCAGTTTTTTGTTTCAGGGTTCTCAGCCTAGATACAGGCTTTCAGTATTGTTTTATTAATGTGACTTCAGTATCTTTTCAGCTAAGTGAAGTTAAGTCCTTAAATTAATGATTTTGTTTGGAATCTAGATGCTCTGTGTGTGTGTATATGTATGTATATATATATATAAGTATAATGGCATTTACAAAGCCACCTAACTTTAAGTATTTATTTGTGTTTGAAGTTTACCTAATAAAGTTCAGGATTATTATTGGATTTTTTTACCAAGTGACACTGATTTTATTTGACAGTTGGGTGTCTGGGTTACCAAGAAATGATGCAGTGGTTTATAGAAATTGTGTTAATGGGGTGTTAGGGACTGTAGGACATATGTTCAGATTGGAATTAAATCATATTGAATACAAAAGTGCATTTTGAAGGAAAAAAAGTGTTTCAGCTGTATGTCTTGTATTATCTTTAAACAAGGGTTAGCAGTTTGTGTGCTATAATTCCATGTTAGAAGAAAGAACTCTACTAGGAGGTCTGATTTACTTGTGTAGGAGCACACAAATTATCGTAAACATAATTTGGATCAGAGGTGAAAGTAGCTGCAAGTGTTTGTGTATGTAATTCAGGTTAAATAACAAATGCTTCTTTCTGCTTCTGTTTTCTCAGGTAAATTATTTCATAGTGGATTATTGATTTTTCAAGTTGATGATTGCTTGGGCAAAAATCAACTTCAGTGAGGAAGGTAGCTTAGTTTTAAAGTGAAATACAGAGCATTTTTCACAGTGGAATATTTTGGGGTTTTTTTTGGTTGTGGGTTTTTTCCCCTATTTGCCAGAATATTTTGAATTCACTGTAAGATTGACTTTCACATTTTCCAGAACAGCATCTGGAAATAAGTGTAAAACCTCAGATAGTTAGATGTTGTGAAAGAAATATGAAATCAACTTTAATGATATTCCATAACTTTTTTTTTAATCCCAGGCTTTCCTTTCCTCTGCCTAGATTAGCATAGATACTGGTTTTCCCTTAGACAGTGTGTCTGTTAGACCAAACTGAAAGATCTAAGAGTTTCTAATACATGTATTGAATGCAATGTAAAGTTTAAATTTTAGAAATTGAATATTCCCTCTATCTTTATTTGTGGGTAGTATGAATTTACTTTCCTTGCTCGTTTCAGGCTGGTTTGTTCATTGATAAGGGTGTTAAAACAACAAATGCTAGCGCTGATGACCCCAGAGAGTATCTTTGTTTGGACAACAATGCAAGGTAAAGGATATTGTCTTTCAAATGAGTGAAAAATGGCAAAGTTCTGAGGTGGCTCTTACACTCACTTGAGAAAAAACATTTATAAAACGATTTTATTATTTATAAATAACTGAACAGTAAGTTCATATATATGTTCTTTTCCCTCGTTTGTTCATCTCTTTTGGGAACAATGGAGCATGATATGCCTTAAAGGAGCTGGATGGTTCTTCTGAGCCCTTGCTCAGGGTAGTTTTCAGCCTCTTTGAAGACATAGTTTTAAACATGCTCTACTCACATGCTTAAAGTATTCTCTGGAATTGCTGCTAGAAGTAAAATCTTACTTTAAATTCTGCTTTTCCAATTTATAACTCTTTTAAATAATTGTTAGGAAAAGACTCAATAGAGCTAAGTAATACATCAACTTGCCTTTACTACTGCTGAATATTTCCTGCCATATCTTCTAGACTAGATTATAGCTCAGTGTTACAGTTCTTCTGAAGGCTATTTGCAGAGATAGATAGGAAAATGTGGTTGATTGTACTTAGTTTACGAAGTGAGAGAAAATAATGGAGAGTCTTAAGAAAATTCCGGGTTATACTGTGCCTGGTTAGTCTTGCCGTGAACTTCAAATAAAGCAGCCTGAGATAGTTGTCACAATAAAATGTTGATGGATACAGTTATCCCATACTGTCATTTGACCACTAAGCATTAAGACTGGAAATATAATTCATAAGATTATCTTTATTTCTGATCTGTGTTTTAAGATGAGGATAGTTAAGTGATGGTTTTAAGCGCAGAGTGGAAAACTCCCAATTTTGTTGATAGTTTATACCTCATAATTTGGAAAACAGCTCAAAGCTTTGACAGAAAATCCATATAAACCTTGTGGGTTACCTCAGTCATAACAGGTAGTCAAGAGGAACATATGAGGGTCAAAATGCCCTGTGAGAACCTGTAGTGTGTTGACAGGGCATCAACATCAACAGAGGATGTGAGAAGCTCAGTGCATGAGATACTCATGTTTCACAGCAGCCAAAGAAGTAATGAGTCACTGCGTAACTAAACATTCATCTGTTCTCCCCTTCCTCCCATGGGTGGGAGCAGGGCAGATCCAAATTAGAGTACAAGGTGATTGGGATAAGGGGTGTGTGTATATATGTGTGTGTGTATATATATATATCTTTGCTCAAAAAGCATTTTTGTAATGTTTTTTAATGTATTACTTTTTCTGTGGGATCTTGGGGATAATCAAGTAAAAGCTTCCACCAGGTTTTAGTCAAGCTGTTTTAGGATCATAAAATTGTTTTAGTAGGAAAAAACCTTTAAGATAATTAAAGGTAACATTTAAGATAATTAACCTTTAAGAGTTCAACTGTTAACCTAGCACTGCTGAGTCCACTGCTAAACCATGCCCCTAAGCACCACTTCTACACTTCTTTTAAGTACTTCCAGGAATGCTCACTCAACCGCTTCCCTGGTCAGCCTTTTCCAATGCTTGACAACCCTTTCAGTGAGGAATTTTTTTCCTCATACTCAATCTAAACCTCCCCTGGCACTACTTCAGGACATTTCCTCTTGTCCTATCACTTGTTACTTGGGAGAAGAGGCTGACACCCACCTCACTGCAACCTGTTGTCTAAAATAGATTCAAGAAATAATTTACTGTATGAGACCATCTTGGTAGCAATGCAGTGTCTGGATTGGAATAGAAAAATAGCACAGGTGTGCTCAAAGAAGCAGCACTACTCAGCATCAGAAGACTGAAAGACTTGAAGGAGCAGTTAGACAAACCTCCAGGCTTTTTTTGGATAGTGCATGTCAGTCCTTCCAAGAAGCTTTAGTTCCCTCCATCAAACTTTCATCTCAATGCTGCAATATAAGTAGGGAGGGGACTACTTTGGGGAGAGCAAAATGAAAAAGTAAGGGTCTAAGTGAAGGTGACATCCAGCTAAGCTAAACAAACTCATGGAGATTGAGCAAAAGCCTGTGAGAGGTACTGGAAAAGACAAATTTTATGTTCCTGCTTCATTATACCATGAAGACACTTTTCTAGAAATACAAAGCTACAGATGCAACAGTTTTGGCTGCTATCATTCTAAACATGAAGCAGGGTAGATTTTGCCCATCAAATGAGCATGAGTGTTTATCTTTCAGGCTCTCTTAGCCCAACATATGACACATGTAAAATGTACAGTATTCTTATATTGAGTGTTTGGGTTTTTATCTGTCCCAGGTTTCGCCCTCATCAAGACGCAGACCCTGAAAAACCCCGAGTTGCTGCCCTGATTGACAGATTAATCTCTTTCAAAAACAATGATCATGGGGCCTGGGTCAGGGGAGGGGATATCCTCATTCAAAACTCTGGGTAGGTATCTGGAAGCAAACAGCTGTGCATTGTTAAGACGTTTCCCCTGAAGCTTTGTTTATGAAAGTGTATTACCACAGGGTTATAAGAGATTGATGCTTAACTCGAGGAGCTTTTCAATATCTTGAGCCACTTTCACACCATCCTGCTACTTTAAATGAAACAAGTTTATATGTGATTAAATGAGAACTTGCCTTAAACAGCAAAAAGAAACTGATAAAAAGAAGTCTAAAAGTTGGTAAGGACAATACATTTAAACTGAGATATCTGTGGTTTTCCAGAAGCTCTCATGTTCCTCCTTAAAATATATAGAAAATTACTTGTTGGTTTGGGTTTTTTTGACAGCAACAATTTTGTAAGAGTTAGGTGTGTGGTGGTTCTAAATTCCATGAATAGAAAAACTCAGGCTTTCTTCAGTGCATAGCAGGATTTACTTATTGTAGGGTAATCCAGAAAATAAGACTGAAGTTTTGAATTTCTTTTAGGTTTGCAGACAATGGAATAGGTCTGACATTTGCTAGGTGAGTACTTTATGTTAATCACTTTGGGGTTTTTTTGCCTAGACACTTAGAAAATATACATCCATCTATTAAAATTAATAAGTAAGCCTTCATAAGGTATAGTTTCATTTTTGGGCCAAGTTCTGTTTTCAGTGGTGCAGATGATGTTATAAAGTGCTGTAAACTGACAAAGCTGCCGAAGTTTGCACTTTAATTCAACCTATGCTTGGTTTACACCACAACTTGGTGCCTCTTCACCAGAAGGGTTATGTTTATCCAGGTATCTTTGGTATTGTATGATTCTTTAGGCAGTTTTGATTGTCCTCCTGTACGGGTGAAAGTGAGTAATGGAAAAGAAACAGGATTATCGTTTAGACGGAGAAGAGTCTCTTTTTAATAAAAAAGAATCAAGTAACTTAGGTAGTAAGCCAAAATTGCTGCCATTTAGGTTATGACAAACTGGTTCTAGGATTGTAAAAATGGACTGTAACAGTGCTGCACTGCAAAGGGAGATAACAAATTTAATTCTCAGCTCTCTGCTTGCATTTCAAACAGCCTGTAATACTGTTAATGATTAAATTTATTTTCTATGTATTGCAAATGAAGTCAAGACTGCTCTGCTTTAGGAGAACCGTTACAGAAGTAAAAGTAGGACTGGGCTTCACTGTTATCTGCTGGAGAGTCTTGGCTAAAAGCTTATCTCTGACATTGATTTGATAGTGATGGGAGCTTCCCAAATGATGAAGGTGCCAGCCAGGAGGTATCTGAGTCACTGTTCATAGGTGAGAGCAAGAATTACGGGTTTCCAGGCGGCCAAAATAAATATGCAGGTACTGGAGGAATAGACAACAAGGCACGGACTCTGCCTAGAAATAGGTAAGTATGTTATGAGTGAAGGAGGTATAAATGATACAACAAATGTTCTCTGTATCAGATATAAACACTATTCTTGCTTGAACTGTGAGAGATTAGGACTGTATTGAAGGAGACACTTTCTTTTTAATGCTTTGTGTATAGCTGTGTTACTTTCACTGTTTTGATGAGTCATTTTTCATCTGGTGCTATCACAGGTTGCTTTTCTGTAGTGATTTAAGTTATCCTACTGTAACAAAATCTTAGTCTTACACAACATTTGAGCCTGGAAGAGAGAAAGAAAAAGCTTTCAAACAAAATAATTTCAAGGGTCAGTTTATGACTAGAGACTACAGTCTGCCTGTGACAAATCCCAATCTGTGACATGATCCTTTTCTTTTCTCTCTGACTTGCTTTGATTCTTGTTTAACATAGTGCCAAGTCCTACCCTTGCCACAGAATAGGAAAGAAGGTCTAGGCTGCCCTGTTTTTTAGCTGCTTAGCCATTTAAAAGAAAGAAGTTAATGGGGCAGTGATATGAGTTATTCACTCTAGTTAAGCAGAATCACCAAACAGTTGAGATTGGACGGGATATCTGGAGGTCATCTTGTCCAACTACCCTGCTCAAGCAGGACCACCTATAGCTGATTGTCTAGAACCATGTTCAGGCAGCTTTAGAATATTTCCAAGGATGGAGACTCTACAACCTCCCTGGGTAACCTGTGCCAGTGCTCAGTCACTCTCACAGTGAAAAAGTTCCTCCTTATGTTCAGCCAGAACCTTCTATTTTTCAGCTTGTGTCCATTGCCTCTGGTCCTATCACTGGGTGCCACTGGAAAGAGCCTAACTCAGTCTTCTTTGCACCCTCCTTTCAGAGATTCTCGTACATTGATGAGATTCCTGCCTGAGCCTTCTCTGTTCCAGACTGAACAGTCCATCTCCCAGTGTTTCCTCCTATGAGAGATTCTCCAGTCACTTAATTATCTTTATGGCCCTTTGTTGGACTCTCTTCAGTAGCTCCATGTCTGTCTTGTACTGGGAACAAGCACTCTAGGTGTGGCTTCACCAGTGCTGAATAGATGGGAAAGATCACCTCCCTCAATCTGTTGGCAACACTTCTTCAGGAAGTGCAGCCCAGGATATCATTTGCTTCTTTGCAGCAAGGGCACATTGTTGGCTTATGGTCAACTTGGTTTCCACCAGGACCTGTAGGTCCTTTCCACTGGTGCATATCGTTGTTCCTCCCTAGGTGCAGGACTTTGCACTTCCACATTTTGAACTTCATGAGGTTCCCATCTGCCTATTTCTCCAGCCTTTCAAGGTCTATCTGGATGGCAGCTTGACCTTCTGCTTGTTGCAGCTTTGTGCCCTCTGGAAACTTGCAGAGCCTGTATTCAGCTTAATTATTGAGATCACTAACAAAAATGTTGAACAAGATTGGACCCAGTACTGAGGTGCACCACTACTGACCTTCAGGTAGACTTCATGCCATTACCCTCCAGGCCCAACTGTTCAGCTAGTTTTCGGTTCACCTTGTGATCCTCTCATCTAGCCCATACTTCATGAGGATATTATGGGGCACAGTGTCAAGAGCCTTACTGAAGCTTAGGTACCATGTCTACTTCTCTCCCCTCAGCTACCAGGTCAGTCATTTCATCACACAAGTTTATCAAGTTGGTCAAGCTGCTGCTTGGTGAATCCATGCTGATTACTCCTGATGACTTTCTTTGTCCTTCATGTGCCTTGAAATTTTTTCCAGGATTAGCTGCTCCATCACCTTCCTGGGGATCAACCTGAGGTTTACCAGCCTGCAGTTTCTTGGGTGTTCCTTTTTGAAGTTAGAAGTGACATTTGCTTTCCTCCAATTTACAGACACTTCTCCCAATTGCCATTTTCATTAATGAGCAGGTGGTATTATTCCTCTGCTATATTTGCCATATTGGGATTGGGCCACATTTGTGAATGGACTGTGATAGCTCTTCTAACAGGAATATTCAAAAGAGTGGGGGATTTTTTTAACTTATTAGTGGAGAAGCAAGCTTTTCTTTATTAAGATCTAACTTGCAAGTCATTCTCTTAATGTTGCTTTCTTGCTTCCTCTGAGAGGAAGTGCATTTATGACAGCTTGAGACTTATCATGGGTTTTGATACAGGATGCTATAAATGTTTGCTTGCATTAACAGGACATTTCCAATCAGAGGCTTTCAAATTTATGATGGACCTATTCACCTTAACAAGTGCACATTCAAAAACTTCATGCCAACTCTAGACAGATTTACCAGTGCAGTTGGATTCTTGATGAAAAATCCATGGCAGATGACACCAAAAAACAACATTTCTCTTGTGAAGTTTGGTCCAAATGTAAGTTTGTTACAAGTTTCCTTTTGTTCTTGCAAATGGCTTTAATTTCTTCTTTCTGTATTTAAAAAACACCCAAAGGCCCTAGGTCATATTTTCCATACATCCCTACTCCAGAGTTTCTCTTGGTTGGACGTCACCCAAGGTGTATCCTTTGTCTCCTGAGCAAAAAATTTTACTGAGGGAGATGTAGGATATGTTGCAACAATGATCTCTTTCATGGCTAATGGTAAAGCTGAAAAGAGATTTTTCAAAGGTTTGGCATATTCATAGTAATGATTTTTCAGTTGCAAATATTAACACTGTTCAGAAGCAAGAGCTGGCCTGAGTCTATTACTAAAAATCAAAATGTCTGTTTTGCAAGATTCCACTGTCCTTGCCATAAGTTTTTTTTAATCAACTTTGTCAAATTCTTGTATTTCTGCAGGTATGCAAATTTTAGTCTGTGCTTCACCTGGGGAAAAAAATTAAATATTTTAATTGTTGTTGCCAGGTTTCTTTGAAAGCCTTCTTTGGAAAACCTGGTCCCTGGTTTGAAGAAGGAGATCTGGATGGGGACAAGAACTCAATATTCCATGATCTAGATGGTTCGGTGACTGACTACAAGGATACCTATGTGGGCAGGATGGACAACTACTTGATTCAACACCCTAAATGCATCAATATTACAGAATGGAGTGGAGTGATTTGCAGTGGAAGCTATGCACAGGCTAGTACTCTTGTAGCTTTCTGTTTGGTGCAAATCTAAAATATCAACTACTTGTGGAGGCAGGGAAGAGTGTAAACTACAAATTTACCTATCTTTGGATTTAAAAATTCTTTGGTGTTTTAGAAACACCTTATACATACATATTACACTTTTCAACCAGTTGTGTATACAGTGTTCCCTTCAACATGCAAACTGGGAGTACAATATTAGATGCTGCAAGGTAAAACCAAACGTGCATACCAGAAGTTCTGTGTTGCAGCCCTATCTGCTAAAACACGTTTGTGTTGGAGGTATTTTCTTACACTGAAGTTCTGTCTGTCTGTTTTTCAAAGTGGGTGGTTTTTTTCTTTTTAAACTGAGGTGTTAAATACCACCATCTGAATACAAATCTCACATGGGTTTGATTCTCATTCTGGTTCCTTTTCTGTAGCAATTTGGCCAAGTACCATAGCGGATTCTCTATATATATATGTATCTTGCCTCCCTTCCCTTTTTTCTGCCTGTAAAATGCACAAAACTTACGATAGATTTTCAAATAGGGCTCTTCTTCAGGAGATACTTGTGTATTGGGTAACTCAGAAATTCAGACTACAGAGTTTTGGCTAATAATGTACTGATTATTCGTCAGTATTTCATTTCTTTTTGTGCAGTATCCAAATCTTTCCTCTTTCTTTTCATCCTCCTTTATATCATATAGGTTTATGTCCAAACCTGGAATGGACAGAATCTTTCCATGACTATTGCACGAGATGAGTACCCAGCCAATCCCATGGTTCTTCGAGGTATTAATCAGAGAGCTGTCTTTCAACAATACCAGCCAGTAGTGATGCTCCAAAAGGGCTACACAATACATTGGAATGGAAAAGCTCCGAACGTCACCTACCTTTATCTCATTAACTTCAACAAGTATGTTTACTTTCTTTCGTGTCATTGATCCATAAGGCAATACTGAAGTAATGTCCCGCAGAATCATCATGCAGGAATTTTCAGCCGTCAGTAAGGCTGGAAAGGCTGGATCTTGGGTTTTGGGGGGTTTTTTTGGGGTTTTGTTTGTTTGTTTGTTTTGTAGTTCCAAGTACTGAAGTATAAAAAGCAAGAGATTAAGCTATAGACCTGCACCGGTAGTTAAACTTTTGTGCACTACTGTGTCTTTAAGGAAAATCCTTTGGAGAAGAAAATGTGCAAATAGTGAAGTTGAGCAGAATTGGAGTTGAATAGTTTAGCATACTTGATTTTGTTGTCAGATAAACTTGTTAAACGTCTAAAGTATAAAATCAAATATATCCTGAGAGTATCAAAGTTACCATAACATTTAATGAAACACTTTGTGTAGAGAGTGGAAGAAAGATTTTGTGGTTGAGGGTTTGGGAGCTTTTGGTGTTCTTGTTACTTGTGTTTTGGAGTGATCTGTTTGCTCCATATTGTCATCTAAACTGTTCCTACAATGAATCATACATTTTACTTTGTTTTCAGGGATGACTGGATTCGTGTTGGTCTTTGTTATCAGCCAAATACAGATTTTGTTATAGTATTGGAAACCTTTCAGAGGCGCTCATCTGCTCTGTCAAGCAAAGTAGAGCGCTATGTGCCTGTGTCTTCAATGATGGAGCTCGAAAAGAGTCGATCAGACAAGAAGTTTTACTTTGACAACAGTACTGGGTAACTCCTTGTAACTTGACCCTATTGGAAGATGTAGTTTAACCTTAAAATGTCCAGTTTGATAGCATTAAAAGCAACAGACTGAGACACGTGTATAAGAGGAAAGCTGTTGTGAAGGAGCCCAAAGCTTGTTTGAAAGAATATTTTATGTGACATTGAATCTCCAAAATACAGTGATTATAGTTGAAATACTTTTCCAAGACCACCACAGTTGCCACAGATGATTCCTACCCCATGCCTGGGGGAAATGTGCTATCTGGCATGCTGCAGAGCACTGTCTTTCAGGAAGTAACTTCTAAGTCTTCAAAGAAAATTTGTGTTGTCTTGTTAAACTGAAAATTCTAGAAATTTCCCAGAAGCTTTCTCTTTCAAGAACATTTTAAGAATGTATTTCTGAAAATCCTAATCTGTTTTCAGTACTTAAGTCCTAGTCTCTCTTTCAAAAGTACTTCTGACAGAGGCCACTGAGGTTCTTCTGAAAGGTTTAAGATGTAGTCAACTTTGAGTAAAATAAGTCCTACATACATCACTTGTGGTTTTGCAAATGTTGATCTTTAATTTATATTTTGTTCTCTTTTTTTATTTTTTCCCCTTATCTGCTACTTTGTCTGTAGTAAATATGCAGATGAATGTAGCTTTTGAAAATACATTTACATTTCTTTTGTCTAAGAGCTACAGTAATAACAGTCAAAAATATAGTAGAAGAATTACCAGTTTTTCTACTGTGAACGTTAATGACCATTAACCCCTATATTTGCAGCAGTATACTTAGATTGTCAAGTGCTGGTGGGTGAAGCTGAATATCCAAACAGTTAACTGCTGGGTATCTGCAAACAACTATGATCAGAGAAAACTGCAGCTTGTTTTTTGTTCCTTCAAGTCATTGATTTGAGGAGTGGCTCTTCTTTTCAAAGCATATCTATTCATAATGATGTCTCCTTTAGTTGTTGGGAATTTCAGATATGTCAGTAGAGTCTTCCTAAATCTAATAAACTGTAAATATTTTTTAAAATTTGACCATTGATGCAGAAGTCAATAGTGTAGTTTGTCTGCTTCTGAAAATCCTGAAATACAGCTATTAAGGTTTAACATAAATACCTGTCTTTCTGGCAACTGATCTGATTCTTTTGCCTCCTTCTGTGTAGATTACTGTTCTTATTTCTTCAAGCCAAATATAATAGGGATGGTCACAGTTATTGCTCATCTCAGGGATGTGAAAGGATCAAGATTGTGACCAGAGATTCAGCAAAAGGGATCAGTAACTGCATGGCAAAAGCTTACCCAAAGTACTACCAAGGACCAACAGTCATAAAGCGGATGCCAGTAAAAACTACTGTACCATGTACAAAATGTGGCACAACTCAGGTAAAACAAAATAAGTGAAAACTTTCATGAACTGTATAGTTGGTGTTACTGCCTTCTTGCTTTAAGGCAAAATTTCAGGCTTTCAGCACAAATACTGCACCTGTCAGTTTGTGATGGTTGAGTTGTGAATTTCCTGTATGCTTGAAGATGAGGAGTCCCTTGTAACACAAGTTTCCATTTTTGTTCTTTGAAAAACATTGCTTCACTTCTCGCTCTTGAGTGCTCTGGAGAAGGGACATAGGTACATCTGATGTCTTGTACTACAGTCTTGTCTGTACTCCGTGTAGGATAGCTTTGCTTCAGAGATCTGTATGCTATTAGCCAACCTTCTCTCTTCCTTTTTTGGATCTTTGCTTATTAGCATGATTTTGAAATTGCATTATCTGTTTTAGCTATATAAGCCAAGAAGAGTACTGAAAGTGAGGAATAAAATGGGTTCCACTATACATCGTGAGATTTATTAGAATTGCTAGTACCATAAATAATGCCACTGACAAATGGATGCATTTTCTTTGGAGCATGGGTGGTGTGCTGTAGGTTTTCTGGCATGATAAAGTGTTGAAGACATGTGGATATGCGTACTCTTAACATGTTTCATTTGATACCCAGATGGTATTCACCAGCGATCCTCACAAAAACTACCTCCTTGTGCAGATTAATTCATCTGGTAAAAAAGAGTTGAGCAGAGGTCAGCAAGCATTTATTTCTGTAAGTATTCTTTAAGGTTTTCTTCCAGCTATATTAGTAGTTTGTACAGCTCTACATAATGCTGACCTAACTTTTCTTCTCTTGAACGAAAAGAGTTGGTTCATAGTTTAAAACCAAGCAGTCAAAATGCTGATGTTTTAACCTCAGAAAACGAGGCTTCAAAGCTCTATTTTGTATTTGAATCTTTTCCTGCTGTAGAGAAAATTGTACCTGTAAAGGGAGAGTTTAAAATCTTCAGATTCATGTTTAAGTCTGGATAGATGGGTTTTTTTCAAAAGTAACCATCAATAAATATACAAAACCAATCAACCTGCCAGTTAAATCCATGTCGTTGAAATTGGTTTTGTGCTAACAGATTGAGTTAATGGGATGAGTCATTCAAGGCATTAAGCTTTGCTAAACTTCTTCAAAATGGCAATTATTAAAGAACCCATAGAGACTTGTGTATTTGTTCTGATGTGGTTCTGATAAGCCTAGTGATGTGATAATAAGTAGTTTATTTTGACTCTTCTGTTCGGATGCTGAAGGAGATGTGATGCTGAGACAGCATTTGCAGACATCCTCACACCACAAAGCTTAAAGTCTGTATGTGGCTTACATTCTGCAAGATCAGTGCGTTAGCTTGGCTGAAACAGTAAAACTCTTGAGTTATTTAGACAAATGGCACGTGGGCAGAGTAACCTTAGCAGCTGCACACTTCTATGGGAATGTGTGTGCTGTAACCAAAGCAGTAAGAGCACTCCTTAGGAAGAAACTAGGCTGGAACTGGGCTACTGCAGGGACAGGTTAACTGTGCTATTGCTAAGTCCATGGTGCTTCAGTATCTGAATTTTAGCTTCCTGAAGCAGAAGCAATGACCAAGGCAGGTAGTAAATCACTTGAAATGTGTGATCTCCCTGTAGAAGCCAGGAACTGAAGGATCCCATGCAATTTCAGAAGTCCACACTGAAAGCCTCCCTTCAAGGGGGAAAATAGAGATGCTAGGTAGAAGCAAGGAAATAGTATGCCACTGTGTCTTATGTGAAGATTAACACTGAGTGCAGTAGAATCACTGCTGAATTCATATTAACTTTTCAAAAAGAAAGAAAAAGCTCTTTTCTCTTTTTCTCCTTCCATTCAGGTCAATGACACTATGTTTTCCTTCAAGGATAATGGTATACTTGTTGTTGTAGTTGATGCCTGCATTGGCACAGTGTCAGGAAACAAATTATTTTCTGGAGTAGACATTAAGCATGTAGATGGATATTTAAAATCTGGAATTCCTCAAAGGTACGTGTAATGGCTGTTTATTTCCAATATGTCCTTTAAGCAGTAGCTGTCCTCTCTAACAAGGATTTAAGTAATTATGTCTATATTGAAAGTGAACAAAACGTATATAAGTTGAGGGGAAAGTAGAAACATAGGAGCATTTTAACAGATACTGAAGCCATACATAAGCAAAGCAACTCAAATTTTGAACACTTACAATTTTCCAGTGTTGCCTGTCCTTCATCTCAAAAATAATTGTTTTTTATTAAACATCATGCAATAACACTTCTTTGCTTAAAACAAGAATATTTTTTTGTTTAATTATGTCACTTAGGACTCTGACAAGAACTGTAACAAGATCATACTGTTCTCACCCTATGTAGGGAGAAAATTGCTTATTGTTAAAGCAAGATAAAAAGCTAGTGTCAGTAAAGTCAGCATTCTAATATTCTAATTTTAGATCAGTATCTAAACTTGATTTTTTGGTACAAAATATTAAACTATATTTAAATAACTTTCCAATGATTTTTAAGTTAAATTTAAAAGACAGTTTAAACAAAATAAAATTCTAGGTGGGTGCTTTTTCTAGGTACTACTTTCAGAGAGGGTTGACTGTTTCCATGTCGTGAAATGTGGTATGAGTACTCTTAAGCCAGTGGACTATGCCACCAGCTAGTTTTCTTAATACTCTGCTATGTGTTTTTGCAGCTTTGTGTTTATAACAGCTGACATCTCTGCACCATTTTTGCTGCAGGTCTATTGTTCTACTGAGCACAAGAGGTGATGTAGCAATTCCTAATAATTTATCAGAAGCCTTAGTATCCCTGGGGACAGCCAAACCGCCTTATCTTCAGAGCAATGGTTGGTGGAAATTTTGTGCATTTCTTTGAGACCGCCTGGGTCTGTATATTTGTGTTGGTTGTTTTCTCACAGGGTGTGTGAAAAGGATGCAGCTGGTGGAGAATAGTTGCCAGTTTGGGTTAGTGTGGCCTGCTGCATTTCAGCCCTTGCTGGAGAGGGCAGCCCTTCAGCAGATGGGGCAGAAAACATGTTGCCCCGCAGGGCTTTGTGTTAAGCTTGTTGCAAGTAGGGAGGTGAATAGCAGTTCTATGTGCCCGTGGATTACAGAAAAAAAGCCCCAGGCTTTTTTCCCAAAGCTTGTATTTTGTGCCTCACCCAGCAAAACTATTTTTGAACAATCCCCCATGCCAGGCTTGTATTTCCTGTTCTAACACAGTTTGAAGGTAGAAATGAGAAGCTGTTGGGATTTTGAGAGATGATCACTTTATAGGCCACGTGGGGTAGCTCTCATCCATTCAGGGCCCTGGCACAAGTCCTGTCTGAGAAGGCAGGGTTTATAACTGCCCCGATAGCAGTGTTTTAAATTAAGATTTCAGAATATTTAATATTGAATATTGAATATTGAATATTGAAAAAGGAAATTGCAAATCAGTATCTCCTTGTGAGGTGCACGTGGATCTGAGAGTGGATTAATGTCCTAAGCAATCAGGAGGGCGGAGGGGGGAATTTCATAGGAGCAAGCCGTTCTCTTCCCAGCCAGCCTTTGTTGTGCTTGGACGGGCTAGGCTGGTTCAGTAACACTGGGCTGTTTTTGTCACAGGAAGTCTGGCCTTTCTGGGCTTCAGAGGAAACTCTAAGCCGTCCTGGATTAAGCTGTTTACTGGTCCTGCTGGGCATGGGCTTGTTCAGATAGAAAAGTATATCCCTTTACAACTGGAAGAGTATGGCTGTGCCAGAGCAACCAAAAGCCGACAGAAAGACCTCGAGCTTCTGAAGAAGGCTACGCAATCTCATTAAAGACTAAGATGTACATAAAAGTTGGGGAAAAAAATGTGAACTAACTTATTTTTTAATTTATGGCATTTTAAACTATATTGTTATCCAAGTAAATCATGTTACTGTCTGACAGATGTTTGCCAGCATTGACCGCTTGAATGCCAATCTGTGCACCTTCTAGTTGTACAAAATATTAAAAGAATTTATTCGTATTTGTATAAACAGGTTTCAGAGATATTTTCAGATGTTTGTATTTACTGTAAACAAGTTCCTTCTGTTTAATACTCCTTTTGTATGTAAGAGGGTGTTCATAAAAGCCTTAAATTTTTGATAACAAGTGTTGGAGTGCATCTTGGATTACTTGAAAGATTAACTCTAAAGTCTCCATAAACAGCTTGAATTGGTCATTGTAATTTAGGCATTTTTCCCTTAGCTGTTTAGATGTTTTCCTGAGGGTTTATTTAGCAGTCAGCTCAGTTACACTGTCAATCTGCTTTCCAAGGTGTTAAAAGCCAATTTCCCTTCTGCATGCAGCTGACTCAAGGGGTTTTAACTGCAGTAAAATTTTTGCTTTGCTGTATGAAAGATGGAGAGGGGGGGATTCAAAGATCCAGCCTGGGGCTGGGTGAGGTTTGTGTACTGTGCAACAGAGTTTAACAAGGCTCTGTGTACCAGAATGACATACATAGCAGAAAGTTGCTACCATTCTTTGGGGTCGCTGTTTTATTACTCACCCATAAATACAGGTGTCTGTAGGCAGTCTGGATGTTCAGGCTGCAGTCTTGAGTGCAGCTTGACTTCCACTCTTTCTTTTAGAGCTTTTAGCCAGAAGGGCAAAGCTAAGAAGCTAAGATACTGTTGTTCTCAATTTGTTGGGAAACTGAGCTTCTACTTTTGCAGTGATTTTTTTTATTTTAAAAGTCAGTCCCAGCTCTAACTTTTAAGTGACTGGAAAGTACTTTCAGTTCATTCAGGTATGTTATTATATCTTTTGCCTTAACTTTGATTATTTTTTTTAATATACTCATGTTGCGAATTCCTATTGATTTTATATTGGGTCTTTGATTTCTTTTGGTTTTGTTGCAATTATTGGATCATTTCTGCAGATAGTGTGAAAATCATTTAGAAGAACTGAGGCACAGCCACCCTTTTTCAGAATCCTAGTCTTTGAAATTAAATTTCAGAGACTTTAAAGAAGTGTTTCATAGTAGGGAACACATAGGTGCCATAGAGCTAAAGCGTAACCATAGTTCTAATAAAACTGACATAGTTCCTTCTTGTATATATATAATGTAACTACCATTCAGAGATGCTTTGAATTCAAAATTGAGAGGCTGTTGGAAATGAGCTAAAAGCCTGTCTTCTCCAAAGAAGTTGAAAAGCCGTGGGGATTTTTCTTTTGTGCTTTAAAGGAGAGAAGGCACAGTAGCAGACCTATTATTCTGTTCAGTTAAAATATGCTACCTCAGTGCTGCAATTAAACTGCCTGATCTAGTGTAGTTTCCTAAGTGAGAGGGGAGAGAAAAGGAGAACAACAGAAGAGGTTAAGTTAACAAATATATTACCAATTGTTATTTTTATTGTAAAACCAAGCCAAATGGATGATTGTGTATTTTGCAGTTGGTTTGATGCACAGTTCTCTTATACTGTAAAAAACAAAATGAAACAAAAACAACAACAAAAACAACAACAGAGAACAAACAAAAAAAAAACAAACAAAAAAAGAAACCCCAGATGTTTTGTTAGGGGGAGATGTAGTAAATCTCTAAGACTAGCTATAATGTTTGGTGTTACTAATGCAGAGCAATGTGGTTTAAGTGCTCTGGGTGCAGTATAATGATAATGTTTGGGGATTAAAATGGTTTTAAGACTTCCACTGTTGTTGTTATACTCAACAGAGAAATACTGATGAGATATTGACCTTCAGACTTGTGAAGTTGACCATTATTTATGAGATTCTGCTGTTCTAAGCCATCTTGTAAAAACTGTTCTTGGAAGTGTCAAGAGTATTCTGATGTAGGGCTTACTGATGGACAATTGGACCTGAAGTTGAAGTGTTGTCTTTTGTGTAAATTTAAACACTTGATAGATAGCATAAATAAATTTTTACATCTGACAAAGCAGTAAAATCTTAGGTCTCTTCTGTTCTTGTGTCAAGTAATTTGTAATGTGTGTTGTGTGAATATTATAAACTATTTTATTTCAAACACAGATAGACTTGTGAAGTTTATGGAGTGTATCCTACTGCTCATTCAGAGGCAAGCTGGGAATACTGGGAAAGGAGACACTCGGTAATGGTGACTGAAGTTGTGGACCTGTCTCCAACATCTGTCATCTTAAAGTCTGTCTAAGCTGCTAACTGAGTGTAGAGGCATTTCATCTTGGTGGAGGCCAGTGCAGTGTTGTTACCAACTCGGGGGCAACTTATCCATGTCTATAACTACCTGGTGGTGGAGTAGAGAAGACAGAGCCAAGCTATTCTTGATGGTGCCCAGTGGCATGTGACAAAAGCTAGTGGGCACACATTGAAACACAAGCAATTCTGCATAAACAGAAACTTGCTGAGAGGGTGCGCAAGCACTGGAATTGATTGCCAGAGAGACTATGGAGTCTTTGTGGAGGAGCAGCTGTAGCTGACCCTGCTTTGAGACGTGTAGCATTCCGGGCCATCTCCAGAGGTGGCTGCCAACCCAAGTGCCACTGTGGTTGTGTGCAGCAAAATTTACCAGTGTATTTATCCTTATTTCCAAGCACACTCGCTGCCACAGCCTGCAAGGGCTGAGCCACACGCTTTTCACCTCATACTTCAAACTCTGAGATTTTAAAAACAAGGCATCTCTTACCTCCATCCAAAATGCATTGCAATTGCCTCTTCATGGTCAAGGTTTGTATACAAATAGGTTGATTTCCATTCCTTACTCAAATGGTGTCATGCTGCAGTAAAGAAATTAAAAACTCACCAAGTATAAGGCTCTAGCGTAATATGTTAGAGCTTTTTAAGGCACATCTGGGCTAATGATCTTGCTCCAGATGTTGTTTTTGCATTTTATTTTACAATTGTTATAATGTTTTAAAAACAACAAAGAAACAGTAAAAGAATAAACAATCTCCTTGTGGCAGGGATCAGATTAAGTATACTATCAATAAGGCACTCTTTCTGGCCAAAGGCACCACTGAAATTCCACTATAAGGAGCTGGAGCCCCATCCCTAAGGAGCTGATATGATGGCAAGGAGTTGGATGATTGCATATGGCAATTCTGCATGTTACGGAACTGCAGTGACAGCTGAGGCCCTAGATAACTTCTGACCCAGGACATGAAAACAAGTTTTCCTGTTTGGGGCAAGTCCTGTGACTTCCTCTGCTTCCCCTCAACTCCTTTTCACATTATGTAGGAAGGATGTTCATCTAAGGACACTCGCCAAGCTCTGTCTGAAAAGCTGAGTCCACAGTGTTTGATGATAGCTGTGTCATATGATACAGTGGTCAATGAAGGTCAAAAGGGTATTTCATGGCTGTACTTGATTAAGGTGATCCTAGTGTCATCTAACATCCTGGTGTCCAGACACTTCTGAAGTCAAAAGAATAGCAGTAACTTCTGAACTTTAAAAATGCATGTTTGTGAGCTTTTCCCAGTAAGTTTTCCATCTCTTACTGGTCATACTTGTCCTAGCATTTATGGAAAGGTTCTGTCCTTTTCTAGAGTTCACAAGCCTATTTTTCTTTTCTGATGCCTTCTTTTTTTTCCTGTGTCTTGTGCTAGTTAAAATTCTAAAATAATACTCAGTACTGAATTATATAGGGCAACCTTTGGCTTGAGACAATTTATGAGCTTTTTAATTATATGGCCTGGGAGTACTGCAGTTTTGCACATTAAATTGTATTAATAATTGTAACTTGCTAAGAAAAGGAAAAAAAAGACTTGTCAGGATATTGGCTTTCATGGCTGGGAATGATGGGACTTGTAAGTCATAGAAGTCCACCTCTCCTTTTTTATGTAATGAAACTCTGAAAAATAAATAGGTTTTGAATACAATGGGAATCACTTTTGGAGAGAGCAATCTGTGGATCTCCTGAAATCAGCCTAGTCTTTTCTGATGTATCATCTTGTGCCTGCTTTCGTGTGCTTCCCTGAACCTATACTGAAAAAATTCAGACTTGTGCTTTTCTTGAAGGGTTTGTGGTTGTTTGGTGTACTAGTGAGAAATTGTCTTTGCCAGACCACAGAGAAATTTCAAAGTAATCAGTCTGCATAAACGTTGTCCTTAAAGGCCAACTTTCTTACTTTTCTGATTCCTATTGTATTTAAAAATACAAAGCATACTTAATTGCCATGCCTGGAAGGCAAATTCTTTGTTCCATTTTTGTCCAAGTTGAATGGGGTGACAGTTGAATATCCTGATTTATAATTTTTCTCTGAGGAAATGTTCTTAGAACATGCAATATCATGTCTTTATATATATTTCATTCTAAACAGAACATAAAAACAAAGTCATATTTCAGGATTATTTTTTTGGTGGGTGTGTGCAAGTTTATGAGTGATAATGCTGTACTGGAGCTGCTATAAACAGTAGAAATACAACCACCTTTTTCCTGTGCAGCGTTTCCAGTGACATTTTCAATAGATACACTAGGATCAGTTCAGGGTGTGTTTTGTGTAATAGGTAGCTTTTACTGATGGATCTAAGATGATGATGTCATCTTTTTAATATCTGTGAGGTTCTTCAGCAGAAGATGGTTTACTCCATCTGCAGGGTGTGAACTATGATCTAATAGTTTTCTTCCATCTCTGGTGCAAATGACTGGTGCGTGTTCTCAGTAATAGCAGACACCACCACAGTTATCTCTGGTCTCATATTATTTCTGTTTCTGGGAAATGATTTTATGATGAGCATCACTCAGTAGTTTAATTGCACATTTCTATTTTTTAATAGTTTTTTTAATAGTGTAATATAAATTACTGTATGACAGCATGTTCTGGGTTAAATTTTTATTTTTTTACTGATATATTGATACCAGATTTTTCTGTCCTTCACAACAGTGAAATACAAAGTATTAGAAGATACGAGTATGTATACTTACATGAATTATAGCAGCGTGTACAATTTCCATTGGGTTCCTGCTGCTAGCTAGCAGACAAATGTAAAATAAGATCTTATGTCAGGCTTTAATAGTTGCACATGGAAGAAAACAAATGAAGGTTCAACAAAAAATTGGTTTGCAGTCTCTTTTCCCTGGAAACTATACACACCTTTCTCTTTTTGCTTTGAAGGCACAGAGTTCTCCTCACCTCTTCCTTCACAGTCCTTAAGGGCTGCAATGCTGCTCTGGTTATGCATCTTGTTCCTGTAGAATTTTCCATCTCTGATAGTCCCAATGTCTTGCTATCTCTGGATTTTTCTTCTCCATTAACTCTATTTCCAAAGCTTCTTTGGGATTGGGCTGGAACTCTCCTGTTTTCCCAGCTTTTTATTCTACCCAGACTGACTTGAGTGTCAAAATGTAATCTGTCTCTTTTAACGGAGCCATTCCTCAAAATACACTTCTTCCATTAAATTCTCTTGTCCTTGTGACTAGCAGTGTAGCAACATGTTCAAGATAGATGCGTAGAAATATCTTTTACAAACAAAATCAGGTGTGGGATACTGCCCATGTGAAACTGAAGGAATTAACAGGACAGAATGTGGGTAAGAATGTTGATCCCCACTGCCTGTTCTTGTGTGCAGTGTTGCTTGCTGAACATTAAAATAGGCCCTTTGTGATCCAAGAACAACAGTGGGTTTGAATTCTTCCACAGAAGACAACCTAAGGAACCTGAATGTGCACAAGTACATGGGACCTGACAAGATACATCGTGGGTCCTGAGGGAACGGGCAGATGAGCTGGCTAAGCCACTATCCATTGTGTTTGAGAAGTCAGAAGCTATGCTAAGGCACACAGAAAGCAAGAAGGTGACTGGTGACAACCAACATGGCTTCAAATTGTGCCTGACTAATTTGGTGGCCTTCTATGTTGAAGTTACAGTGTTGGTGGGTAAGGGAAGAAGAACTGGTGCCATCTACCTGGACCTGTACAAAGCATTTGATACCATCCTGCA
>VZRW01012467.1:8139-30316 GCA_013398125.1 Aegotheles bennettii
CCGGGCTCGCCAGAGGCGGGCCCCCTCCCCCCCCCTCCCTGTCCCTCCTGCGCCCCACGGGGGTCCCGGCCCGGCTCCCACGGCCGGAGGGGGGGGGCAGCACCCCGGGCTGGCCTCGCCCCGGGGGCAGCGGGGCAGAGGAGCAGGGGTCTCGCCGCTTCCCGGGCTCCTTTAAGCTCCCTCCGGCTCCATCTGTCAGCCAGATGTGGGCCAGATGTTGGCGTTTCGCTGCCTGCCTGCTGGCACCGCCAGCTCGGGCTCTGTCCCCGTGTGTGTGTGTCCCCATGTGTGTCCCTGTGTCTGTGTCCCCGTGTCCGTCTCCCCGGGTCCCCCCCCGCTCCCCTGCCCAGCGACGCCTCCCCACCGCCACCTCCTGGGCATCCCGTGCCATGGGGACATGGGGACAGCGCGGGCTCCTCGTTTCGCAGAGGGAAAGCCAATCCCCGGCACAGCGCTTCTGAGCTTTTTTTATTTTCTTCATTTTTTGGCGCTCCCCCCGCCCCAGGAGCTCGGCCCTGCCCGCTCCCCAGTCCCAGAACGACAGCGTGGTGGGGGCTGGAAGGGACCTCTGGAGATCACCCAGTCCAACGCCCCTGCTCCAGCAGGGTCACCCAGGGCAGGGGGCACAGGATCGGTCCAGAGAAGGAGACCCCACCCGCTCTCTGGGCAGCCTGTCCCGGGGCTCGGGCACCCTCAAGGTAGAGGAGTTTTTTCTCATGTTTAGATGGAACTTCCCGTGTTCCAGTTTGTGCCCATTGCCCCTCATTGCTGGGCACCACTTCAGTGCCACCCCTGCCATGGGCAGGGACACCTCCCACCACACCAGGTTGCTTCCAGCCCCATTCAACCTGGCCTTGAACACCTCCAGGAACTGCGAGAAGCGGCTGGGGGGGTCACTCAGGACTCTGCCTTCCCTGCACCACCTCTTCCTCTGCCTCTTTAGGATGTGGGAGCTTGCAAGATCCTGGCAAGCTCCACCAGGAATCAGTGCTAGGTTGTAGCTGGAGAAGGCTGAAATGTGCCCCCTCGGTGCCCTTGGCTGCTGCTGGGTTTGGATGCTGGACACTGAGCTGAGCAGCTGAGCACGGCCGTCCTTCCCCACCCCTCCCTGCCTCCCCAGCTCATACCCTGTGCACCAGCACTTGCCTTTCCTTCCTTCCCACACGCTCCACAAACCCTCTCACAGCATACTTGCGCTCTCTATGCTTGCTGGGAAAGATCTTCAAGTGTAAGGATTTCATTAAATCTTAAGTCTTACCCCCCACCCCCCTCACCTCTCACCCTAAGGACAAAGCCCTCTGAAGCGAGGGAGGTTTTCCTGGGCAATGTCATCCCTGCGTGTTCATCTGTCTGAAGCAATTACTGGGGCTTCCGTAGGGATTATTTTTCAGACAGAGTGTTGACATTTTTCCCCAGTTGGGTGTCAAGTGTGTACCTGCAGTGGTGATTTCTGAGCGGCAGAAGCCTAACGAGAGGAATGGCCTGCAGTTAATGAGGTGTTGGAAGACATTGTGGCTAAATCTGGCATTAAGCTTTCCAGCCTTCCAGTTTAATTAGAACCCTGGATCTCCTGGTCATGCAGTCATTTGTTTTTTGAGGTGAGTGACAACCCAGCCTTTCACAGGGGAAGCAGCCACAATGTTTAAGTAAGGTGGTGATGCCGTTGGCTGCCCACACCACTCTGTCTTGCCCAGCTTTCTGTTTGCCATTGGAACATCATCTGTAGCCTTGCCCAGGTGCTGGACCCACCAAAGCTCCAGTCCCAGGGCCATCGGCACTGGCTGGGACCTTCTCTTGTCCTTTCTCCTCTGCAGCTCGTTGACCAAAATCCGGGATCTGGGCAGATATTCAGTCCTCACTGGGCACTGCCAGGTAGTGGTTTAAATGTCAAACTTTTCAACTCATATCCACTGCAGGTAAGCAATCAGCAGCTCATAGCAGCACAGAAGGTAGGGATGGAGGCGTCCAGGCTGTGTCCCTGCCTGGAGAACTGGTGCTGCAGGTGGGCATACATGAGGATGATGCTGATAGCCCCGTGGGGTAGCCCTTGGCAGCTGAAGGGCTGCAGGGAGCTGTGTGCCTGCTCCTCGCCTGCTGATAGCCTGAAGTGCCCTCCCTGAGAGCTGAGAGCATGTTTTACCTCACCACTCAGGTAATTAGATGTGAGCACATGGTTTGTGGTGGCAGCAGAGCTGATGAATCATCCCTTGGTCACCTTGTGTAGTGGGATCCTGTGGTCTTGCTCTGCTTAGATGTGTAAAATAAGGCAGCATTGTGGAGTGGTCCCTGGTATGTGCCAGTTCAGGGATACTCAGCTCACCTATCTGTGACACCGTGCTAATGAAAGAACCCCAAAGCATCCTACTGTTGTGCTTAACTTTTCTGTGGGGGGAGGAAAGTTGCCTGTGCAGAGGAGATATTTTGCAAGTATCATTTTTTTCTTTTAATTAAAATGTTACACAGTAAAAACGTGCCTTTTTGGCTGCTGGGGATTATAAGTGAAATCTGGAAATTGATGTTTGTGGTCCTTCAAGCACTCGGTGTGCACATAGTAAGTACCTGTGAGGCCAGGCATCCGACCTCCCCGGGCAGCTGTTTGGAGACTTGGCTCTGTAGAGGCAAAGGGAAGTGGCTGGCATCCTGCTGCCCTCCAGGAGGAGAAGAAATCACCTTTTGGCTTGATGTCCACACTGTTCCCCTGAGGAGAAACAGCAACGCAGGGCCGTGGCAGTGGGTGGGTGCAAGGAGGGTGCTGGGTGCTGGCAGGGCTGGTGCCCATGGGTGGGTGATGGTCCCTGCAGCTGCGGTGCTGCCTGAGCTGCCACACGCTCCTTCCCTGCCATGGCTTCACCATCCCCACCACAGCTCCCTGCTTGCCCGGGAGAAGGATTAACCACGATGCTATCAGTGCTGAGGAAAGATTTCCGAGCCAGCAAGAGCAAAAGTTCAGAAGCATGGTAATTAGCAGAGCAAATCTGAAGTGTGGTAATTAGTGGCTAATTACTGCTGCAGAAATATGTGAGGCATGATGCCTTTTCTTTCTATCTCCTGTGTAGAATTGGCTTGGCTGGGGCTTGTGCTTGTCCCGTGTCCCTGTTCCTGATGGCAGGAATGGAAAAAGGAGAGTGAGGGGACTCCAGGTGGGATGAGCCTGAGCCCGTGGGTGCCATAGAGGAGAGCTCAGTCTCTTCTCCAGGGCAAAGGCCCTGGGGCTGTGCCAGAAACGTGGACTTGGGATTTGTACCTGCTGGCACGAGGCCGGGCTGTGACTGCCTCTGTGTCACCTGGGGCCAGGCAGGTCCCCCCTGCTCCCCAGCCTAAGGCAGGTTCCCCCCCAAGGGCTCAGTGCATTGGCCAATGGGGCCATCAGATCATTTATTATTTGCAAATCACAATGAGATAATTGATGAGCCTGTGCTGCTGGTTGTGGGACAGATGACTGTCCCTGGCTGTGTTTGCTCAGGAGCAAAGTGTGTCTGTGACAGCCCCAGCAGCAAGGTGCCACCCCCAGAGGAAGGGACCCCGACAGTGCCCCAAGGGACAGGACAGAACAGATTGCAGTATCCCCAAAGCTGGGGAGAGCAGCTGAGCTGCTGTTAATGCTCCTGCAAAATACCCACCTCCACAGTTTCCAAGGGTTTATTATACAAAAATCAAGGTAAAATGAGTGAGTTACCCATCTTCTCCTAAGCGACAGCAGTGCTGTCACACACTGTGCCTGCTGCACCATCACCCCCTCGACATCACCCGCTCCCACTCTGCCCCCTCCTCACTGGAACAAACTCAAGGGGCCTTGGTGCCTAGAATTACTTATGAACAGATTGTAGAAGAGACAGATTTACTTAATAAATAAATACAAATAACATATGGCAGATAGTAGCACGAAATACAGTAATATTGGTGTTGGGAGGGCAGCTGGGATGCCGGTGGCTTGGGGCTTTAGTTTGGCTTCCTACGCTGAGGATCTCTGCCTGCATCTCCCCAGGCTGGCACGCGGGAGCATGATGGATGGTGCAACCTGAGATTGCTTGAGGGACCTATCAGAAGCTACATATTTAGGTGGATAAATATGTTAATACAGAGTATCCAGGGAGGGTTTGCCTTAGAATGACTGGGGAGAGTAAAAGCGTGTGTTTTCAGGGTGGTCTTGGTTCGTGGCTTTTGGCCACATTTTGGGGTGCCTGGGGTTTGTGTGTGGTCATGGCACAGGCCAGCCCCACACTGCCGACATGGCAGAGAGCAGGGGGAGGCAGGGATGGACCCTGGGGGGTGTCAGGGCTTCTCCCCTCACCTCTGCGAAGCTCTGCACAGAGCACAGCAGCTCTGCTTTGTCTATTTTTGTCAAAGCCTTTGCCTAAAGCTTGCAGGTCTAACGCTTGGCTCTGTCATACCAGCCAGAAAGGGAGCGAGGGCAAAGGAGGTGGCGATGGTTGGGTTCTGGGGTTCAGGTTGGCTCCCAGCTCCTGAGCAGGGGCTCAGTCGGCCGAGACAGGCAGCGGGAGGAAGAGGATCGCCTTCTGGCCATAGTGAGTCCGGGGGCCCAGCTTGCTGTTCCCATTCTTCTTCAGCCCAACAAACCAGTTCTTATCCGCGTGCATTTTGGAGACGTACGTGTTGTAATGGTTTTCTTCGATCCTTTCAAGGAACAGGCACTCCTCCCCCAGCAACTGCTGCAAGAGAGCCCCGGGGACCAGCAGTGAGAGGGGGCGATGCCGCGGGAGCAGGGTGCGTGTCCCTAACACACTGATCCCCACTGGGATGCTCTCCAGATCTGCTGCCCCAGTAAAGCTCACAAAGTGTGGAGGTAAGTAACCTTGATCCAGTCCCCTGTGCTACTCCTGCAGAAATTTATCCATGACCTGGGCATTTTGTTGGTGGTGGCTGAGCCCTGTGAGCCAGCCCCGGCACTGAGCTGTGCGGTGGTGGCTGCAGGTTGAGGGCACAGCCACGGGAACAAAACGGCTGTTTGGTGAGGTTGTGACCAAGATTACATGTCACACACTGTGCTATGAACGGGACTATTCTCAAAGACACAGATTATTTTTGGTGACTGTGCCTCCCAGTTCCCGGGCACAGCAGGGGAAGATCCTGCCTTGCAGCAGGATGCTGTGGATGCACAGGCACAGTGCGACTGGGATGCAGAGGGAAAACGCAGGAGGTCTGTGCTCAGTGTGGGCACAGGGACTGTGTGGGCAACAGGGACTGGAAGAGCCAGGCTGGGGGTGCCCCTGCCCTGCGATGTCCCCCCACGGCCCCACTGACAAAGCTGGCAGCTGCCACGGGGACACAAAGCAGCTGCTGCTCCAGAGATGGAACACAATATTTGTCCAGTGTTTGGGGCAGGGCAGTAATCAGTGTTACTGGGTTATTTATTTATTTCCCCCCAAAATAAAGCCGGATGGAGAGTGGCCATCCAGCTACCAAAATAACCACCAGAGGCTAATTGCTGCTTGTGGTTTGCATTACTCAGAGCCATGAGATTTCTGCAAACCTCAACCCCTCGCCGTGTCTGGGCCCCTGCAAACCTCCCACTTACCGAGCCGTAGAGCAGCCCGTTGGGGTCCATTGCCAGGTACTGCCCCGACTGGGTGCTCTTTATATAAACCTCTCCCACGTTTTCCGCGCTCAGCTGGAGCTGAACTGAAAGTAAAAATAAAACAACAGAGAAAATAAAAGGAAAATAGGAAAAGGGGAAAAAAAGATGTCAGAGATAATGTTCAAGATGCTCGGAAAGTTAGGAGGGTGTTTTTGTTCCGAAGGCTGGCTTACAGAGAGTTTATAAGAAACAGTACAGCATGTACTAAAAGTGTCTCCTTGTACCCTCTCCTTCAAAGAAACCCCACAGCCATGCCTTAGGAACCAAAGACCAATTTTTTCCTTATTTTACATCAAAGAAAGGGCAGCCTTTTGGTTAAAACGCTGGAATGGGACACAGGAGATTGGGGTTTTAATTCTGGCTCTAATTTACAAATTTCTCATGTGGTTTCGACAAGACACTTAAGGAGTGACACATGAAGAAGTATTTCGAGAGCTAAACCAGGGCTGGGCAGACTTCAGATGCCTGCATTGCAAACCCCTGATCCAAATACCCCATCCAAGCAGTGTGCTGGGGCTGCGTGACCCAGCACATCGTAGGGGGGGGAGAGAGAGATAGGAAGGGCTGATCTTCATCCTAAAAAATACCTCCCATAGGTGTCTGTGAGCCACATCTTAGGTTGTCCTCGTTTGTGGCACTAAGGTGGATTTGATAGTCCCCTGAGCTCTGAGCCTGCCGCCGCGTGGGCTGCGTGGGGCAGTGGGTTCGTGGTGATGCTGTGTTGGTTCACGCAGCACATCAGGCACCAGCTTCCCATCACCCATGGGACCTCAGCTAGAAAGAGACTCCGGGGCAAAAAAAGCTCCGTATTGGTCTGGTAGTGTGGGAGGGGAGCAGGTCAGCTGCCGGCCAGGGTGTCTGGGCCACCTCCCGCCTCTGCACAGCATCCTGTGCCCAAAACAGCAGATTTAACCTTTCTGTTTGTCTGGTTCCTTTCTTCGCCCTGTGGCTTCTTTGTTGGTTTTATTTTTTCCTTACTTTGCTAATTACAGGAGTCTTGGAAAATGATTAAAACTTGGCTCAAGTTCTTGTTTAACGTAGTTATCAGGAAGAGGCAAGGGAAGAGGCCATGTGGATGGGGAGAAGCTTTGGGAGGCCAGCTCTCCGTGTGTCATGTTCTTAGTTTTTGGTATTTCCTGCTCAGTAAATGATGTTTAATTAGTAAATTGCCCGGGTGCACGTTTGCAGTAGCACACAGTTCTGGGCTGAGGCTGGCATCTGGCAAACCCCACAGTGGGAGAGCCCCAGCCCACCTCACATCCACTGTGGTGCTGCAGCCCCAGGATGTGGCCAAGGACATGTCCAGGTGGAGCAAGAGGGAAATGAGATAAAAATGATGATACTGCCCTAAAAAATGCCTCTGAGAGAGGAGCAGGGAGACCCTCCAGCTGCTGATGGGAACGTTAAGGTCTCTGGCCATGGAGGAAGGGAGAACAGCGGGTCCAGGAGAAGCTCACACACAAATTGTTGCTTTTTTTACAGGTCTGTACAGAGATTTCCTCCCATGAAGTTGTGGGATGAAGCAGAGAAAATAGAGCTGTTTGTGGAAATGAGCATGGGCTCCATCCTTGAGGGTCTACCACGTCCTGGTAAGTTTTCTCCTCACCTCCTCGTGCAAGCTCGAGATGCCCACGCACGGTGACAACCGACGCAGTGAGGGAATTGTTCTGTAGGGCTGGCTGGGGAGAACTTGGGGTGTATGACTTCTCCTGCTCTCCTCAGAGATCCTCCCTGATTCGGGGGCTCACCCGGCAAGGCGAGTGAAGATGAAAATAAGAATTTTTGGTGTTTATCTGGAACAAAACGCAGGTGAGACCAGCAGTTATTTGCAGAGCTCCAATGCAGCATTGCCTCAGGCATCCCTGCACCTCACTCCCTGCTGTCACCCCCAGCTTTCCCATGCTGGTGCCAGTCCCAGCTGTGTAAGCAGCATCCATGGCGCAGGTCATGGTCCAGGTGGCTCGGGAGAGCGGTGCTGGGTGGCTCCGGTGTTCTCCAGGCGCTGGGGCAGGACACTGGGCAGCCACTGGTCAGTGCTCAGAGGCAGGGGACCTCACCGGCGGGGCTGCTCCACTGGCACGTGGCCCTTCCAGGAGTTCCCTCTGTAAATATTTGCACGTTTGGATATCCAAGTTCATGAGATCATTTACAGGAGGTTCCTTTCTGGCAGAGGTTTCCAAAGACGTGGCCCCAGGCCAGGAGCCAGTGAGGTGCGAGTGCGCAGGGGCATAGTGGGTGCCATGTGCAGGAGCACTGCCTGCACTCTGCCTGCACTCTGCCTGTGTGCATGGTGTGGCCATGGGCACCAGTGGCCAGGGGACAAACACTCTGGGGTGATGGGCTCACTGTGCCGGGGGGAACAGGCTGGGCTGTGCCCTAAGACAGCAGCTGGAGGCTGGGGTGCAGGGGCTGGACATGCATGTCCTTGTTAGCACCCATGTCCCAGGAGATGTCACCTGCTGCTGGCTCTGCAAACCCATGCTGAGCTTCCCAGGGCACATGGGCATCTTCTGTGCCCCTTTCTGACTCCTGCAAACATCTCAGCTCTGGCAGAACGTGGCAGAGATGCCTGGGGCGCTCGTACATCCTCGGCAGCTTCAGGGTCCTGGTAGCCCGGTCCCATCCTCTGCGCATCCTTCAGGTCAGTGTCCTGGTCTGCCTCTCGCAGGGGGTTGGGAAGGGTTAGTGCCCGGTTTATTCCAGGCTGGAAGCTGTTTGTCCAGCCTTGGTGAGCTCATCCTTGCTCGTCCCCCCGCATTGCCGTGTAAGTGGTGGGGAAATGGCGTTTATAATTGAAACTCTGCTGTAAACTGCCTCTCATTAACAAGGAGAAAGGTTAAGTTTGGGGGGGAAAGCCACATGTACGCTGGTGGTTTAAAGAAAACAAAAGTGCTTTTCTTAGCAATTTGTAAGGCAGACTTGGCTCCTCCCTGTCCTTCTTTCTAACCAGATAGGAGCCTGGCAGGTCCCAGTTATATTCCAGTAAATGTTCAGGATATGGTGAGCTCAGAGGTGTCTGCCAAGAACTGAGAGCTCCGGTGCACAGCGAGAGCCTCAGCACCTTGGCTTGGCTCTGCTCCTGTGTGCTGCTGGCAGGGAAAAACCTCCTGATGCCTTTGATGACACGGACAACTGCTTGTCAGGACAAACACCTTTCCTTGCTGTACAGGATTATTATTAATTTTTAATTATTATGTTAATTATATTAATATTTTTAATATTATATTAATTATATTTAATTATTAATTTTTTATATAAAGGTTTGCCCTGTGTCAGAGAGTCTGCACACTTTATACAACAGCATTTACAAAAAGGGCACTCTGGCGAGCGAGTCCTGCTGGCTTCCCGGGGCAAACCTTGATGCTAATTATGGAGAACGAACATGCTCCTAGGAAGGCAGCGGGGTGTGCAAATGGTAAGATGAGTGTTGGTATCTGCGTGGGCAGATCATCCCAGCAGCAGGTCCCCAGCGTCCCACAGGCTGGAGCTGCTGGCATCACCATCTGCTGGGAACAGGGATGGGCAAGAGGAGGCTCTGGCCATGGATGGCAGCTCTGGTAACCCGTTAAATCTTTGTGAAACTCTCTCAGCACACAACAAGCCATACTTGTTTACAGAAAAAAAGCAAATAGTAGCACGAGTGCACCTCTGAAAGTGTAAGACCCAAAATAACTCACCTGATTCTTGCCTCTGTTGGTCTTTTGCATTCTGCAGGCATTTAATTTGCTGCATAAGGAGAGAGGGAAGTTCCCCAAGGGTGAGGGGAACTTCCTGTATGTTCTGCACTGCTGTGTGCAGAACATACAGCCAAAATCCCCTCTGCACACTGAGGAAGCTGGACCTGACCTCCTGCTCTGGCCGAGGACTGCAGGGCACTGCTGGGGAGTGCAGTGTTTGCCCAGCCCACTGCTGTGCTGGATCTCCCAACACAGACACCACAGAGCTCTGAGTGATGGCTGTATGTGTGCAGGATGTGAGGCTGCTCCTCAGCCCTTTCCTCCAGCTGTCAGTGTGCCACACAAGCTGGCCCTGTGCAGTTAGCACTTTGGTCCTGTGATTATCCTGATAAGCAGTTTCAGACTAATGCTCCAGCAGATGTGGAGCAGTGCATGTGCTATGACCCCAGGCTCTGGTACCAGCTGTAGGCACGCTTGGTGCCTGTGCTCACTCCTGGAAGGTGTTGCCACCAGGAGGATGGAGAGCCTGGTACGGAACCCTTCTGCCCCAGCTCCCCCTTCCCAGCTGGTAAAGGCTGATAAAAGCCCAGGAGCCAGGAAGAAGCCCCATGGGGTTGCTTACTGTGCTGGTCGCTGCGGTCCCTGGTCCCATCCACCTTGCCGTCCGGGAGGATGCGCAGGAAGTGGCCCCCGTTGCTGCAGTACAGGAGTTTGGGCTTCTTGTAGTTCCCCGGGGGGAGGTTGAACCTTTCGGTCAGGGCGGTGAAGGTGGTGATTTCCCCCTCAGCCATCTCTCAGCCTCTCCCGGCGGCCGGGCTGCAAGAGATGTGGTGGTGTGGGGCAGGAGCGATGGCACCGAGTGCTTGGCACACGTTGCTGCTCCTGCTGCCAGGCTTTTAAAGGGAGGGAAGGGGAGGGATGCTGGGGGACCCCAGCCACTGCGGGGCAGGTGATTCACAGCACAGACAGTGACTCTGGCAGTGACACAGCCCCAAAGGTGAGGCTGCTCCAGTGTGGGAGGTGGGGGGGGTGGGGGGTCGTCTCCTCACTGGGTGTAGCCGGGCGGTAGGGACAATGTCCTTTTAATTTTATCATAGTAAATTCTGTTTTCTTTCTGCTTTCTATTGACGTACATACTAAAATTACACACTCAAAAAAAGAGTTTGCAAACCGCCCAGCGTCTGATTGAAACCCACAGGAGGCAGGAAGGGAGCCCAGGTTAATAACTCCCTCCACTATAATAACGTTCGAACACAATTACGGCTGGGTATTGCAACACACCCCACACTCCAGATAGCAAATGTTACTTCATACCTTGGCACTCTGCAGCTCACCTGGCCAAGGCACACACACGCTACGGCTCAGAACCGACCTTAGGTACTGTGGGAGATGGGCAGGGGAGCAGGGGCTCTCCCTGCTCGGCAGCAGGCAGGAGATTGAGCAACAGTGTATGGAAAAAAGGAACTTTGAGTCTAGATTATACCATGGTTGTGCCCCCTTGCATCTCAGTGGAAGTGATTAAAAAGGAAAGGCGAAGCTCTGGCTGATGCAGAAGGGTCTAACTGGGCACAGGGCACTACCAGCTGCTCAGGAGCAACAAGCTCATGAGGGTGCTCCTTCTCGCAGGGCTCCTGTGCTCTCTTGGGGCACTGGGGAGATGCACAGGGATTGCATGGAAACCCCATTTTGCAAGACACTTTGTGGTCATGATCCATGTTTGAGCAGGTGCTGTGCCAAAACCTGAAGGCATTTTCAGGCCAATAAGAGTCGGATGCTGTGAATGTCAGAGGGTAAAAGGCACTCAGAAGTCTCCTGGGTTGATGGTGGATGGAAGTGAGAAACAAAAATCCTGAAGCCAAGAGCTCAAATCAGGATCTCATCACACTGCAGCCAGCGGGAGTGAGGAGCAGGTGGGGATGCTCCCCTTGCTCACCTGGAGCTCTGCGTGCTCCAGGGCATCTCCGTGAGCTTTAGCAGAGCAGCTCAGCGGGCAACGGCTTCTGCACTTTCACATATTTCCTTTAAGGTTTTTTTGCTATTTTTAGGTTGCATTCAGAGCTTGCCAGCCTTTGACTCCACAAGAGAAGCTGAATGAACACTGTTTTCCACCCACATTGTCTCTCCTTGCTAAATACTATTGCTGTTCTCATACTTTTAAGACCGTGGTACTCTACACACACCCCCACTCATGGCCCTGCTATTATACTTTTGGCAGGAACATGTTAGGTTTCTATGGGAATTAAAAAGCATGAGTGAGAGAACCTGAACCAAAGACAACATAAAGGGCCTTATTTCTTTGGGTAGAAGCCCAAGACAAAATTATTAAATAGCTCAGAGCAGAACAGAAAGCTCACACTCCACACTCCAGCGGTTGTTTGGTGCCTCATGGAGGAAGGAGAATATTCCAAGAGGAGATTGCTGGAAGAGGAGGATGGCTGCTGCTGAGCAGTTGACAGCAGGACAGTAAGCTGGAGCCTGAGCTGGGGAGTGTCCAAGAGCAGATGTGTTCATGGCTCTCCTCTTTCCTCCCCCCCTGGTGTAACACGCTTCTCCACTTTGCTCCTGCAGCTTTTCCGTGTTGCCTAAAAGAAAACCACCACTGGGAATGAGTGGGGTCATCACCGGGAGCTGGACCCAGGGCATCTGCTCGGGGGTGGCCCCGGCTCCGTCTGCCAGCGCAGGGAGCAGAGGGTCCTGCCAGCAGCCTGGGGGCACCCAGCTCCTCCTCCTGGGCCATGAAAGGAGGTGGCTGAACCCCAAAAGACCAGAAATAGCTTTCTGAACTAAAATAAAAGGACTTTAAAAGAGAATTAAACTCTGAATGCTATTTTAAAATAGGTTCTACCAACCTTTGGTGTCTGGAGCACTGCAGCTCCTTGCAGCAGGGAGAAGATGAGCCCGGCGAGGGGCCGGAATAGCTGTGAAATTCTGAGAAGTTTGGATTTGGTTCCAAATTTTATCACCGCCCGCTACTGCTGCAGTGGCCAAACCAGCAGCTTTGATGTGAAATCCCAAACCCTGCAAGCAGCCGAGTCTGAACATCGAGGGCCGGTGATGCTGCCAGTAACAGGCAAACTGGGTGAGCTCCCAAATCACAGTGCAGAGTGGGGCTGTGGAGAAGCAGAGGGGTCCTTTTCCCTTCCTGTTCTAAAATCAATGCAGACTTCCCCGGACGGTGCTGTGCTCCCCTGGGCTTGCACTGCCAAGGTGGTGCTGGGGAGAGCTGGGCAACCTGGGGGGCTGCTAACTGCCCAAAGGTGTTTGCATGTCCAGACTGCCAGGTCACACTCAGACAGGGCTGTCTGTGGCTCCAGGGGTACTTCTGTGCCTTCAAGGGTACTTCTGTGGCTCTCTTGCAGCTCCTGGGACACAAGTTTGGTGGCCAGCTAAGACCAACCTCCCCTGGCTCCCATGAGCACCCCAGGTTTGCAGCAGAGGAAGGAAGAATGGAGGCTGACTCCAGTACTCGGTTGGTACAGTGCATGAAATTGATGGTTGAATACATGAAATTTGCCTCGGCTTGTCCTTTCTATAGGATTGCAAAGCAATGTGGTGGGTAGCCCCTGCTGGGCACCCCTGAGAGTACCTATGGGTGCACTGGTGAATCCTGCAGGCAATCCCAACTGGCTCAGCCCATCCAACAGAGATCACCCCGAAAGCCCCGCGGAGCAGGAGCCAGCGACACCCAGGAGCCGTCTGAGGCTTTGTCAGCCTGCAGTTAATGAGATCAGTGTCTGCTCAGGCGGGCTCAGTGAGCTCAGTGGAAACATCCCAGCCGGTTTCACTGTGGGAAGTGTTACTTTCTCCATTAAAGCAGAAATGCTGCTGGTTCCAGGGCGAGTGCCTCAGCATCCCTCCGATGGGCTCACTCCCCATTCCTGCTTCTTGACTCCTGGACAGAGCCATCGCTCCCCAGGCAGCTCAGACACTGCGTGTGGGAATGGAAACCACCTCCAACAGGCAGAATATTTGTAAGGGGGGGAGCCCTGGGGACGTGTGCGTGGCTCAGGGACAGAACAGCATGGTGAGGACCTCCCTGTGCAGAGCCATGGCCTTGCTGACAGCTGGATGTTCACCAGGTGTGACTTCTGTGTGGCTCTGAGGCCAGGACACCCCAGCTGCTTCTTCAAGCTGGGGCATCCAGTGCAACATCTCAGCAAACTGGTGGCACCCGTGGGGAGATGGAAAACAAGGTGATGATCTGCTTTCTAATTATCTCCCAGCCTCTCCCACCTCCCCACCCACACCCTTGGGCAATCTGGTGATTAACTTAATTATGGTTCCAGCTCCAGGAGTCGATCCAGCACAAGAGCAGGAGCTCTGCCAGGAGGGTCTTGCCTCATGTGTCCTGCCTGGGTTCAGACCAAGAGCGTGGACACGTACATGAGCAGTGCTGGCTGCAGCAGCAAATCCCATTGCCTCCCGTGGGGGATTTGAGCGCTGGATCCTGGAGCAAGTGGGATGTGTGGGACCCACTGGATGGGAAGAATGCGCTGGATGGGGAATCACAGCAGCTCGATGTCTCCAGCCAAGTGTGGGGTGGAGGATGTGTTGCACCCAGAGCCCCCAGGGTCACCTTTGGGCTTTGCAGCAGAGGTAATGTAACTGCAACTACTGGGGGGAGCCGGGGGGTCTGCTGCCCCCCTGCCGGTCCCTGGCTGCCCCCCTGCCCAGGCAGCGAGTGCATCTTTGCTTTCAGACACTACCCTTGGTGAGGCTCCCCCCAAACTAAGCCAAAACTGGGCACCAGGCACTGAGGGCCCAGGGTTGGGCTGCTAGAGCTGTGGCCATGGCCACTGTGCTGGTGCTGGCAGGAGGTGACAGCCAGGAACAGCCTGAGGCCCTGAGTGTCACCCCCTCATCCCAGGGGATTCGCTGTGGGCACCTTGAGCTCTGCAATGCTCTTGTGCCAAGGAGCTGACCTGGTTCTCCTGCTGTACCATGTCCCTGCTGAGCCCTGGTCCCAGCCCAAGCAGCACCTCCTGCTGATGGTCCCATCACAGGTCTGTGCCTGGTCTCTGCTCCTCTTCCTCCCCCTCTGCCCGCCGTGAGCCCTCGCCCATCTCACAGTGCTGGACTGGTCCGAGATCTCAGTGTGCTGTTGCTAATAAGGCATGAGGCTCGAATTGGGAGCAAGAAGCAGGAATTTCCACGTGGTGTCAGATGCAGCACTTCCTGCAGCTGGCCCTCTGAAGGGTGGCCAAGCACCATCAGGGCTTGGCTCAGGCTTCAAAACTGGGATTTGAGTTTGGGTTCAGACATTGTACCATGTCCTTCCCCACAGAAGCACAGGATGCTGGAATTGAGGGTTTCATCTCCACGCCAAGTGAAACCCCACATCCATCCTGGTGGTTAACCAGCAGTAGACACATCACTCGGAAACCAGCCTTCCTCCAGCACAGTCTCAGTCTCGGTTGTTCCAAGGAAAATCACTTGGTTTCTGGGTTCACCATAAGCTCAGCAGTGGTTTACTACGCTGAAAATGTGCAGGGAGTTAATTATGTTCATTCTGAAATACTTTTGTAAGGACTCTATAGCTTGTCGTGTCGAGTTCTAAGAAAAACTGGCTGGAAGAATTCTGTTCTTCATTCTGCTGCTCGCTATCTTATTTTAAATTTAGCATCTAGTAGCTATGGATGCCAACGCCTGTTTTTGTTTCTGAGCTGCCTGAGCTGTTTGCTCAGCCCCCCTGGGCTGTTTGCCCGGGCACGCTGTTGCTCAGTAACGCCACAGTGCAACAAAAGCTTGAGATAATAATCGCTATTACCAGGAAAATCCTCCAATAAATAATAATTTTCTTATCTCTGTGACTTTAGGGCTGGAGAAAATGCCTTACAGTGTGAAACTGCAGTGCATGAGAGCATGCATGGAGAGTTTCAAACGAGAGGTGGGAGCAAGGCAAGCTCAAAGCTGAATCGTGTTCAGTGTGGATGAGATGGTCAGCAAGAACAAGCAGATTAATTAACTGTGGGTAACTAACCACTGGAGTAAACCAGTGAGAGAAGCTGTGCATCTCCACCTCTTGCTGTCTGTAGAGCCAGACAGGCACTGCTTTGACCCAGGGTCTTTAGGCACAAGTTGGGGAGTTCTCATTTGAAGGCAGTGAGTGGCTCTGGATGCCCAGCGACACTGGGCTGTCTGTGTGTCATCCCCATTGCCAGCATAGAAAGGAGTGTGAATCACACACTGGGACGTGCCAGAACTTGATAGGAGACATAGCCCTAATTCAGGTCCTCCCTGTCCCAGACAGGGGTGCACTGAGGCCCCTGTGTCCGTGACAAGGTGGGCACCACATGGTCCTTGCTGTGGCAGTGGTGCAGAAGGCAGTGTGACCACAGGTGGACATTTCTTATTTTTTGAAGGCTCCTCTACCCTTTCTCACTTTCATAAACAACAAACCACCATAAAAAGTGTCTGCAATTGTAACTCCCTGATGGGGCTGGGCACTGCAGTGGAGCCCGGAGCAGTGTGCTGCCCGTGGCCAGGACGCCCACGCTGGCTATTCCCAGCTCCCGAGTGGGCAGGCAGGAGATGTTTGTCGGGCAGGTGTTTCCACAGCTGCTTTAGCAGAAAGCTCTGGGGTCAGGCTGACCTGCAGGGATGCAGCTGAGGATGCTGGCGATGACAGGAGGCAGAGAGATGCCCTGGAGCATCTAAGTGGAAAAAAACCCCCCAAACTAAGCCAAAAAACTTTGGGACAAAAAAGCAGGATGCGAGCGTTGGCATCTCTGCTGCACCACAGCAGTGCTGGGACATGGGTGCTGCTCATGGCCCCGGGGTGACCACAGTGCCAGGGCAGGCTGCAGTGGTCTATTGGCATGCAGATGTTGATGTTTTACATGTTTATGGAGTGTCTCCATCCCAGGGAGAGTCACAGAGCACTTGTCCTAGCTTGGCTGGGTTTCTAAAAATGACATAAAAGCACCCTGGTATGTGCAGCTTCCCCTTTGAAACCCAGCTGGTCCTGGGGCACAGACATGAGCACTGCGGGGTTCCTGGGGGTAAATGAGCATCCCCCGACCCTCAGCACTGTTTGCTGTGGTTCCTGTGGCACCCATGCATGTGCACCCATGGAGGATTGCATCCACACCAGGCTCGGTGTAAGTTACAACCCCCCCATGGAGAGTTTGGCAGTTAGTAAACTCCTCCCAGCAGTTGGAAGCTTTTTAGAACACACCACAGCAAAGGGAATACTGAGGAAGGGGAAGGGAGGGTCTTTTACTTGATATTAAATACTTGTGTTTGACCTGCAACTGAAATTAAAATGTAAAGGCAGATGGAAATTCTAGTGGAAAATGTACCCAGCAGAGTAGCATTCTTCTGTATAGCACAGAGGAGGTGCAGCTGCTAGAGAATTAATGAGTGACCTCTCTGGGGGAAAAAATCGAGTGGGTGAAAGGCAGAGCAGCTTTGGGGAGCTGCCAGGCCATGGCGATGGGAACGGCCCCGCGTGAGGTCTGGGGGGCTGGGGACACGGAGAGGGCAGGGTGGTCCATCTCCTGCCCGGGTGGTGCAGGGGTGCAGAAGGATGCCTGTGCCCATGGCTGTGTGTGTGTGACTGTCCCAGGGAACAGCCAGGTCAGCGGGCACCCAGCTCCGGGGTCAGCATCATTCCAGGGGGGCTCTGGGCTGTGCAGTGTCTGATATTGGTGAACAGCTTGGATCTGGAGCTCATCTGCTGCTGCACAGGCTGGGACATGTCACTGGGTAAAGATCTCCCCCTCCTGTCCACCCGGCAGCACGGGATGAGAGCGGTGAAACGGGGCTGAGAGGTGAAATAACTTGCTGGGGGCTCCTGCTCTTGTTCTGTGACCTGAGCCCAGATGCAATTCGGGGGCAGTGAGGGTGACCATGCCCTGAAGGTTGGCTTGTGGTCTGGGTAAGGTCCTGCCTGCAAACCCCGGGCTGGGGATGCTGGGTGGGAGCCCATCAGGGCGACTGTGCACCTTGCATGGGCCATCAGCCAGGGCTGGCTGCACCTCGGGGTGGTGGGTGCCTCTTGCAGGACCCAGGGAAGGGCCCTGATGGGGTGCAGGGGCACTGTCTTGCCCAGCCCTGCCCCCCTGTCCAAGCAGAGGACACATGGGTGGAGGAGGAGGAGGTGTGAGCTTGGTGAGGAAGGGAATGGGCAGCACTGGCACCAGGACCTTGTCCCTGAGCAGTGCTGGGAATGCCCAAGGACATCTCTGGAGAAGCCATCCAGGCATGGTCCCTAGCACTGGCTTGCAAAGGACAGTGATGGGAGCTGCTCTGGGAGGCACTGGCGGGGAGCTCAGGCTTCTGCAGAAATCAGGTCCCTGCACGGGCCAGTGCTGGCAGAGCTCGGCTGGAGGTGGGACGGGAGGATTTACTGACTCCAGAGACGTGGGAAGAAAAGATCCGAGGTCAAGGCTGACGCCCAGATTTCAACTCTTGGGGCACAGATCTAAATTAAGAGCCAGAAGCAAGGACAGACTTTGTGTGTACAAGAAAGCCATGAGTCATTCAGGCACTGCGTGTCTAGACTGTTATGGGCCAAGTGCAGATCTGGGAGGACAACCCAGAGTGGACACCACCACTCACTCTCACTTTTATCTCTCCTCCTCTGCTAGCACCACATGGGAGGGTGCAGTTTGCCAGGGTGATTTCACTCCTCTTAAAGTGCCTCTGTCTCATCCTGGGAAGGGTCAGACCCAGGGCTGGGAGAGCACAAAGAGAAGGGGAGAGGGAGTTTGTCTGAACACACATTGGAGTTAGCTCAGACCCCGAAGAGTGGGGTTTGTCACCCTATTAAAATGAGGGTTAGGCTTTAAACTGGGCTATGGATGCAAGTCCAGATGCTGTGCTGGGGTTAATAGAAGAATATTTAGTGCTGGCTGTGTATTTGCTATTCTTGAAAGGAATTCACAAATATGAGCCACGGCACTCCTTGAGGGCTGCATTAGCCTTTATCTGCCACGTTCAGCGGCTGGGAAAATGAAGCATTTTTGTGACACTGTTCTCTTTAGGGTGACAACAAGCTTTTAGGAAGAAAAGAAAGGCTTGTGGCAGCCAGAGTTTGGTTTCCTTCAGATGCCGGGTGCCCTGCACACTGCAGCCCTGCCTCTCCCCTCCCTGGCCAAGGTCCATTGTGCCCCATCCCTGGGCAGGGCAGTGCCTCCCGCCAGCTTCAGCACCGTGCGTGTGTAAAATCTGCAAGTCACTGATGGCTTCTGCAACGCCTCGGCATCTGCTTTTGTGCTCCAGCAGTGACAACAGACTCGGATGCTGGGAACAGGGCAAAAAATAGTAACTGAGAAATACTGAGTCAGGCATCTTTCTTCTTTAACAGCCCGGGAGAGAGGGAGGGTTACGGCATTGACCACGGAACGCGCCAGGGCAGAGATGCTGTGACACAGCAACAGTCCCTCTCGCTGAACTGGTTTTCAACAAATTCTTCTGCAAAGAGATTTCTATTGTGAGCCATTTGAAAAGACAAAGCCAGCCGGGCCCAGAGCCCAAACGATAATCACTGACAGTGCTGCAGTGGCAGAATATGCACACGGGATTTCCAAAGACGCTCCCCCCGTCACGAGTCCCTGCTGGCACCCAGGGTCAGCTGTGCCAGAGCCACCAGCGAGGGGCTGGGAGGCTTCACTGGGCACCTCCCTGGAATACATATTCTCATCTAGGGAATGTTCACTAAAAGGGTTTGTGAGGTACAATGCATGTGCTAGCGTGTCCCCAGGCCCTGGTTGTGGTCTCTCCTAGCACACATTGCTCTTCAGCGTGTCTGGTGGCACCTGGTTCACCTGAGGAAGTTCATGTCTGGGGCTGCCTGGCAGAAAAGCCTTGAACCTCCACCCCGCACTCGGGGCCGTGCCCGCTGCCTCTTGCCTTGGCTTTCTGCCTGCAGTCTGCTTGTCAGAGGTGGAAAATGCTTCCCTTGGGTCTGCTCCGACTGGGACTGACTCAATCACCACCTAGCAATTATTATGCCATTAAAATAAAAATCGGTGATTGCTTCCTCATTGAAAAGTTACAACTTTCTTTCTCTAATTAGCACCCTAATGCTAGGTTTATTTCCTGTTGAAATGTGTGTGCTTGTGGCTCGGGATTGCAAATGTCTCTTAAAACTCCTTGCTGGTGCTTCCTCCCCCAGGCTGTGGCTCACGCCGATATGGACTGGCTGAGACAGATGGAAGCACTTGCAGTTGGGTTGGATTCCTGCGCTCATTAAGGGCCACATCCAGCACCAGGAGTTGGTGGAAACTGCACCTGGCTGAAAGGAGGCTGATTTCTGCAAGGAAGGGGCAGTGGCACTTCCAAAATGACCCCGGGAATTTTCCCTGCGACAGGTAGGCACAGCCCCGGTGGGGAGGAGAAGCTGGGAGTGCAGGGCAGTGGGAGAAGTCCATTCTCAGAGCTAAGGTCTGTTGGTTTTTGAATTTCTGACCTGGCATCAAAGGAGAAGCAAATATTTAAGAAGGTGCTTGAAATTCTGGTTCTGATCTCCTATGAGTACATCACTGGAAGCACATTGAAATAAGAGGAGAGACTGGAATAAAACTGCTGTGGCTACTGGCCTACGGGCCTCGTGACAGCCCCAGCTCCTCATCACAACCATGCCCTGAGCTGCCAGCGGCTCGCTGAGCCAGACCAAAGATGTTAAATATAAAGAGGAGTTGCTGTGAGCTCCCATTGCCCCGGCCAGGTGGGTGCAGGTGCTGTGCACAGCTGAGCCCCCGCTGTGCCCCACACATCCCCACTGCTCCCCTTCCACATCCCGCAGCCTCTTGGCTCCTTCCTGCCATTTAGCCAAGGGGAAAAGCCTGGCAAAGCAGCGCTGGGGAGGCACTGGGCTCCCAGCACCCCACCACCACTGTGCCCAGGACGGGGGTCCCGGGTGCCGCGGGGCTGTGGCTGGAGGAGCAGCGGGCAGGAGCTGAGCCGTGCAGCTGCTGGGGAACAAGTGGAAGGAGCTGCAGCCAGCTGCACGATGAGCTGCCACGGCTGGGAGGAAGATCAAGGTCTCGGGAGTGGGAGGAAGGCCAAAGTCATTTGGGGAGCTTGGGAGGGAAAGTCTATTCCCTGGGCTGGGGTGGAGCTCGGAAGGAAAGTTTATCCAAAGGGCTTGCAAAGCTCTGGGCCTGGCTGGTGACCTTGGTGGACCCGAACTCTCTCCAGACCCAAGTGCATGTTCCCGCGCATCCTGAGTGCTCGCAGCGGCCGGAGGAAGCAGGGCTGACCCGGGGCTGCAGGGAGAACAATTGGACATTGTGCTGCCTTATCACCACGGAGCCCAGGCCTGCTCCTAGGAACCCATTAAACTTTAGACCCCTGTTTGCACAGATCTTCCCGTAGGTCCCACGCGCTCTCCCCGGGTGATGGCTGCAGGGCTCCCCATTACCACCATAACGCCCATCTCCCAGCCAGTGCGTTGGCTCCGGGAGCCACTGGGGACAGGGGTGATGCTGGGGCGCTCGTGTGCAGCTTCCACTGGAGCAGGGAGCAATGCAGAGAGCTGGTGAGGGGATGCTCCCAGCGGGAGAGCTGTGGCAGCCATCCAGAGGGATGGTGGGGCACAGTGGGGGGTACCGGAACCTCTGAGTGATGGGCAGGGCTGGGGGTGGCAGCTGGTGCACAAGACCCCAAGGCACCATTGCCATGCCACCCACCATGGCAGCACCCTGGGCCACGTGGATTGCACCCGGGGCTCAGCCTCGGAAGCCCCTGGGAGAGGGAAGGGGTGGGTGCCCAGCACGGGGTGCTGGGCCAGTTTGGGATGAATCCATGCTAATGGCATAGGCACGGAGAGGGGTGTCCAGCCAGGAAACCAGCAAAGTCATACAAAATTCATTTAACCTGCTCTGCTTCCACCTTGTCTTGTTCAACCATTGCTTTCACCCATTTCCTTCTTGCCTCCCTCACCAGCATTACCCAGCCTGGACCCAGACCCCTCCCTCCCTGCTGGCTTGGATGGCCCCGATGGAAACCGCCCATCCCCAGTGCTGTGGGGACCTGGGGACACAGGCACAGCCCGGGGAGCCGGCACCAGAGCAGGAGGTGATGCTCAGCACTTACCCTTTCGGGCAGGAAAAGCTCAGAGGGAGACGAGGTTGGCCACACACAGATATTTCTAGTAAGATCTGAACTCACAAAACATTATGCAAGTAAAAAAATATTTTGCAGCAGGACCTGGGTGTCTGGCTAGAGAAGGCCCAAGGACTTTTTTTTTAAGGAAACATTATTTTTTTTACATCAAAAATGAACCATCAGCATCATTGTGCCACTTCAACAGATTCCTTTTTTGAATTTTTATTTAATGGTGCAAATATTATGTTTTGCTATTTAAAGTGGGGTTTTTTTATATTCCAATTCGAATTCTGATCCGGGCTTCTGCCCAAAGCTTGAGGTTAATTTGCAGTAATTTTAATATTGCCATTAGAAGGAACACTCCTGGTTTTCGCAGCCTCCCTCTCCCGGGGGGCAGCACTCTGCTGCTGCTGGCAGGGGCTGGGGGCTTTGGCCAAGTCAGGAGGGGAGCAGTACCCCTGAAACCCTAGAGCTGCCCCTGGAGAAGGGGCCTGACCCCTCTCCCCCCATGCCAGCCCCCCTCGGCCCTCCAAACCCCCTCTCTGGCCCCCGTGGCTGTGTGGGGGTCTGGGGGGCTTGCAGAGGGGATCCTGGCCTCGGGGGTCTCAGCACAGGGGTGTCAGCTCGAGGGTCTCAGCCCCGGGGGTCTCAACTTGGGGGATCTCAGCTCGGGGGGGCTCAGCCCGAGGGATCTCAGCCCCGGGGGTGTCAGCTCAGGGGATCTCAGCCCCAGGGGATCTCGGTCCCGCTCAGCCCCGGGGGTCTCGGCCCCACCGCTCGCATCCCCCCCTCCTGCCCGCTGCGGCCCCGGCACCTACCGCCGGCTCCGCCGTCCTCTGGCTGCGGCTCC
>VZRW01012467.1:30491-47498 GCA_013398125.1 Aegotheles bennettii
CTGCCCGCACTGCCCGCACTGCCCGCTCTGCCCGCACTGCCCGCACTGCCCGCACTGCCTGCAGCGGGCTCAGCCCCGCGGGCGGGGGCCGGGGCCGTGCTCCAGGCAGCGGGGGCAGCGGCTCGGGGTGGGAGAAGCCCCCGGAGCCGGTGGGAGGTGGCGCCTGGGGGATGCGCTGTGTCCGCCCCGTCCCTGAGCTCCGTGCGGGTTCTGTGAGCGCTGGCTGTGTCCCTGGTAGTGTCCGATGCCAGAATGGATGGGGCTGGGAGAAACCTGGGCTGGGGGGGGGTGTCCCTGCCCATGGCAGGGGGTGGCACTGGGTGAGCTTTGAGGTCCCTTCCGACACAAACCAGCCTGGGATACTGGGATTTCAGTGCCCCCTCGGGGAGGGGGACACTCCCGGCCCCGCTCAGCTCCCCAGTGCCCCCGGGCAGCGGGGACAGGGGTCCCTGTCCCCCCTGTGGGGCAGCCAGAGGGAAGGGGCTGGGGCAGGCGGCTGCTGCAGGGCTCCACTTGGGCACGGCCACACAGACATTGGCACTGCACTGGGCAGAGCTCGGCCAGGAAAGCTGAAGCACTTTTGAGGACGCTGTCAGCGTGATACAATGCAGCTCCATCTCCGCAAGGACAGGGCCACCTCGGCAGGGCTGTGCCTGGTGCTGATGGCAGCTCTGTGGCAGGGGACTGTGCTGGGGTGCCAGCGGTGGGCTCAGCGTGCAGGCAGTGATGCGCACGGAGGCTGCGGGTTGCTGCGGGTTCCCTGGCTGCAGCATTAAAGATGCAAGAGCGATGATTTCACAGCTTGGCCTGCCTCCACCAGGGCTTTGATGTGGTGTTTAAACTGTGTTATCTAAAGCTCGCTTAGAATTGACTTTCAGTCCTGGCTCAGATGGAGCCTGTGCACTTGGACAGCCAACCCAAACTGAAAGTGTACTGAGCCCAGATGTTTTGATAAACACATATTCCAGGTGACCACTGCTAAGGGCAGCAGTGCGGACGGCTCCTGACACATCCAACACAGCACAGGTGGACTCGAGGCTTCCTAGCATCTCAATATTCCTTTTTTTGTTTTAGTTTGAACAAACTCACACAAGATTTCCTCCTGCCATTTCAGCCACAAGTTGGAAAGAATAAATAAGAAAGATAGGGCCAAGCCTTTCTGAGTATCAAGAAGAGACTGGCCCTGGTTTTGGCTCAGGCTTTCCTGGATGAAAGGCGTTGGGGTTGTTTGGATATGAGGAATATTGGGAAGCGCTGCTCCATTTTCTCACACAAGGGACCACCCCCCTTGTTTTGGTGCTGGGGGGGGGGACGACTCACCCCTCCCTGCTCCCCAGCCCTCCCTGCAGCTCGCCTGGCTCTCCTCACACCCCTGTTGCGGTCGGAACTGGCAGCTCTGGTGCTGTGCAGGACATGGGCACCGCTGGTGGCATCCTGCCAAGCTGAGCATCGTGTCCTCCCTGCCTGTCCCGACCGCACCACCCGGCACGGAGCCAGCAGCTGGCAGTGCCACGGGCAGGGCAGCGCAAACCCCTCCTCCAGCAGCAGAGCCCGTGCTGGCGGCTGGACGGGCCAGTGGAAAATCCCCGTGCTGAGCAGGGCCTTGGTGAAACCCAGAGCACCCAGAGCTGGTGGGGCTGGGGGTCAGTGTCCTGGCAGCCAGCCCTGCCTCCTCCGCCCCCCCAGCCCCACCTGGGGAAGCTGCAGTTGCAGCAGATTCCCGTGTTATTTCCCAGACTCTTGGGTTGGCTTTGGATGGCCGAGGTGAGGAACCTCCTCACCTTGCTGCCTCGAACAGCCGCTGGCCTCCTCGGCTACGAGTCCCATAAATAATCTATGCTCCTTGGGGTTGTTTGGAAGTGCAGTGAATAATTAACCACGGACACTCTTTCTGCTCCGAGGAAGCCTTGGTGCTTCTCCCCACCTGGCACCAGCTGGATGCAGACAGTGTCTGTGTGGGCAGCTGAGCCCCAGCACACCCGGCCCCCATGGCTCCTCTGCCCCCCAAACCACAGCAGAGACGATTTACACAAAACTTTCTGCAGGTCTGGTTTAAAACGAGACCCACAAGATCCCCCAGGCTTTGGTTTCATCCCTCTCCTTGGAGCTGTGCTGCGGAAACAAAGGAGCACTCACCTGCGGGGTCAGGGTGCGCGGGGCTGGACGGTGCTGGCAGCAGCAGGAGGCGACGCTGCTGCTCTGCCCTGGTGCGGGCAGGAGGTGCCTGGGGTCACCCTGTCCCTCGCCCTGCTCCCCTGGGCGCCCTCACCCTGCTCACGGGCTGTGTCCCTCAGGCATCGGGGCTGTGCTGGATCCTGGCACCGGGCACCGCGGGGCACCAGGACCGAAGCGGCACCGGTGCTGGCAGCAGCGGGCCACCGCTCTGCACCCACTTGGGAAAGGAAGTATGGATAATCCCTTGCTATTTTTTTTCCTCTCATGTGATCTTGTTTTTGGACTGCTATTTCGGGGCTGGACTCCAGCCCAGGTGAAAGCCAGGGATGGAATTCAGCCTGCCTCCCCCATCTCTCGAGCGGCCTCCCAGGACCTCTGCCTGCCTGCCTGGAGGATGAGGATAAACCCTGCTGCCGGCTCAGGTTCGGTGTGTGCTTCCCAACCCCTTCCCTCTCTGTCCTCGGGCTGTTTCTGTGCAGTGGAAGGATGGTGGCAACAGGCTGAGGCGGGGACTGCTGGGGGTCCCCCCACGTGCTGTAACCCTGTGCTGCAGTGCACACCCACCCTGCTCATCACTGCCCAGGGTCCTTGGGGACACCCCGGTGCCGCCAGCCCCACACGCTCAGCACTGGCAGGGCTGTCATTGTCCCATCCCATTTATGTCCTTCAGGATTTGGGATGAAAGCTGAAGGGTGCCCATGGGGTGCTGGGGAAGGGCAGCCTGGTTCTGCCGGCTTGGCGGGAGGCAGGAGATGCCCCTGGGTGGGCAGGAGTGGGGCAGAAAAGGAGTGTCTGGGGTGTGATGTCGTGTCTCGCCTGTCCCTGTGGGCGTGAGTCTCATGTGGACACATCCCTGCCCTTTCACGGTGGGTAGCAGGAGGAGCAGATGCTGTCACGGCTTAGTTAATTGCCTAAATTGGTTCTTTGCATGAATAAAACTGCTTAAAGGTTCCTGTGCTGAAGGCTGGAGGTGCCGTGGAACAGGGCTGATCCCTCTGGGGACTTCCTGCACTGCATGGCTGGGACAGGGCAGGGCCAGGGGAGAAGGGGCTGAATGCACCCAGGAGTGGGGTGTGCCCAGGTGAGCCGGGGGCTGAGAAACCCAAATTTCCCTCTCCCTAGGAAGTGTCCCCAGTTCAGCCAGGGAAGGAACCGATTTTGGCTGCTGGTGCTGAGCCGCACAGCACTGCGGGCAGGCAGCACACAGCAGCACAGTGGGGTGAGGGATGGGACCCACAGTGTGTAATGTTGATCCAGGGACTTGGCTTAGAGAGAAATGGGTTATTCCAGGTGCACGCTAGGGCAGTGAAAAATTCAGGTCCAAGAATAAGACACCGCTCCCTTGTGAGTCCATCTCACAGGCTTTAAATAAGCCAAGAGCTCTCGGGACGCCGCTCCGGGGCAGCTGCTGTGCGTGGGCTTGGGGAGAAACAGAGAATTTGTGGAAATAACCGCAGGGTTTAGGGAAGGAAAGGATGGAGGTGCCTGAGCAGGGACAGAGCTGCGGGAGCGGGAGGCACCGCGGCCGCCAGGGGGCGCTGAGGGGTCGCAGCTGGGCACAGCTGGATGGGGCACAGCTGGATGGGGGCACCGCTGGATGGGGGCACCGCTGGAGGATGCAGCGCGGCTGGGACACAGCGGGAGTGGGCCAGGGTATGGCACAGAGAGGGGGAGCGAATGCTGCTGGGGGGCACAGGTGGGCTGGGGCACAGCTGGGGGGGCTGGGGCACAGCTGGCAGCCGCGGGGCATCTGAGGCCCACGCAGGTGATGGTGCTGAGGCTGCAGCATCCACAGCTGGAGCACATCTGGGGGGCAGCAGGGCTGGCAGCTGTGGCCCGGCCGGCAGCAGGCATGGCCGGCGCTGTGCACATCTGGCAGCGCAGCCACCGCCGGCGCCCGGGTCACCTCCAGCTGCCGCAGCTGCTCCGGGCGGGGGTTATTTCCCCTGGGACCCGCAGGTGGTGCCCGGCCCCTGCTCCTCCAGGCTGGGCCGAGGGCAGCAGGAAGGAGCTGGAGGCCGGCAGGACGAGTGTTTCTCATTAAGATCCTCTCGTGCACCCCGGGCTCTGTCACAGGCAGCCGCCCGCGCCCCCGGCACGCAGCGCAGTGACTGTTTGTCTTCTCTGCGGTCTCGCACATCGCTCCCAGCCCTGGCTCGTTCGCCGGGATCCCTTTGGTCTTCTCCAGCCGCGTTTCCCAGGAGGGAGCACCCCCTCCTGAGGAATGACTCCCATCCTTTGTTTCTTAAGGGATGACCTTACAGATTGTTTACTTGTGCTCAGCACTAGTTTAGAGTCAAGAGCTGGTTCCCTAAGGACGCTCCTGGATACACTACCCAAATGAGGACTCTTCTCCTGTAATTACATTTCTGGGACAGCAGACAGGGTCTGGTTCATTTAATGTGTGCCATGTTGCATTTGTTACAAATCAGATACGTAACAGAAGCCCTATTACCTTAAAAGTACTGCTGTTATCATGTATTGACTTAATTACAGTTTATCTAAAAATAGATCAAGTTAGCTTGACAGAATCCATTTTTCTCCTCCCTTGCTGCCCGGCGTTGTTTCCTCCCCTCAGTTCCTGCTCCATCCAGCCCAGCACCCGCCCGGGCAGGCAGCCCCACTGCCCACAGCCCACCCACACGCTCTCCCAGGTCTTCCAAAATTTCCTGAACATTCACACCAGGAGTCCAGGAGGCTCCTCGGGGCTCAGGTTGCCTGGATCCACTGCTTTTAAACCTTCCTGGCTTTGGGAGCTGCTGACACCCAGGTAATTCCCGCGGGCAGGGCAGTGGTGCATCACCCACTGCTTCCTACAGCTCCACTTGGCCAGGCTGCTCTGTCCACCCTCCCCCAAGGTATCCCCATAGCTGGTATCTGCTCCTTATCACCACTTTCCTCTTTCCTCTGATTGTTATGTGGTTTCCATGGCTTTCATAGCTGTCCCCACGCTTCCCTGGAAGCCAAGACGAGCCAAAGCAGCTTTCCTCCCACTTGGGAAACTGCTCTGCTGGCCCAAGCGGTGTCTGTCACCGGCAGTGGTGGCTCTGAAAGCAAATGGAAAGTCCCATCTGTGTATGGCCCCGCCACAGTGTGTGTCCCCAGAGCTGTCTGGGCTGGTCCTGGCGCCAGGGTGTCACCGTGGGAGTGCCGGGGGAAAACCCTGCTCCTGGGAAGAGCCACCTTCTCCGGCCAGTCCCGTGTGATCTCCCATCCTGCTTTGGGAAGGGCTCTGCACGCTGCAGCCGCTTCCAGAGCTGCACAAGGACCTTCCCAGGGGAGCAGCGTGGGGCTGTGCCCCTCAGCTTCAGCCCAGAGCACCCCAGCCCCCAGCCCAGCAGCAGCACCGGGCAGCCCTTGCAGCACCTTTTGCTGCATCTGGAGAGTGTGTGATGCTGAGCACCAGTCCCACCACACTCACACTTCACTGGCTGGTTTTAATGTTCTTTCCCACCTGTTTGACAATGGAAACAGATTTCCCTTTGCCCATTCCGGTGCGAGCAGGCACAGCCCTGCGGTGCCAGGGGAGCTGTGGGTGTGGGTGCTGCGGGGGGACCCGACCTGGCAGGACCCCAGGAGGTCACAGGGGTGTACGGGCATGAAGGAGCCCAGCTCTCCGTGTGCCTGTCACTGGTTGATCCTTCTTTTGCTTTGCTGCCTGAGGAGGTTCTTCCTCGCTGGGTGTGTGGGAGAGGACGAAGGGTGGCCCCAGGACCCCGGCTCAATCAGGGACATCAGCTCTGCTCATTATGGCATTGGATTTTCTGATCTGAACCCCGGGAAGAAAACAAAACTGGGGCTTCAGTGCCTGGGAGCTGCTCCAGGAGACACCTCACTGCCCAAAATCTCCAGGAATTCCTGATTCTGTCTTTGTCAGCTCAGCCACTTGTGCAAACTGTGTCAGGCAGGGCTGGCCGCACAAAGCAAGGTCGGCTGTAAGCCGTTCTCCTGGAACAGAGGCACTTGGAGCCGGCACAAAGAAATCTCTGTATCTCCCCTTCCCTGGCATCCTGGCAATTAACCCAGAAAATCGCAGCTTGCCCTTGTCCTGGGCGCCGAGTGCGGGGCTGTGCGGGGCGCGGGGGCGGCTGCCCCACCGGGGCTGCCATGGCTGTGTCAGACCGGGCAGCACGGGGTGAACGAGGGACTCGCTCTGCTCCAGAAGTGAGGGAAATAATTCGGCTTTTTACACTGAATTACTTTCAATAAATGTATGTCCAGAAAATCACAAAATTAGGAGTCACCTTGGATCAGACACAATCTGACATAGGGCTTACGCTGACAATACTTTCTGGTGTATTTGATCTTTTTCCCCCAAAATATTTCAGCCCAAACCTCTGCACAGCGACAAAACGCCCATCAGTGGCTGGTCCTACAGGGGACCTGTGGGGTGCCTTGGGCAGGGCTGGCTCCACCCCCCCAGTTGTGGTACTGTCAGTATAAAATGGAACAATTGTGTGCCCCATCACTGTGGGCTGATGTACTTGCACAGGGAAGGACTCCTGAATAATTAAGAAATATTCTGTATCCGATTTGCCACTGTGATTCCTACAGCACAAATTAGTGAAGGATGAATTCAATTTCAAAGTAATTCTTAAAATCTTTGGATTTGTTCTGTTGATTTTTTTTTTGTTTCATTTTTTACTGTGTAAAGTCACAGGAAAACCTCACTGCAGCTAATGAAGACATAGTAAGCAAGAGAATTAATTACAAAAAACTGAAGGCAATGGAAAAGAATGTAAGTGATGCTTAAACAGCATTGTAGAAAATACAGTTCACTTGAGTGCAACTCACTAGAAAACAAATATTTAATTGTACAGTAAATAACATTTTTATTTTGAGAGAGGCCCATTTTGAACTGTATCTCACAAGCCAAGTGAATATAAACAGAGCCCACACCCTCCTGCGTCCTGCCATTGCTGCTGGTTTCAGAGGGACAGCTTTGTAGGGACAAGACACTGCTCTCCTGGGAACCGGAGTGAGGAGCCACAGAGAAGCAGGGTCTCCAGGATCTGCTGTGGGTGCAGGCAGAGCAGGCAGCGATGCCCATGGGACCACCTGAGCTGCTGTGGTGCCAGGTGTGGGGCAGGGCAGGCAGCGATGCCCATGGGACCACCTGAGCTGCCCTCTGTGCCCTTGCAGCAGGTAACAGATGAGGAGCTCTGCAGACACTGAATGTTTTTAATAGCAAATGAAATTGCTCCCAACCACTGGTATCTTATCTGCACACTTCAAGGGCACGTCCTCTCCAAACACTGCTGTGACAGTAAACACGGTGCAGTGATGGGGTTCTCTGTGCAAGGTGGATCTGCTTACCATGCCCCTGCCCTGTGCAGCAGGAGGATGCTCCACACCCTGACCTTGAACAGGAGCAATGTATGCCTGGAAAAATAATTGAGAAGGTGAGGATAATTTTGTTCTCCTGCTCCCACAGCTGCACGCCTCATGTGCAGCTTCAGCCCCCTTGTCCCGACAGGAAAGTCACAGTGCCGATCCGTGGGATACGTTTACATGCTGACATGGCAAAAATGGGTTAAGCAGGGCCTTGGGATCCGTCCTGCCAGGATCCTCTGCTGCAGGCACCGCTGAAACAGCAGTGTTCGTCCTCACCCGGCGCCTGGGAGAGCTCTGGGGCAGGGAGGTGTAACAGCACAGAGCCATAGGGATCAGTACTTCGCTGATCTTCCCACCTCCCCACAGCCAGTTTCACCCAATCTGGTGTTTACTGTGGCTGTGTCCCACCCCACACCGCTCCTCAGGGGCTGCTTTACCCCCCCACCACGAGCCCCGGCTTCGGACTCTTCTCCTCTCGGCTTGGAAGAAGCCGCCACCCTGGAGCGGGACAGAACATCCATGGATCGAGCATCACGGTCCCTCCCTGGTTGTGGGGTGGCTGCAGGCAGGGGGCAGATGGAGCTGCAGCAGCCAGCCCCTGCCTCCCAACCCCAGCCTCGGCAACAAACCCCTGTGTCTGGGTTTGTGGGAAAAGCTGGGATAGTGAGTGGGGATTTCCACAGGATTCTGGAGACACCGTTAATTATTTTTGAAGCTTTGCTGTAATTATGAAAATGAAAGCAATTTCATTGGAGCCAACAGTGGGGAGCAGATGTAAAGCTGGCACTGGGGCGAGAGGATCGTGGTCACCGAGTGCTGGGGGAGAAAGATCTCCATTCAGATTCCAGGAGCAGACAGAAAACCAGGGAACACCGAGGGCTGGGACCACTAAGCAGAACTGGGAGGAAATTAATATTTACACAGGGAGGGCTGGTGCTTACATCCATCTCACGGGTCTTACCAGGGCTAATGCACAGCAGACACCTCTGGAAACCCTCCAAAAGGAAACTGGAGTTTGGTTTGGGAACTTCTGGTTCTAATTCCTGGAAACACAGCTCCAGCTCAATTTCACAGTGGTTTGTGACTTTTTTCCAGTGGTTGTACAAATTTTGGGAAAACATTCCTCTCCTTGGAATTGTCGTGTGATAACATAACCCCATTTAAGCGGTCAGAGGTTTTGTGTGGCTTCAAACCACCCCAGAAGGCGCCTGCAAGAAGGAGTCCCCGGCTGCCTCGCGCCCTGCAGCTCGCAGCAGGCAGGGGGATCCTCAGGGAATGTTTATCCATGGTGTGCCGGCAGCGTTATCCCAGCCTGCTGCTGCACTCCGGCACGTGAAGGGAGCAGGGGGGGAGCGAGCTGTGGCGTGCTCTTGCCCAGCTGGAACACTTCTCCAGTCCTTGCGAGCTGCACAAGGCAGGGAGAGGCATGGAGCAGGCAGCAGCACATGGGCTCAGACACCAAACGGGGGGAAAACTGAGCTGCAGGACAGGTGGAGGAGCTTCTGCCCCAGTGCTGGCCCAGGGCAGGGCTCGGTTTAGATGGGACCTTTCATGATGTGGGTGGTGAGATGCTGGAGCAGCTTGCCCAAAAAAATTGTGGATGTCCCATCATGGGAAATGTCCAAGGCCAGGTTGGATGGGGCTTGGAGCACCCTGTTCTGGTGGGAGGTGTCCCTGCCCATGGCAGGGGGTGGCACTGGGTGCAGCCCCTCCGTGCTTCTACAGCCCCGGGCTCCCAGGTGCTCTGGGTGCAGGGCTCACCCTCGCTGGGTGCTGATGGCAGAGCCAGCTGCAGGGTGTCAGTGCTGATGGGGTGTGGGGTGGAGCAGGGTTTAAATGCTGCTGCTCCAGCCTACTGCAGCCTTTGGGAGCTTTGCAGTGGCTGTGCTGGGGTGGCTGTGCTGGGCACCTGGCCTGTGTGGTGTGTGCTGGGATCTGTGATGTTCAGCAGCAGGTATGGTGTGTACTGGAGTGGGACACACAGAGGTGTCACACAGGTGGTGGCCCAAAGCCTTCCTGCCTTGGTCTGGGCTTGGTGTAGGGGATGGGGTTCTGCTACAAGAGCTCATCTGGGTGAACATTGTTGGGGTGTACCCTGGTGAAAGCTGCTGTGGGGTGGGAAGGCTCTGGCTGCTGGCTCTGCAGTGCCCTGCGAGCTCTGACCCACTCGGTGTCACAGACCCCACCACCTCACGGGGGCCCAGCATCTCTCCCATCTCCAGCTTCAAGAAGCTGACCCAGGCTCCTGCAGGGACCTGATCCTACATCCCCAGCTCATGGGGGTCCTGCACTGCCTGCTGCTCCCTCTCCCCACCACAAACCCCTGTGCAATGACCTGTGGAAGTGTTTTTCCATGGAGCAGGAGACCAAAGCTCCCCTGCAGAACATGGGTAGGGGCTGATATTTTGTGTTTGCAGAGGAAATGAGTGGCAGGTGCTTGGCTGGGCTGTCAATGGGATTTCGTGTTTCCTGACAAAAATGAGTAAGAATAGACAGACTGTTTGGCCTTTCTGACAATGCAACTTTGTCATATCTATAATTAACCCTGTTATTTAAATACTTCTTTCATGAACATCTTTGAAGATTTCATAGCCCTTGGTTCACTTATTACTTTTCCATTTTGGCTTCCTCTGCTGCAGTGCTTCCCAGGGGCATGACTAATTTCACTTTTCCAGTTAATTGAGAACTAGTTTCTGGCTTTGCCTTTGTGCTGAGCTGTAGCTTGGACTGCTTGATGCCTTGTCCCTGCCCTAACTGCACCTGACAGCCCTTCTATTTTCCTCTAGGAAAAAATTCCCAGGGAATTCAGAGAACATCTCTGGCCAACACTTTTCTTTCTTTCAGGGACCTTTTCATGGCAGTGACGCAGTCCCGTAGGAATTTCAGTGTGGCTGTCAGCTTAATCCTTAACTTCAGCCCTTAGATGCAGGGCTGGCAGTGCTGGAGCTCTGCATCCCCCAGCACCATCCCATGGTGTGAGCTGCTGTGCTGCCCTGCAGCACCCATGGTCCTGGGCTGGAGGTGCTCTGGGTGCTGGGTCCTGGGCTCCTGGGGCACAGGGAAACCTGCTGCTCTCAGCATTTCTTATCCTCAGAGGATGTTATCAGAGCTTGCTTAGATGTAAGAAAAGTTGTGGGAGAGAACTGGGATGCTCTCAGCCCTCTGAGATCTGTGGGGTTGAGTATGGGAGCAGCACAACTGCACCAGCTCTCGTGGTGGGTTTCCTTGTAGAGTGCTGCATGGCTCCTCTCTTCTTAAGGGGCTCCCCCCCAAAAATCCCAAACTTAAACCTCTTCTTACTTATGTGTCACTTCTCACTTTTGTGCCAGTGAGAACTTCCCTGCAGTAATGTTTGCTGCTTCTCTGCCAGTTGCAGGGAGAGCAGATTCTCTTCCCCCTGCCCCAGCTTTCTGCATCACCACCACTTTGCTTCACAGAACCCTGAGCAGGTGGGGCCTGGGTGGGCAAGGACCTGGGGAAGCTCTTGGGCAGCACAGCAAAAAGTCAGGGATGAAAAGTACAGTGAAGCTGGGAACCCTCCCTTCCCTCAGCTGGAGGTGTAAGCTGGACCATGAGCAAGGAATGATCTTCAGTGCAATTAACCCTGTCTCTGCCTGGAAGGTAATTATATACAAATATATATATACACACTAATGCACCCATGTAAGCAGTGAAGTTTCTTCATGCGTGTTCTTCCTGGATCATGTTAGATGTGCTAAATGCCTCTAGACATCCCAGCTCCCTGACCCAGTAATTTCTTACCCTCCTCTTTGTGCTTGAATGATTGTCACATCTCCAGAAGCTAAGATGACGCAGTCACTGTCCTCATGATTTGTGACACAGAGTAAATCATGGCACGGATAACAGATAATAATGCTGTGCCATTCTGTCTGTGTATGCACAGTGCCATTAACATTTATACTGGGGATGGTGCTCAGAAATGAGGTGGAGAAGGGGTCACGGTGACTTGCATCAAATGGCAATTTGTGCTACTGGCAGAGTGAGCCTCTGCAATCTCCCAGTTAGGGCATTACTCTGGAAGATAATGTTTGTTTTGTAAGTTATTTGATGTCCAACTCCTGGGCAGGGCAGTGTGAGTGCAGACCCAAGCACGGCACTTCTAAAAGCTGCCCTTCTGTAGTACTTCAGCGTAAGGGTCTCATGGGGCTTCTGATTGTCAGCCAACACCACCACCAAATGAAGGGAAGACAGAGGAGATGATGAGTGTAGAAGCCAGGCCTCCAGCTTCCAGCACCCTGAGGATCATCATCCTGGAAACAAAAGTCAAAGCCTAACATCAGACTAGGAAAAGCAAAAGGGATTCACGAGCATCCCTGTGATGGGACCCTTGGGTCAGGTCCTAAGAGCAGGCTGGTCTGGGGGTCAGAACCTGAGCAGAGGGAGGTTGGCAGTCAGGGCAGGTGTTGGAGCAGAATATGAACCTTAACAAGGCAGTAAAAATGTAAGTAAGCTGCCACCGAAACTGGGGAGGGAGGAGGCAAACAGCACTCCAGAGAATTGAGCCAAAAATCAACAGAGCTGGGAAATGTGCCACCTCCTGCAGCAAGCCTGCTCCTTATTTCCAGTGTGAAAGGACTGGCCCAGTTAGCAAAACTCGAGGGGTCAAGGGTATGTATAGCTTCTCACTCTCGGCTAGAGCACTGAGAAAGCTTTTCTTTGTTTTTAACAAGGAACCAAGGCAAACAAACCCCTGAAACTGGCTAAAAGCACAAGCACGGGAAGCTCTCGAGCTCAAGGAACCTTCCTGTGTGTGCTCTGGATGCTCTGCTGCTGCACTTGGGAGCTGAGTCCTGCTCTGTCTGCTCTGACACCTGCCAGGAAGGTGAAGGGAAGCGGTGGTGTCTTCTGGAGACAGCTCCCCTCGGATGTGATGCCCATGGGTGGTGTCACTGTGACTCCTGCTCTCCTCGGTGCTCCAAGATCCCTGAGGCACGTGCCAGGCGAGCGCCTTGGCACAGACCATGCTGTAAGTAGCTGGCATGTCCTGGGCACGTAGGAACGGGTGTTACTGCTGCAGGAGGAGAATCCAATTAGCCCAAGACAGACGGCAGGCTTGTAGCTGCTGTAGCTACAGTCATCTGCTCTCTGCGGGGGAGAAAAACTGATTGCCCAAGGCACAAACAACAGATACAGGGACTTGGAAGGAAATAGATGTGGAGATCACTTCTGCAGCAAGTAGGACACCAGACTGACTAACAGCATCTCACGCTGGCACTTCCATTCCAAATGAAACCAGCTCCAAAAACAATTACCAGACCTGTGGAAGACTGGCTAGCAAAAGTGGCTAATGATGATAATTGCAAAAAAAAATGTATTTGGGGTTAACAAATGTCAGCTGGGAGCCAGAGGTTCTGTAGACTGGGAGCAGGGACCTGTTCCTGCTTCCTTTCCACTTCAGAGGATCCGAGGCCTGTGCAGAGGCTCACTGTGTCAGTGCTGTTCAGGGCAGAGACCCGTCTTCTGGGTTGTCTGACACCTCTGCAAACCTACCTGAAGGCTGGGAGGGGAAAAGAAGTGAGCTGAGGAAGGGAAAAGAGGGATTGAGGAGGTGGAAATTTGTGTGTGGTTGCTAGAGGCACAACTTGGGAAGGAAATGTACTGTTCCACTGTAAGATATATAAGTATATATATAAAATAGATATATAAATATATAAAGTCATGTTAGCTCTATGTGAAACTCAGCAATGCTCAGTGGAGGGAGCACTCTGTCATGTTGGAGGTGTCTCTAGGGCTATTTGCTGCAGCCACATGGAAAAGGTCAGTCTGATAAGAACATACCCAAGCATATTTCCAGGCTGACATGGCTGGAGAAGGGGAAGCTCTTGGTGTCTACTCTGGAGCTGTATTCAGAGCTAACAAAAGGTCCAAGCTCGAGGACCTGATCCCAGAAGGTTGTCAGTACAATAGGTCAATGCATGCCCTTTGGTTTACAACAGGGAATTCATGCAGATTCATTGCGATGGTTTAATATATTATCTGGAACACTTCTCTTTTTGGCTGCATACAATGCTTCATCTGTGCCTGGCTCAAAAAAACCCCTTGAGAGCAAGAGATGTGAGTGTGATATACGGTCACATAATAAATAGACCTTGAACATTGCTGCTCGAGGGCAATTCCAAGAAACCTCTCATGGAGCTCCTGGTTTCTGACAGTCGAGATGCCCATTATAGTCCCTGGGGTTTAAAGGAATCCATTAGTGTGCCCAAGTGTCTGGTATTGAGAGCTGGGCAGTGGGCATTTCCGTCCTTCCCTCCCCCATCACACCAGTTCTTCCTTTCAGTGGCAGTGCTGCTGGGACTGGGGTCAGCTGTCGGAGGGGACCCTCCAAACCCCCAACACCAGACACTTGCAGGGTGACTGCTTTTAACACCCCTGCAGGTCCTGCAGCCCCCAGGCGTGGATGCTGGTGCTCACACACCCTGCAGCACCGACCTCTCTGTGGGCATCCATCCCTCTGGGGCTGTGGAGATGGGGCTGTGAGATGCCACAAGCTGACACGGCAGCTCAGTGCTGCTGCAGGGCAGGGGGCTGGTCCCCCACCTCCTGTTCCTGCTGTCACTCTGGCTTCTGCTTCACCTGACTGCTCTCACTTGGCTGGCAGAAAGCTTTCCTGGAGGAGAAGTGGCTCCTTGCTGCGGTGTTAGCAGTGACGTTCACAGAGGTGCAGTGACCGCTGCAGCCAGCGCGAGGACGGGGGCAGGAGCATGGGGGTGGGGACATCATGGAATCATCAAATCGTTTGGGTTGGAGAAGCCCTTTAAGATCATCACATTCAGTCATTATCCCAGCAGTACCCAAGCCACCACTGAACCGTGTCCCTGAGCACCACATCTGCATGGCTTTTAAATCCCTCTGGGGGTGGGGACTCCAGCACTGCCCTGGGCAGCCTGTGCCAGGCCCTGACAGCCCCTGGGGGGAGGGAATTGCCATGCTCAGCCAGATTGGGGAGCTGATCCAGCCAAAATCTAGCTCTAAAAAAAAAAAAAGTTAATTTTCAAACAAGTTTGCTTAATCCAGCTGATTTTTGTGCCTCCCCACTGGTGTGAGGGAGGGTGGGGAAGCGTGGCTGGGGCTGACCAGCTAATGCTATTGCAGCATCCTCCTTCCTCCTGCTTGGTTATTCGACCCCAGGCTGAGCCAGGCTGGGTGGAAATGGCTCATTTTGGATGAGTTTTCTGCTGACTGATCCCTGAGCGAGTTAGCTGTGGGATGTGGCTGGTGGCTGAGCAGGGAGGGTGTGTTAATGCGTGGTCAAGGACGGGCTGGCGGGTGGGAGTGTGGGACTGCAGCAGCCGTGGCTTTCATCTGGTGGGAGTAGGTGTGAGCACAGCCCTGGGGAGGCACCGGGAGCACGGGCTGGGACCGGCAGGCAGGGCTCTGCCCCCACAGGGAGCAGTGGGCAGGCTGCTCCCAGTTTGATGGTGGTATTACTGGGCTCAGAGGTGAGACAACCGAGTTGCTTAAAAACCAAACCCAAGCAGGCAGGTGAACACTGGGGTCGCAGAGGGGTGCGAGTTATTCGGGTGTGGAAGTTGGGGTTTTGTGTGTGTTTGCTCATTTTCCCCCTTGGTGCTATTCTTTTACGGTGTGAATGCACCAGCAAAACTGGGCTGGAAGGTGCCCATGGCTGCTCCTCACCAGTGCCTGCTGCCCTGCTCTGCTCCCGTGCTCAGGGCTGGAACACAGCGGGCAGATCCTGTGAATGCAGTGTTAGCTGGGAAAAGGGGAGAGGAGTCCCTGATCCCGGGCGTTAATCGCTGCCTGCCTGAGGCCTCTGTTCTGGACCTGTGGTGCACGCAGTTGTTTGTGTGTGACAGAGCTTTGTATGCCTCAGTTAACACTGAGCATCATTGCTTTCTGTGCTTCTGGAAAAGCGGTGAAAGAAATCCAGTTTCCAGCCCCAAATACTCTGATCCTCTGAGGTGGTGTCCTATAAATCCAGTTACAGGTTCTTCTGCACTAGCGGTCGGTGCTGGAACGCTCTTCTGATGTCAACAGCAGCGACGTAGCAGGATAAAACCAAAATGTGTGTTCCTGTGGCTTTGAACAGCCTAGAATTAAGGAGAGCAATCCAAATAATAACATGTAGTACTTTAACAGGGCTGTGTGCACATGGCGTAAAGGTTGGAAGGATATAAAGTTTAATTAGCTGTCAAGATAAGCATGTAATTAGTATTACATCCTTTTTTATAATTAGGAGGCGTCATGCAAAACCCCATGGCTCGCAAACCATACTTGAAGGCAGTGACTCAGCCAGAATTAGGCTGTGAAGATTGAGCAAATCGTGCCTTAGCCCTGCCAGGGGATGAAAAATCAGAGACAAAAGGTTGGGCTGGTGTCAGGTTGCTGTGACCGGACCCATGCGCTGGAGAACAGCGGTGGATTAACTTCTGAGCACCAGGCTGGGGCTGGCCCCCGTGCTGTCAGCCCCACGCCAAGCCCGGGCTTTGTGCGGGACCATCCCCGCTCCGCAGTGTGCAGAGAAGCACAAAGCTGGCGCTGGCTCCGCACGCCGTGTCACGGCTGGCTGGGCAGGAATGCTGCCCTGACGCACTCGCTTTGCCGAGCACCCTGCTCGCCCGCAGGAATAGCTGAGCTGGGGAGAAAGGGGGAATTCCAGTTATCCGGGGATTATCCACAAATGTGTCTGTTTGTCACAGTCTGGGGTGAGAGGCCACCGCCGGCTCCTACGTGCCTGTCTCTGCCCAGGGAGCTGTGGTGTGGCTCACCCGGGGTTTGACACCGTCATTCCCACCAAAATGGCTTTTCCAAAGCCACGCTGATGGCCCCCCCAGTTCAGTGCCAACGAGCCACCAGCCACCTCCCGGCAGCCAGAGCCCAAACCACGGGGATGAGCAATTGCTTGTGGGCTGGAGATTGCTCCTGGGAGCTCCCGGCTGGTGGAAGGAGGTGGTGAGGCAGCTGCTGCGCTCAGGCCACATTCCTGGCATGTTCCTGAAGGAGATGGGCAGCAGGGAGGAGCTGATGGGATTGTGCATGGCTTCACAGCACTGTCCTGTGCATCCACCTCCCTCGCTGGGCTGGACATGGGGATGTGCCAGGCTGGATGCAGGGCTGTGCCAGGCTGGATGCAGGGCTGTGCTGGATGCAGGGATGTGCTGGATGCAGGGATATGCTAGCCTGGATGCAAGGATGTGCTGGATGCAGGGCTGTGCCTGGATGCAGGGATGTGCATGGCTGGATGCAGGGATGTGCATGGCTGGATGCAGGGATGTGCATGGCTGGATGAAGGGATGTGCATGGCTGGATGCAGGGCTGTGCCAAGCTGGATGCAGGGCTGTGCTGGATGCAGGGCTGTGCCAGGCTGGATGCAGGGCTGTGCCTGGATGCGGGGCTGTGCCAGGCTGGATGCAGGGCTGTGCCAGGCTGGATGCAGGGCTGTGCTGAATGCAGGGCTGTGCTGTCCCTCCATAGCATCAGGCTGCTGCTGCGGGCCGCTCCCTGACGAGCCGTTTC
>VZRW01012467.1:50614-84815 GCA_013398125.1 Aegotheles bennettii
GGGGGACACGGGAGGGAGGAGGACCCCCCTGAACTCTCCTGTTCCCCACCGCCCAGGAGTGGTGTGCAGGGGTGGCAGGACCAGTGTAGGGGCATGTAAGAAAGTCTCTCCCGGGTTTGGTGGAGGGGTGGTTCTGTAGCCACCCCACTGCTGCCCCCAGTGAAGGTGTGGGATGGAGTGGGACTGATCCACAGCACTTTCTCCTCCATTTGAAAAAAAAATCAATTCAGAAGGCTGAAAATAATCCTCACTTGCTGAAGGGCTGGGCCTTCTAAACACCCTGTGCTGCTGAGGGCACCCCTGGCACGTGGGTATATGTGTCTATATATAAATACTGGGCTTCCCCCCGTGAGTATCTGTGCCTATTTCTATTGTCTCCCTTTGCTGCTCAGCTATGTTAGGAGTGACCTGGTTTTGAGCAGAACGTGTCCCTCGTCTTCTCTTGTACACCATACATCAATTATTCAGAAAGTTTTGCAAATGAAAAGACCTCGAGTGAGACATAAATAATGAACTTGAGGCTTGGATGCTGTGAAGCTCGTGCTCTAGCGGAGGAGCCGTGGTGGTCACCAGGACCAGGGGTGCAGGAGCTCTTTGCCCCATTGCGTGTGCCCTGTGCTCATGTCCCAGCCGGTGCCTGGCATCGCCTCCAGCCCCTCTGCTTTGGAGCAGGGGATGTGGAGCCCAGATGGTGACGCAGAGATGCTTTGCAGCTCGCTTTGGAACACGAGCAGCACACGTAATGATGGAGAACGTGGGGGTGCAGGCGGCTGACAGCCATTGCCTCCCCCGCGCCGCGGCGGGGGGCTGCGCAGGGGCACCCCCCTCCTCCTCCTGCTCCTCTCCCGTGCTGACAGACACCGTGTCCCCATGGTGCCACAGGCTGTCCTCTCCTTGGGGTGCTGGGGCTGCAGCCCTGTGCCCTGCCACGTTTCTGCTCTTGTTTTCGTTTGCTTCTTCCTCCAGCTCCCAAGCTCTAATTTGAAGCCACCGAGCTCGTCCACACCCGGCTGCTGCTGCCTCGTGTGCCGCAGGCTGCAATTTGTGTGGTGGGGCTGGCGGGGGCCTGCAGACCCCCTGCCCACCCCCTGCCCACCCGGGGCACGAGGGCCAGACCCTGGCCGGGCTGTGCCGTGCTCCAGCTGGGCTGTGCCGTGCCCAGGGCTCCCGCGGGAAGGGCGGAGGTGCCCGGGCTCCCGAAAGGCACAGTCAGGCCAGTTTGGGGGTTTGGATCATTTTTCCTTTGGCTGCTTTTTGGCCGGGTCACCACGGAGCTGTGGCCAGTGGTGAGGAGGGCAGGAGGAAGGGATGCGAGGAAGGGTTGATGCTCGGGTGGACCTGGACTCTGTGGCATTGGGGGGCTCCCTCAGCCCCAGCAGCTTCCTGGGCAGATGCTGGTGCTGGTACAGGTCTGGCACTGACCCTGCCCTCCACCGGTGTGCCCCGTCCCGGCTGTAGCACTGGGGCCACAGGGGCAGCCCATGCCACCACCGCCGGCCATGCCAGGAGGGCTTTGGCTGTGGCTCTTGGGTTTTTCCTAGGACACATCCTTCCCCTTGGCTGCCACGCAGCTTACAAATCAGGCTGGGGTGGTTGTGTGGCTCCTGGCGGTGCCGTCGGCGTGCCGGGCTCTGCCCACGGACCGTGCGCTCGGGGATCTGCTTGCACATGGGTTTGGTTCCATGTCTCAGCAGCCTCTTGCTGAAGAGGAGCCTGTATGAAAAACATGTGCCATGGCTGTGGGTGCCGTGGCCATGCCTGGGGCTGGGGCTGGCTCCACTGCTCACCTAAAAGCAAAAGCGAAACCTTTGCCTGGTGATTAGCCTGGCAGTTCATTCCCTTTCGATACACACCAGGCTTATGCTGGGAGTGAGGAAATGTTTCAGACTCTGGCCGATACCCTCGGCTCCCCCCTGCTCCCCTTGATGCCATTCCCTGCCGGCCCCCAGCTCAGCATGCTCCATCCTCTGGGGTCAGCCTGGGGAGACCCTGAGCTCAGGGGGCAGAGCTGCCCAGCTCAGTGAGTGGGCGGGCGCTCAAAATGTCCCTGTTGGCTTCTCCAGGGTTTGTTGGAGGAACAGCCATGTCTTGGGCTGCTCTGCTCTGCAAGGGAGGAGAAACCCACAACCCTTCTGGGGTTATTGGCATCCTTGTGCCCTTCTGGTCCCTAAGGAAAGCAGGGACAGCCCAAACCTTCCCATGGCCCATGCACAGAGGAGAGGAGGGATGGAGATGCAGAGGTCTGGGTCTGGCCTTTCCAGGAGCAGCCCTTATTTTTGCAGGTACAAATGTTAATGGTAGAGACAGTCCTGGCTAGGGGAGAGCCGGCTGCTTGCGGGCTTGGATTTGGGGAAGAAGGAATGTTCTGGAGGGTGCAGAATAAAAACAACCCCCGTGCTGGGTGGTTGTGGCTGCTCACGCTCGGCTATGCTCTGTCTGTGCCACCAGACGTGGTGTTTGGCTGCTGCGGCGCTGGGTGCGGGGGCTGCGGGGTGACTCACGCTGAGCACCCCCTCCCTGGGTCCTGGGGCTGGGGAAATCACTGCCTCGTGGCCAGGAGGGTTCCCTGGGGCTCCAGTGTGGGCAGCACCCCGGTGCCCTCCTGGGCAGTGGGACCCAGCTGTGCCCTGTGCGGGGATGGAGGGGTCTCTGCCCAGCAGAGGTGGGGCATGGCCAGGACCCCTGCACAGCCACCATGGGCTCTGCCCTGCCTGGGCAACCAAGCCACAGGGCCAGGCTGGGGGGGAGCACGTGGGGTTGGGGTTGGTTGCCAAGATGAGCTGGTTCTGATTTTTCCTGCTCTGTTGGCCCAGCAGAGGTGTAACGCTGCTCCCCCTGCCAGGCTGTGTTTCTGTCCCCCACTGCTTTTGGAGGGTGTAGGAAACGTTTGGCATGGGGAACACCTTGTGCTATGGAGAGGTACCTGGCTATGGCTCAGCCAGCCCGTCCTGCCCCTGTGCCGAGGGCAAACGGGACCGTCCTCCTTCGCACGACCTGTGGGGCTGGTGCAGTCACCTATCTAATGGCTCGTCTGGGATTTTATTCAAATGAGGGGTAATACAGATGATAATGCTCTGCTTTATTTTCAGCACAACTTGAAAGCTCCTCCTCTTCCTCTCTGGTGGAGATTAGCAGCGGGGATGTGTTCCTGCTCGGGAGATGCTCTGTCTCTGGTGGAGGGATCGCAGGACCCCCCGCTTACCCCGGGAGCTCAGCCTGGCTGTGAGAAGGAAAACTTGGGATGCGACAGCCTTTCCCCATGCTGAGGCGTTGCTGTGGTTCACCCACATGCACTGCCCGTGGCTGTGATCTGTGCAGGAGGTTTGTGGTGACATCCCCAGGCACTGTTTGTCCATCTCCCGGGGGTGCCCTGGGGCTGCTGGTGGTCCCTCTGCCGCAGCTGCGGCCCCCAGTGCTGGGCTTTTGGGGGACCGGTGGTGAGAGCAGAGGTCCTGAGTGGGGTGGGCTCCTCAAGTCCTGTGCGTGCTGCTGTACCAGTGCCGTGAGCCACCACACCAGTGCCATGAGCCAGATCTGGGCTCTTGGCAGCACTGGTGCAGGAGGCTGATGAGCAGGAGGGCTTGGGCGTGCAGAGCAGCCTGCCTTCGTGATTAGATCTTCTAAATTATGCTGGCAGAAGACTCGTTAACAGGGCTTGGAGATCTTTTTAATTGGGAGCATGCCACAGAGCACCTCTGGGCACGTGTCCCCATGCACCAGTGTGGTGGTGGTGTCTGGAGGAGCTGCTGGCCCTGCGTGTGGCCGGGTGTCCAATATTGGGTTAAATTCAACCAGCACAGCACAGCATCTCGCGTCTGTTCCTGTGATCCCGAAGTGGTGTGCGTGGTGGTACCTGCGTGCCCTGGGATGCGGGGGGCTGGTTTGGTTCCCTTTTTTTTTGTTTTCATTTTCTCAGGGGATGGCAGCTCCCCATGGCGCTGGAGGCGTGTGAGGGGATGTGGTTCCCATGGCTGCTGCGGGGAGGGTGGAGGGGCTCTGCCGTGTGTCCCTGTGCAGGATGGCACACGTGCTGTGTCCCTGGCTGATCCCATGGGATGGGGTGCAGGGAGGGGGTCGGCCCTCGCGGTGCTGGAGACACCCGAGCACTGGACCAGGCTGCCGTGTCCAACGTTGGGTTAAATTCAACCCTTTTGGGTTGGTGGGGGTGGGCTGAGGGATGAAGAGCAGCTTTGAGAGGCAGGGCTGGGTCTGGCTGTGCCGCTGAGAGTGCACGCTTGTGTCTGTGGAGAAGACTTTGGGTGGGAGGTGGATGGATCTGGAGGCCAGTCTGGAGGGAGCCTTTCCTGGGGGCTGAGTGGGATGCCTCAAACCCCCCTGGATGCGTTCCTGTGTGATGGACTCTGGGTGACCCTGCTCGGGCAGGGGGGTTGGACTGGATGATCCTTCGAGGTCCCTTCCAACCCCTAGGATTCTGTGATTCTGTGGCTGCCAGCCCCCTCCCTGCCTGGCAGAGGGGGGCTGCTGGCCCCTCCGCTCTCACCCCTCCTCGCAGGCACCCCGACATCGTCGTGTGCTTCTCGCTGACACGCAGGGGGCAGTGCCATGGCTGGAGCAGCAGCTGGGCATGCGATGGGGCAGGGATGCTCAGGGGTTCACATCCCTCTGCCCCAGCGAAGGGGCCTCAGGACCCCCTGTGCTGGGCGAGGGGCAGCAGTGGTGGTGTGGCAGAGCCAGCCCTGCCTGTGCCCTGGGTGCCGGGGGCAGCAGGGGGTGGGTGGTGCTGGGCATCCATCGCTGTGCTTGGGTTTGGTTTTTTCTCTCCATGGGTTTTGAGCAGCCCCGAAGGAGCCGGGTTGGGCTGCGGCGTGACGAGGAGCTGCAGCGTGACCGTGGTGGGCGAGGAGGGAAGGCAAAGCGAGGGGGAGCTTGTACCAAACCCGCACAGCCTGTTCACTCCTTGGGGTGAATCATCCCTCCCTCCCTCCTCCCCCAGGCACGCGCCGCCGGCACCGTGGCCGGCAGAGCCGAGGCTGTTTTCCCTGCTTTCCCTGTTTTCCTGGCACGCTCCCCCGTGCCAAAGGCACTTCCACCTGCTCCTCTCCAGTGCCTCTGGTGGCCCTGGGCCTGTGGGCTGCACCTCCTGATGAGGCCAGCTTGTTAGGGCATCGCCCTGGCTCTTAATAGCCAGGGTGGTCTCGAGCGTGGCTCGGAGGAGCTGGGAATGGTGCTTCCCTGCCGCTGGTCCTGCCAGGAGCCTGGGATGTGTCCGAGTGGCAGGATGTGTGCCGGGAGGACGCGGGATGCTCTGTGAGCGGGGACTGTGGCACAGAGGGGGAAGGGGAGGTCTCTGCAGCGATGCCAAGCCGGTTTCTCGCTGGAGCCTGTGGGAAGTGCAGCAGCCTCCGGACCATCTGGCAGCCGCACGTGGAGCGGCGGGCGCAGCCGCGCTGAGCGGGGGCCGGGGCTGCCTGTGCCAGCGCGGGGGCTGGGGCTGGTGAGGGGCTGGGTGCTGCCTCCTCGCCCGTTGCTGCGGTTCGGACCCAGGGCTGGGGTGCGGTGCCCCCCGCAGCTCCCATCGCTGGGGGCATCACTGGCAGTGGCTGTCGGGTGGCTGTGGCACACTGCTGTCTGCACCAGCCGGGCGACTCCTCTTTATACCCACAGGACAAAAATGCTCCCTTTGTTCTGGGCTACGGCGCAGAAGAATCTATTTGTGAAAGATAGGGACTGTTTATCCACAGCCGGGCCGTAAATGGCTCACGAAATAAGGAAGTCCTTCTTTCCCCCTGGTTGTCCCAGCTGCCCGCGGGTGGCCGTGCCCTGCTGCCCATCCTGCCCCGGGGCAGGGCCAGCCCGGTACCCGCAGTGGTGCCTTCCCAAGGCTCATCCTGTGCAGGGATGTACTCGAGGGCGTTATCACAGCCCGTGCCCAGCTGCTGGTGTCCAGGGTGCACGGTGGGCATCCCTGCCCATTTCTGCACACCCACCTGCTCTCCTGAGCAGCCCCTAGCCCTGCATCGGTGTCTCGCTGACCAGGGTCACCACGGGGGCCGAGTGACCTGTAAAATAAGCTGGCATGTGCCTTTTTAATGATCCTGCCTGGGAGAGCATCTCTTTGATGTTTGTGTTTTTTCTTTCTCTGGCTGAAGCTGTGTCTGCCCAGCTCCGTACCTGTGCTGGTTGCTTAGCAATGTTTTACAGACTCAGCCCCGCTGCAGAGCAGAAGGGCTGGGCAGCTCTCTGCTCCCCCCTGCTTCACCCCCTGGGCTTGCTGGGTTTGGGGAGAAGGCTCTGCCCTCGTCCCATCCCAGGGGCCCGATGGGTGCTGGGGCTCTGCTCCTTCCAGCCGGGAGACAGGAGCCTCCCGGGAGCATTTGGAACAAGCGGAGCTGGGAAGCAGCTCCCGGTATGGCATTCCCAGCCCTTGCAGTGTTGGTAGCCACAAGTCTGGGAAAAGGCCCAGGCTAAAGGCAGTGCTGTGCTCTGGGCCATGCACCCTGTGTCTCTCCCTGCATCCCTGCCTGGGCTCCTCGGGATAGTTTATTTTTCCCTGCAGGAGCAGGAAGGATTGACTCACTCTCCAGTGACGTTCCTGCCGGCACAGTGGGATTTTTCCTGTTCTTACAGCTGAGGTGAAGGAGCTCCGGAGACAAAAGGATTTCCGCAGCTCTCTGGGGAGCAGAAGGAAGCCGGGTGCTGCGGAACGGCTCTGAGGGGCTGGGAGCTGAGCCCGCTTCCCTGCCCTGGCTGTGGCCACGCCGGGACACGGCCCCTGGCCCTGGTGACAGCCCAGCCCAGGGGGACAGGGGGTCCCTGCCCCACGCCGTGGGCAGCGTGTGCCGTGTGCGGGTCGGGATGTGCCGGGGAGGATTCCTGCCCTGCCCGCGGGGATGGGCACAGGTCCCTTCCCCACCCGGGGGTCTGTAAACCCATCGTCCCCATCGGGACCCTGGTGATGCTGTGGCATCTGCCCCTGGAGAAATCAAGCCGGCTCCCCCCTGGGCTGGCTGTGAACTAATTAGATTTAGTAACAAGCTAATCCAAATGCGTGGCTGGTGCCTCTGGCAATCTGCTCCTGCCCGGTGTCTGGCCGGGGGCTCTGCCAACACCTTCCCACACCGGGACCCCCTTCCCTGCTCTGCTAATGGGCACTGCCTCCGTCAGGAGCAAATTTCTTCTGGATTAGCATCCCCTAAATCGATTAGCTGTCTGGGGCAGGGCATTCTGTCCTAATGAAATGTGATTCCAGGCTCCAGCTGATGAATTATTGTGGCAAGGAGGGTAAAGTGATCTGCCGCCTTTCTGTGGGTAGTTCCAGGGTTTGGAGAGGAGAGAAACAGAAAAGACTCCGAGGAGAAGTTAGAATTGTCAGGACAGTGTGTTTTGTGACCATGGCCTCGCCTGTGCTCCCCGGCGAGGGGGCTGGGGAAGGTGGGGGGCTGTGAGTAAAGCGTGGCATTTCCACTGTGCCGTCAGAGGCAACTTACTCCTAGGTGTAAGGCTGGGTGCATTGGCACCCCCCGCCTGGGGCGGTGGTGAGTGCAGCATTTGAAGTCCTTTTGCCTGGAGTAACTGGGAATACGTTGGGTGGTTCTGAGGCAGCACGGGGCCGTGGGACAGCCCTCCCCCCCCGTGTGCCACCACCGTGCCCTCCCGGGCACCTTGCCCTGGCTGTGACACGGGGTTTTCACTGCTGCTTTCTCACGGCGTTCCCTCCCGTGCTGTCGGCTGCCCTCGGCCATGCCAGCCAGGGCAGTAGTTTTCCATGTCATTGCTGTGTCCCTGAAGTTTTCCAGGCACTTCAGCTTGTGTCCTCTGCAATTGTGCCTGTGCCCGTGCTTTGCCGCATCCCTCCCCTGTCTGAGTGTTGAATATTCACATCTGATTTTGTTCTGCTCCCACCTGAGCCCCCTCCCCCCATGTGCTGACACCGGCTGCCAGCACACTTTGTGCTGCAGGTTGGGCTGGGCTGGGGGTTCTGCTGTGGAACAACACCAGGATGTGAGCAAGAATAAACACAGGGACAAGTGCCAGAGCTGCTGGCTGACGGGGAAGTGGAGAAATCTCCTTTTGTTTTGTTTTGCTGCAGTGCACGGAACGCTCTGGGTGTTGAGGGCCAGCGCAGGAGCGTGGTGGTGGCCCCCCGTGGGGTGTGCTTGTGCCCCAGTGCCAGCTGCTGCCCCTGTGCCCCACCAGCTGTGATGTGGGAGGGCTGGGGTGTTGCTGTGTCCATGCAGAGCATCGGGAGCCCCCCTGCTCCGTGTGTCTCTCTGAGCCCCAGTGCTCCTTGTGGGAGCGAGGACCCGCGCTGGGCTGTGCCTTCCTGCAGCTGCAGACATCTGTCTGCTCTGTGTCTCCAGAGTTGGGAAGCCTTTCCAGGGGTCATTTGCAAGATTCGGGGGTTTTATGTTCTCCTTCCCCATCCTAACCACAGGCAGAGAGAGCTCGTGGTGCTCCACCGGCCTGGCATGTGCAGGTTGCACTCGCAGCCTGCTCCTGGGTCCCTCAAGTTGTTTTATTTTCTCTTTCCTTTGCCCCTGCTCTGGAGCAATTGCTTCTGAGAAATCCTGTTTGGGCAAGTAAGGAAAATGGTCCAAACTTTCCATGCAGGGCAGGGCAGGACATCGGGAGCCTCCCTGTGTCTTCCTTTGCCGGAGGTGTTGAACCCATCGCTGTTGGGTGGTTCATCCCCACCGGAGTGGGGGTCCCTTTGGTTGTGACCCTTGGCTGCTCCATTGACACATCCCAGTGCCGCTCCCACCGGCCCCTGGGGAGGGGGAATGGCAGAGCTGTGCGTGCCGGGTTCCTGGAGTGTTGGCTCCCGTGAGATAAAGATCTGAGTCACGAAGGTCACTGCTCAGGTTTCGCTGCAGGAGGAAGTGATGGGCAAGTGCTGAGAAAAGCTGAGCAGGAAGGACAGAGAGCGGTGTGAGACCCTGCTCAGGGTGTCTGCGGCAAAGCAGGCTCGGCACCGGGCTGAAATATCCAGAAACAGAAAGATCTGGCTGGATCCAGGTCAGAGAAGCAGGGGCAGAGAAGGGCTGGGGGGCTCTGGGGCTGCTGGCAGCCCAAGATCCAGCCACCACTACCAGCTGGTTTGGCTACCAAAACACACATTGCAGGTCTGGACCATTGCAGGTGATGGGAGGAGCAGGCAAGAGCCTGTGACACCTCATGCCTCTGTGACCAGATGAGAGTCCCACACAGCTCTTATCTCTTGTTTTTGGCTGGTTTTAAAGTTTTCTATAAAGCAGCATCTCGCTGAAGTGATTTCTCATCCCTGGTGAGCTCCTGCCTCCCCGGTGAGGGCTCGCTGCAGGGGAAGGGGCTGCCTCCCCCACCCCCACCCCACGAGCCAGGTGGGGGCTTCCTTCTTGCTTTCTCTTTCTGTTTTAAAGCTGCTTTTTCCTCCCTGGGCACAACCTGCCCGGTGATGCACAGGGAAAGCCAACCACCGCCAGCAAACCCTCCTTCACCCTGCAGCCCTTGAGCGGGGCTGCCATGGGCGAGGGTCACCTTGTGTCCCTGGGACATGAGACCTCCCCCATCTTGGTGGAAATCTCTTCAGGAGACCCGATGGTCCCTCCTGCTTTGTTTCCCTTGGATCTGCTGTACCTTTCATCAGGAATATTGGGGAGCTTTGGAAAGCCATCCTGTCCGGGCAAGGCTCCAGGATAACTCCAGCATTGTTGATTTGGGGGTGGTGGGGTGACATGGCCGGGGTGCTGGGCTGGTGGGATAATTTTAGCTGTGCAACAGTCCTTCCAAAGGCTGACTGTGTTTTTCATGAAGCACAGAACTTTTATCTCTTAAAATACCATGGAAATAATTCATGTCTTCAGCGTGTTACTCGAATCTGATCTGTTTGAGCGCAGTCAATAGTCCCATTCATCCCACAATGGGTGTTCTGTCCCTCTGGCAAACGTTTTGCCGTAGGAAGCCAGGTTGAGTGTGTGAAGCGAGGCATATGGTGATGCCTTGGCTGGGCAGCAGTGCAGTGTGCTCCTGTGCTTGCAGGAAAAGGCTGAGCAGAAGCTGTGGCACCTCCTGGGTCTTCAGTCTTGGGGCCGTCTTGGGCAGATTCAATTTTTCTGTGCTTTTGCACATCTGAGCAGTTTGGGATTTTCCCCTCGAAGCCTGGCTCACGGGATATTTGTGTTTGTAAGCTTGTCATGGCAAAATGAAGATTGGGGGTTTGGAGAAGCAGGATTTGGCCCTCCCATGTCTGCTGGTGGGATGAGGTTTGACGTTGTGCTTCAGCTGGAGGCCATGTGTGGGGTAAAGGCACTGCAGCGGGGTCTGGGCGTGCTGCAGGGTGCACTGGTTCTTGGGGTCACCTCCTACTTGATGTGACGCCCTCAAACCTTGGTCTCTGGCACGTGCAGAGCCAGGGCAGCCTTTCCCTGGGCTGGGTGCATGATCATGGTGGCAGAAGCTGCCGTGGGAGCTGGGGTAGTCTCTGCTGTTCTGGTTTGATACGTTTGCTCGAGTGGGGAACCGGAGGGGGAACCTGCTCACAGCTGCAGTCCTGTCCTAAATCACTGATGAACTCCAGCTGCCCAGCGGAGAAGCTATTTAATAAGCAAGTCATTGCTAATTACATATGAAAGCAACTCAGGGATTGTGCCGGGTCCAGGGGTCTGCAGCATCTCGAGGGAGCGGGGCTTCTGCTGACCTCCACTGGGAAGAGTGAGGAGAGGATTCAAACCTCTTGGAACAAACTGAGCATTGAATGGCACTGCCTGGTGCTTTAAGCTGCCCCCAGCAGCCATGGGCAGGGTCCATGGGGGGCTCAAACCCGGTGCCGGCAGCTCCAGGCGCTGCTTCCCTGGTTCTTGCTTCTGGATCCTGCACGAGCTGTGGGGCCGTGGCTCGGTCAGAGCATCCCGGTCTCAGCAGTGTGGCGGGGGGCTCGTGTGCCAGATCAGCTGGCCATTCCCACCTCTGGCCTTTCCCAACCCCACATCCCTGGGGATCCCCAAGCACGGTGGGATGTGCCCTGGTGCGGTTCCCAAAGCCCCAGCTCGCTGAGTGCTCGCGGCAGGGTCAGACACCATATTGCTGGTCTCTAAGCACCCTTGGCTGGCCATAATCTGCCTGTTTTGGCCACTGATCAGCATGGCTGTTCCCTGGATTACCCATCCTGGCTGGCCCCTGCCTGCCACGGGGTTGCCCGGTGTGTGGCTGCCGCGGTGCCGCTGTGGTGGCCAAGCGGGCGGTGCCGTTCCCGGACCCCTTTCCCTGCAGCCAGATCTGCCCTCCCTGGGCTCCTGCATCTGGGCTGCTGCACAGGGCAGATCCCCTGGCCAGATCCTGCCCCGGCGTCACCAGGGGAGGCTCCTGCAGCCATGGAGGTGGCTGTGGGGGGGAACCAGCCCCTGCCACAGCCACACACGGTGAGACCCCGCGGGTCCTGCTGTGGTGTCCCCTGTCCCCTCCCGAGGGCTGGCAGCAGCATGCCAGGCTCATGGTCCGTTCCCTTGAGGAGGGGACAAGCTCCTGCCCTCCTGAGGACCCCCCTGTCCCTCTCTGGGGCTCAGGGGGATGCGCAGCCTGAGCCTGCTGCTCCCTGCCGCGGGGGAAGGAAGGGGCAGGAGTCTCAGTTCCTGTTGTCTGATTGAACATTAAATATAGGCTATTGAGCAATTTTCTGTGCAGGAAGTGTAGAAACACTGCTCAGTGTGAGCACAGCCTCTGTGAGGCACGGAGAGCCCCGGGACTGGCCGTGCAGGGTGCAACTGGCCTCATCAGCATCCTTTGCTGTCCCCGTGCAGCAGCATTAACCCTTCACCCCGGACTGCTCAGCAGGTTTGCCTTTAACTCGAGTAGCTCACAGCGTCCTGCTGCCCCTGCTGCTACCCTCACTGCCTCTGCCAGTACCTGTGCATCGTGGGATCACAGAATCCCAGACTGGTTTGGGTGGGAAGGGACCTTAGAGCCCACCCAGTGCCATCCCCTGGGCAGGGACACCTCCCACCACACCAGGCTGCTCCCAATCCCATCCAACCTGGCCTTGGACACTGCCAGGGAGGGGCAGCCACAGCTTCTCTGGGCACCCTGGGCCAGGCTCTCACCACTCTCACACCAAAGAATTTCCTCCAAAGATCCAATCCAAATCCTTGGATCCATCCTGACTGCCCACTTCTTCCCCTTGCAGCATCACTGTCTGGTGGGGCTGGGCCCTGGGCTGAGGGCATAGCTCAGGCAGGACTTTTCTGGCTTTGTGGTGGCTTTCCCTGGTGTTGCAGTTGGCTGATGGAGCCAGTGGCAGAACTTGGAAGTGAAATTTCCACAGCCCTTGGTGTTGCCCAGCAGTGACTCACGTGCAGGCTCGGGGTGGTTTTACTCATGCACAGGAGGAAGCAGAAGTGTCTGTTGAGCCTTTGTATGGCTTTGGGTTGGCTTGATCACAGCCCTGGGGGAGAAGAAGCCTCAGAGCTGAGCTGGCCCATGGAGAGGCCACTCTGCTTTGCCTGTGTGCTCCTGCCTGCGGCATGGATGGAGCTCTGCCTGCTCCTGCTGGTGTGGGTGAGAGGTTCAGGCTTTTGGGATGAATGGGATCATCCGAAATGATGGGATGCTGGGGGTGCGAGCAGGACCACGGGTGGCACAGGGTGGACGATGGGAACCCTCTACACCAGCGCCTTGCTTGCCCCTGGCTCTGCAGTGCCGCGAGTGGCTGCCAGCATCCTCCTGTATCACTGCTGCCCGGGAGTCATCTCCTCCCCCTGCCTCCCCTGTTCACGGGTGCTGTGGGCCATCGCCCGTGGGTGCCAAAGGCTCTGCTGTGGTCAGCGTGGAGCTGGGGCAGAGGAAATGGCTCCTTAAGCCATTAACGTCATCTTCATTATCATTCCAGAGGAGGCAGGAGGGCCCTGGCTCTGGGGGCTGGGTGGAAGTGCCTGAGCCCCTGGATGGGTCCGTGGAGGAGAGTGGGGAGAGCGGCCCTGGGGGTGTGAAGGCAGCTGGGACTGAGCTGTGGGCAGGATCAGCCCCAGGGCTCTAAGCAGAGGCACTTGAGAGCAGCTTTAATGCTTGGAGAAACCTTTACATCCTGTTATCCCACAGGGCAGGCAGGAATTCCCACTGGAATTCCTTGGCAGTTATCTTTTGGCTGTTGGGGTCAGAGAGGAGGAAAGGGCCTTTGTGTTCACACGCTTGTTTTCCACCTGTGCTTGGAAAGAAAGAAAAACCACTGGATTTTTGGATTTGGAGTGAAGGGGTGCACAGGAGGATGAGACAGGGTCTGTCTGCCCGCGGTGCCTCGTGGTGCTCCGGTACCAGCTCCGAGCCCGGCGGTGCCCAGGAGTGTGTTCACGTGTGCAGGGTCACGGGGCTGGTGCAGAAAGTTGATCTGTGATCTGCTCAGGTCACTACGAGTAAGAACTTAAGAGGATGCAGATCTCGGAAAGGATCTGCAGCTTGGGAAGCACCGAGGCTCCGCGCTCTGCCCGCACGTGGAGCCCGCGCTGGGCACGGCTGTGCCACCATGTACAGGGGACAGCACTCTGCCCCGTGGCACTGGGCTTGAGGTCCTGCATGGTTCCCTTGGTGCATCGAGCTTGCATCTCCTGTAGTGTATTTTGGTAGGTGCTGGCCAGGACCTTGCAGAGCCCCGGCCCTGATGTGGGTGCAGGAGAAGGGCAATGCTCTTGGGGCAGGGGCATTGGATGGGTCCCTCCATGGGGCCTTGCTGGCTGGCACTGTGCTGTAGGTGGGCTTCTTGCTTTTCTAACATGGGCGTTCTCCCCTCTCCCCCCTCCCTGCAGACCTGTCGGCAGCCAAGCGCAAGTTTGCAGACTCCCTCAATGAGTTTAAATTCCGCTGCATCGGCGACGCTGAGACGGATGATGAGATCTGCATCGGTGAGTGCTGGGTGCTCCGGACCCCCGAGCGGAGCCAGGGCAGGGGGGAGAAACATGCAGGAGCGTGCCTGGGGCTGGGAGTTTGTCTGGGTGCTTTCCTGCTCTCTGGAAAGGGAGTTCCTCCTGGTTGAATGTCATCAAAGCCTTCCCAGGCAGAGCAGCTGTTGCTTCTTGGCCCAAATGTAGCCCTGCCAGGTAGGAAAGGAAGAAGATTGCCCATATCTGAAATCATCTAGGCTATACATCCCTTTGCATTGGAGAGCAGGGGTCTGGATGTGGTCATGGCTAAATACATCTGAAGGGGAGGGGCAGGAGCCTGGCAGAGCTCCCCAAACCGAGCCTGGCTCCACCATGGAGCCTCCTGGGTGCAGGGCAGCAGCTTCAGCCACATCGCTCCATGTTATCCTGCTCCTGCCCCAGCTGAACTTCTAGAGCTTATTGTGGATATCGTCTGGAGCCAGGAGAGCAAATGAGCTTCAGCCCTGGTTTAACTTTGCTTATTTATTTGTGCCCAGTCTCTCAGCAAAAGCAGCTTGCTCCTCCAGGTCCTCGTGCTGCGGTGTGTGCCGGTGAGCCGAGGCCGGTGCTGAGCCCTAGGGCTGACAGCAGCTGCTGTTGGTCAGATGGGTTGGAGATGATGGTGTGGTGCTTCTCTCCAGAGATGGGAACATGGTGCTGGGGGTGGTCTGCTACCAGTTGCTTTTGTAGGTGACTGGAAGCCTTTCTGGGAAGAGAGCGATGATAAAAAAAAGCAAACAACCAATGCTCTAAAAGACAGACAAACAAAAAAAAATCCTGTTCAAGTCTCTTTCTTTAATGCTCAAATAAAATGTCAAAAGCTGACTGTGTGCTGTGTCCCTTCCAGCCAAGTCTCTGCAGGAGTTCGCCACGGTGCTGCGGAATCTGGAGGATGAGCGGATGCGCATGGTACGGGCATGGTGGGAGGTGGCCCTGGGGCTAACGGCTCTGCCTGTGGGGGTGCCTGGGGCACCACGGCTGCAAGCCCCAGGACCCCTTCCCTCACCCATGGCAGGGGAGAGTAGAGGGGGGGGAGGGTGGCAGCACACAGCATCAGTATTGGTGTCTTGCTGTGGGCAAGTGGCCGGTGCTGGTGTTGGTCGGGCTCAGTGAGGTGAGGAGCAGGTTTGGTGTGAGCCCCTCTGCCTCCCCTGGGCCTCAGTCGTGCTCTCCTCTGCCCACAGATTGAGAACGCCAGCGAGGTGCTGATCACACCCCTGGAGAAGTTCCGCAAGGAGCAGATCGGAGCTGCTAAGGTGGGTGCTCCTCGGGAGCAGAGCCTGGAGCTGCATGGCAGTGGCCGTGGTGATGGTGGCCAGGCCATGCTGTGCTCCTGCGGGATGCACACGGGCATGATCCAGCTGCCAGGACACGCTTTTCTTACTTCAAGCAAGGATTGGTGTTTCCTCAGAGGGGTTCCCGAGNGACGGCTTCGGGCAGGACGGGCGAGCCCGGGGAAGCACCGGGGTGGCTGAGGGCAGCTCCGAGACAGCCTGGCCCCCCCTTTCTTTCCTGTCTTTGTTCTGAAATTCAAACCACTGTCTGTGCTCTCCTGTTGTTATAACAACCTGCTGCTGCCCGCCAGCAGCACACGCCAGCGCAGCGGGGCTGTGTTGGTGTGGCAGCCGTGTGCCCGGCTCCCCGCTGGCACGGGGGTGGCGGCTCCTGGGGCAGCCTGGGCTGGCCTGGTTCCTGTGGCTTAAAGAAAACCAGGACAAAAAGGAGTCCTTCAGAAAGGAGCTGCTTGTTAGCAGGTGTTGGTGGTGGATTTCGTGCTGGCGTGTCGGGGTGGTGAGGCTGGGATGGGCGATGCAAAAGCAAAGTTCAGGTTGTCATCCTGCTTTATTGCTCCTGGCACAAACAGCCAAACTGCTGTCACCACCCCGAGTGGCACCGAGGGCGAGCCCAGGGGGACAGGAGATGGGATGTGGAGTTGTGACAATGTGCTGGTGAGCCAGCACTTTCCTCACTGTATTGCCTTTGGACCAGCCCTGGACCTGGGTGGTTTGCCCAGCCTTGGGCCCTGGGGGTAAAGGAGGAGCTCCCCCAGCCTTGGGTGGTGGCAGCACAAGCCTGCAGCTGCCTGGTGCGCGGGGATAAAAGCAGCTGCCTGCTCCAGCCAATGCCCCTCGGCCTTGGTCCCACCTGTGCTGTGCAGAGGGGGGTTAGGTCCTGCCCGGGACGCTGTGGTCCTGCCTGATGCTGTGGATCCACACGGCTGACCCAGTGCTGTTGTGTCCAGCATCACACTTCTTGTTCTGTTTTGTAGGAGGCCAAAAAGAAATATGACAAGGAGACGGAGAAGTATTGTGGTGTCCTAGAAAAGCACTTAAACTTGTCTTCTAAGAAGAAAGAATCCCAGCTTCAGGAGGTGAGAGCAACCTCTGGTTTCCGTGTGTAGCAGTAACTGTGGAGCTTTTTGAATGCTTCACACAGCTTTTAGCATTGGTTCTCCTGGCTGCAAACTCGTTTTTCCCTCCCCCTGGCTGCCAGCGGTGGGTTCTCCCCTCTTGCTGTAGTCAAAGGGGCAGAGCTGTTTTGGGGAGGTCCCAAAATGGGTGGCAATCAGAAAGGAGAGAGGGTTTCTAATTAAAGAGTGTAGCAGAAAGGAACTGGTTCTGCTGCAGGCTTCCTTGTGCCAGCACAAGTCACGGATGTCCTTAGGTCCCTTCTCTGGCAGTGGCTGCACTGGCTTTGGGCTCCAGGGGAGGAGTGATCAGGCTTAGTGCTTTTAAACTGCTTTGGGAGCCTGTTACTGACTGTAACAGCGATGTAGGGAGCTGCTGTTCCAGGTGCTCTTACCGGGGGAGTACACTGGGATGCGGGATGCAGGCGGTGGCTGTGCGGGATGCAGGCGGTGGCTGTGCGGGATGTGGCTGCTGGTGCACGGGGAGCAGCGCTGGCTGCTGGTGCCATCTGGTGGCCTCTCCCACCTCAAGCACTGACCTGGGCTTTTGCTGCGGAGGCGGCAGGAGGCTGGAGCCAGCTCCCGAGCGCAGGTGCCGGAGCCTTTTCCCCTGTGCAGTGGGGTGGGGGCTCAGGCCCTGCCGAGGAGGGGCTGCTTTGGGCTCCCCGGGCAGGGTGTGGGCTGTGAGACGCTCTCGTGGCATCCACTGCTGCGTGTGTTCCTGCACAGCCTCAGGAGGTGAGAACATGAGTCATTCCTCAGCTGAAGGCAGAGCTGTGCCGTGTGCCCAGCCCTGGACTGGCGTCTGGAGCTGGATCTGTTCTGCACACACACGTTCCCGTTAGACCCAGATGTCCCCTGGTCTCGAGGCCAAGTGGTGCTGGGCAGTGCTGACTTCACGTTCCCCTTTCACCTCCCTGCTGCTTGCAGGCAGACAGCCAGGTGGACCTGGTCCGGCAGCATTTCTACGAAGTCTCCCTGGAGTATGTCTTCAAGGTGCAAGAGGTCCAGGAGAGGAAGATGTTTGAGTTCGTGGAACCTGTGAGTAGGCACTCCAGCCACCTCAGCCTGCAAAAAACCGTGACTAACATTCACAAGGAGAAAGGGTGGAAGGGAAAAAACCTTTTCCAAGATCTACCATTGCTCAGGTGCTAGGTCCTTCAAAGGTCCTCTGGGCACAGCCAGACCTCCCCGGCTCTTTGCAAAGGCAATTCCTGCAGCAGAGTGACTGGGGGTGGTGCAGAGAGGGGCACAGAGGTGGCCAGGGGTCCTGGGGCCAGGGCTTGCCTTGGCTGAGGGGGAAGGAAGCACAGACTCTGCTTTGGGGTCCGTTCAGAGGAGGTTTTGGAAATGAAATGAGGAAGAGGGCATCTCCCCAGGGACTGTCAGCAAACCTCCCTGCCCTGGGGAGCTGCGGGGACACTTCCCCTCGGCAGTGGTTGCTCTGAACGTGGCTCTGGGTCTCTACTGACCGTCTCGATTGGTTTTACCCCGACGCAGCTGCTGGCCTTTCTGCAGGGCCTCTTCACTTTCTACCACCACGGCTACGAGCTGGCCAAGGACTTCAGCGATTTCAAGACGGAGCTGACAATCAGCATCCAGAACGTAAGTGTGCCACGTGCTGGTGCCACTGTGCCACGTGTCCGCTGCTGTGACTGTCCCACAGAGCTGGCTAACACTTTTGATATGTTTTAGTAGGGTTTTGTTCTCCTTTTTCCTGTGTGCCATCAAAGCCAAGGCTCTGACTGTGCCATTGCTGTGTTGGTGTTGCAGCCTTGCTTTCCTCTCTTGTTATAAAATCACTGTTTTCCTCCCAAGGACACAGGCTGGTTTCATTCGTATGAAACATTTTTGCCACAAAACTCATAATACAATCAAAAATTGCCAATTGTCATCATATTTTTTTCTTTTAGCTTAAATCCAGGCCCAGGATGAAAGCCTGTCCTGTGGCTGCCAGTGGACTCCCCTGGTGCCATTTCCCACAGGGGCTGTAGTGACCCAGCTCTGAGGTCCCAGCCCTGCGTGGTGCCTCCTCGGAGGCCACGCTGGGTCCGTGCATTGGAGAAGACATTCCTGTTTTAATTTGCAGACAAGAAATCGTTTTGAAGGAACGAGGTCAGAGGTTGAATCTTTGATGAGGAAGATGAAGGAGAATCCTCACGAGCACAAGAACATCAGCCCTTACACAATGGAGGGTTATCTCTACGTGCAGGAGAAACGTAGGTGCCTGCCAGGGCAGCACAGTGAGTGGGCACTGGAGGAAGGTGGCTTTGGGGCATGAGGGCTAATTCAGCAGGCTGCAGAATCAGAGAGAAGGGGGATTGGCCCAGGGGGTGGGATGTTTAGGTGGGAATGTGGGAGCCAGGTTCTGCCTGGGAGGGCAAAATCACTGCCAGTGCGTGATAAAAGTTTTTTCCCCCGAGCAGAGCGGGGGTAATAGTGCTTAAGCCGCTGGCAAAGTGCCAATGAGAACAGCAGGTACCAGAAATGTGTCGTGTCAAACACTGCTGAACATAACGGGCTGTCAACGGGAGAGCACTGAAACCCTGCAGGGTCTGGGAATCAAAACTGCCTTTGCTTTCTAGGTCACTTTGGGACGTCCTGGGTGAAGCATTACTGCACCTACCAGAGGGAGTCGAAGCGGATCACCATGGTGCCATTTGACCAGAAATCTGGAGGGAAAGGGGTGAGTGCTGGAGGGAGCAGCACCGTGTCCTGGTGCCTGCCCGGGAGCTCTGTGGAGCCGCCGGCTGCTCTCCTGCTGCTCAGGCTGCACCACTTGTAGCAAGGTGACACAAACACCACTGAAATGGGGCAGGTTCCTCGCAGGCTGAGCGGGTGCCACACAGGGAATTAACCCTGCACCTGGTTTAAAAAGAAACACAAACAAAAAGGCGAGAAAACCCTGAAAGCCCACAGGAAACCATCGGCTGTGCTGAGAGTAGAGCTGGTTCCCCACGTGGACAGAGATCCCTTGCTCTGTCTCATGCTTCATCTCCATAGCCCAGGCTGGTGTCTGCACACAGGTGTTTGTAAGGACTCTTGCTTCAGAATGTCTTCATTATAACTCAGTGTTAAATCACCCCAGCCCTGTAATCATCAGTGCTGCCCTGTGTTTCATGTGGTCTCTTCCCATCTCATGGCTTCCCCTGCACCCTGGGGTATGGGTGCTGCTCCAGGAGCCCTGCTCCAGCGTGCTGTGGGGCTGCTGCCTGGGGCCTCGGGGTCAGCCTGTGCTGGGACAGCCCTGTCCGGGCTCCAGAGTCTGCCAGTGGTGACCAGGACAGGCACTGGGGCGTGGGGGAGCCCCGGGGCTGGTGTCGGGGTCTGGCTGGGGCTGGTGCTGAGCGATGTCGGTGCTGCAGGGGACCCATCGCTCCTGGGTCACAAAGGACAGGATATCAGTCCTAGTGAACCTCCCTCGGGCTGTGGCTGGAGTTGGATATTGGTGGGTTTGAAGCAGGGGCATTCCCTGAATACCTGCCAGGGAGTTGGGCAGCTCAGGAGCAGCCTTGTGCCAGCAGCAAGCCAGGCTGGGGGGGAGCGGATGCAGGCAGCCTCTGCCAGCCCGGGGAGAAGCCCTGCAGGGAGCAATCTCAGGTCTGTCTTCCTGGGGCTGTTCTGGGTCCCTAAATACTTTTCCCGGAAAAATGGTGATGTGTGGGAACAGGGTGGTCAGTAAAGGTGTCATCAGGAGCAGCAGCACAGAGAGCACAGGCAAGTGTCCACCTCCAGGAATTCCTTCAGAACTCATTTTCTGTTGAGTCATCAGTGGATTTTTAAAATTGCAGAAGGAGAAATGTCAGTGCTGGCAGGGACTGAGCAGGAGTTTCCTCCAGCAGAGGACAGCAGTGCACGCTGATCCTGCCGGATCGCTGCAATCCGGAGCCTGGATGGGAGAGTGGCTTTGTTGTTGCTTTGTTATATAATGAGCATTTTGAGACATGTTTGCTCCCGTTCAGAGTTCTCTTGTGCAGAATGCTGCCAAAAATGCAGCCTGGAGTGGAAACTGACAGCCAGGTCTATGATGCATTGTTCAGCAATGGAAAATAAAGCTGACTTTGCTCAAAGGTTGTGTCCAGTGCTCCCAGCCTGCCTGGAGCATGGGTTGCGTGGTGCTTAATGCACAAGTTTAGCCATGTGCATCCAGAAAGGAAGGCTCCTCGTGAGAGATTTTGGACTAAATGTGGTTGCGAGGGTGGAAAGACATGTCCTCGTGTCAGATACATAAATACATATTTCCAGCAGGCTGAGATTGCCACATCCCCCCAGGTCTGAACATGTCCCTTGGAAGCGCAGTGGGTGCCGGGGCCGGGCGTGCAGTTGGGTGATTGTTCTCAGCCTTATCTGCAATTCTGTCTCTTCTCAGGGAGAAGATGAAGCTGTTACCCTCAAATCTTGCACACGGAGGAAAACGGACTCCATTGAGAAGAGGTTTTGCTTTGATGTGGAGGCTGTGGATCGGTGAGTGCCAAGGGGAGATGCAGCCCGAGGTGCCAAGGGATGCCCATGCCGGCCATGTGCTGGGAAAGGCTGTGCTCCTCTGTGCTTGGCTTTCCTGGGTAGTTCCTGTGCAGTGTCCGTGTTTCTCTTCTCCTTTAGTCATGCCGTCCATGAAGGGAAAGGCCATGGAAGCATGCTCTGCTCTCCCTCATGCTTCCAGCCAGGTGCTCCCTGCGTGTGGAGTTAGCGCTGCAGTTTGGAAGGTGCCCAGTTTACACAAGTCTCTCAAGCTTTAATAGTGCCTTAGCAGTCTTTGGCCACGCCAGGTGAATGGTTGCAAGTATGGAAAAGATGCTCTGTGGGTGTTTTGGCAGGGATGTGACGCCTCTTTCCAGTGTCGGGTCTGTGTTGGAATAACTTCAGCCTTGGTGCTGGAGAGTGGCTGGTGCTGGGCTGCTGTGGATGGGTGGCGATGGCACCTCCGGGCACTTCACGTTCACTTCTTTTTCCTGAAGGAGCAAAGTGCTTTCTGATGTGATTTATCACATAGCAGCTGAACCAGATGTGTGTGTGGATTCAATCACCAGCGCCTGTTATCATACCTAATTAGCATCACACAGGGCTTACCCGTATAAACAGGAAAGCCGGGCGGGGGTTCTGTTCCAGGCAGAATCAGTCACTGCCTCGCGTCTTCCTTGCTGCGGGAAGTTTGTGGTTTACAAAAACTCACTGCAAAGTCACTGAGTGTCTGTGCCCCCCAGTTGTGTCCATGTTCCAGCTGTCCTCCCCTCCGCTGGCCAGGAGATCGTGGGAAACCCTGAGTTCATCACAACTCAAGGTGTTCAATAACGCTGGAGTGCCCTGCAGTGCCCACCCCTGCCCAGCCTCTGCTTCCGCAGCGCTGGAGGGCTGGGGCTGCTGGAGCTCTGTCTCTGTTGGCTGAGGGATAAGATAACCCCAGGGTTGCTGCCCGCTCTCCGTAGCTGTGCTTCCCTCCAGAAAGCTCCAGTATTTCTGCTGACACAGGAATTTTTTTCCCCGTGCCCTGAGGATGTTTTTTCTTAATGTGAAAATCCAAATAAAGCTGGGAGGAGGAGGAGAAGCCAGCCACCACAATGGTTTTCTTCTGCAGCGTGTGCAGAGGCAGCTGAACCTACCCTTGATGTCGGGAGCCTGCTAGGCATGGGATCAAGAGCTGCTCCAGAATGTGCCTGTTAAATGTAAATAATGGCAGGGGAGCGGCGAAGGCGGGGAAACCTGAGAAATTGCTCATGTCATGTCCACGTTCCTGCTGCACGAGGCTGCCTCTGCCCCAGAGGACAGCAGGAGCAGGAACACCAGCGGGCAGGCTGGCTTTCCCCACAAAGGTCTGTGTACTTTTGGTATCAGAACCTGTCAGTTGTCTGAAGCAATGGTTATTTCTAGCATAGTTCAGCTAAGAGGAAGAGGAGCAAAGAGGTTCTGCCACGGCCAAGAGAGCACGGCCTGCCCAGCCTGTCTGCCCCTCCCCAGGGTGGGCATGGGGAGCACTGGGGGACCTGGGCACTGTCTGGGTTTTGGGTGCTGCTGTCGGTGCCAGGGCTCGCTGGAGGTGACCTTCACCTCACCTGGCACTCGGGATCTCACCTGCTCCACACAGCAGCGTGTGTCAAGGAGTGGTTCCCTCTCCAGCCCAGGCTGACCACAGCTGATGGGATACCTGTGACCAGAGCCTCTCTGGAGCAGTGGAGGTGCCTGGTTTTGCAGAACAGAGAAGGCTGATTTGTGTCGTGGCCTTTTTGTCTTGGGCTGTTTATTTTGGGTTTATTTTTTTGGTGTTTATTTTTTTTTCTTTTTGTTTTGTGGCTGTTTATTGTCTCTACTAATAGAGAAGTTAGAAACTTGATGTATTGTTCTTCAGCCCCATGCAGGAAGTCTGGCTGTGATTAAGGCGAACATCCCCAAGATGCTTCTCTGTCCCACACATGGGCTCTGTTCTGACTTGCAGCAGTTTCCCCCTTTCCTCTCTGTATGCAGCTTCTAAATGAAAATCAGGCTTGTAGCCAACGTCCAGCAAGAGCCAAGTATCTTACAGCTGAAAAGGTGCATGCAGTCACCTGCCCTTGAACCAGCCCAGGAGAACCCTGTGATATTGAGGAACCCATGTGTGTTCATGGTGTTGGGAGATAGGGGTGGACAATGTCACTGGTGTGTGCTGCTCCTGAGGTTTGAAACTGCCCCCTGAAAGGTTAGCTTGGCAACGGGGGGGTTAAGAGAGCAGGAAGGTTCTTCTGTACACATCGTTTGCCTCCTATGGACAAGTACATTGTGTTGTCCCTTCTGAAGTGCGTGGAGCAGGGATGCCTGGGCTGTGTGTGCCTCCTCAGCATGAGCAAGGGGCATGGCTGGCTGCTGTGGGTCTCGGCAGGTTTCCCTTTGTGCTGAATCTTCCCTGATGCACGTCCCTTTGGTGTTGGGTTGGCTTTTCTGCAGCAGATGACACTTAAACAACCTTGTGAAGGCACCTGTGAGCCGTGTCCCGTGGGCTCTGTGGCGGGTGCAGGTCACCCATGCTCTGCACCCTTCGGTGAGTTACTTGTGTGCAGTGGTGCCATGGGGACGAGGTGAAGCCACTTCCTTCCCAGGCTCTCCTAAAGCATTTTCAACCATTGGGTGAGTTCTCTGTGCTCAGTTCCCAGTTTGTTACAGCCTGCTGAGGTGTGTCCATCTGGCTAACTGGGGCAGGAGGAGGAAGCAGCACCAGCGGGGCTCAGGGCTGGGGTTAGTCCTCTGTCTCCTGCTGGAGCTGGCAGTGTAAAACCTGTAGTAATTATGACTTGCTCGTGTGTCAGATCCTGTGCTGACAGCCACACGCACGTGTAGGTAAATATGAGGAAATTTCACTTTCTACTCAGGTGTTTTTATCTACTATCTGTGTGAAAGTTGTGTAGCTCCTCACGCCCTGTCCATTGCCCTTGCTCACTGTTGCAGGATGCTGTGTGTAACCCCCGTGTTGTGGTGGTGGCAGGGGATGCAGCTCCAGCTCTGGTTTGCTGTACAGCCTAGAGGTGGCAGCCGTGGCTGGTTCTTGCTCAGAGCAGGAACGGGCTGGTTGTCAGCGCTGCATGTTGGGAAATGGGTTACGTGCAACACGGGGGGCAGGCTCGGGGCTTTTCAAGTGACACCCAGAGAAGCTGTTGCTGCTTAGGGGGAAGAGAAAATTTGCTTTTTCTCCTGTAAAGATGATTCAGCACTACCGAGGTGAAGATCTTGAGTGTGATCTGTCGTTACAGCATTGCTTCCCTTTGCTTTTGGCTGATAAGGAGATGCTGAAGTCTTCCGCATGGGGAACTGAAAAGCTGTGGTTCAGGTGTTTGAGGGGTCTAAAAAATGCCTGACATTGCATTTGCAAATAGTTCTGCTTTTCAGTGTGAGAAGTTAGGAGTATTTTATTGCTTTGTTACAGCAAAATTAGCCCCAGAATGGTGTTCTAGTGTCTGGCTGAAAGCCATGCCCCATGTGATGGATACTGTGCTTTACTGGTAATGCCTTTCTTTCCAACTAAACTCATTTGTAGTCTCTGTGCATTAAATCAGTTTTGTAAACAAGGTAAACAGGGATGACAGCCAGTGTCTTACAAAATGAGCCTTAGGAGGAGGATTATCTCATTTGGCTGATGACAAAGGCTTTGTAATTTAGGATAATGTAGGTCATTGCTCTGGGCCAGAAGCTAAATACCAATTGGCTTTTGTAGGAACAGAGGGTATTCAGAATTTGGGGGTTTTACTCTCTTAGTCATTCATAAAGGCAGTGAAGCCTGCAGTGATGCCACCCCTGGGCTCTGCCAGTGTCCCCCCACACTGGGTGGCTGAGCTGCCATGCACCTGCCCCAGCATCTCCCAGATGGTTTTCAGGAGGGGGTTGTTGGCTTTGCTCTGGGTACACACTTTACAGACCCACAGGTTTCTTTCCGAGTGCTGCCCTGGCTGTGGTGAGGCAGCTCCCCACTCCCCAAGGCCAGGCTGTGCCCGGGGCTGGTGGCCACCCCAGCCCTGCTGGTGTTCCCGCAGCCGGCCACGGCTTCCGCTGGCGCCTTGGACAGCACGTGCAATACAACTTGTACTGTTCCTCTGCTGGTGTTACCTTTCCAGTGACCTTTCAAACAAAGCCATTTGTGGGGTTTTCACAGGCGGGCTGGCAGTGAGCAGACGAAGCTCATTCCCCCCTCAGCAGCTACAGAGACCCACACCAGCCCCTGCCCCTGCGTGCTGCTGGTGGTTGTACTGATGATGCTCTAAGCTTTACGTGGACAAGTGAGACTTTCTGAATCCAGGGACAAAGCCCCCCCTTATTTACACCTTTTCTCTTTGTTTTGGGGCTGCATCTGGCTGCTGGTGCCTGGAGCAGCGTCCCACAGCCGTGGGGTCCAGTCTGGGTGCCAGCAGCGTGTGGGTGCACTGCTCTGCTCAGACCAGGGCTGCAGAACTTCTCCATGTGCTCCACTCAGCCCTCCAGACCCCGTTATTAATCTGCTCTTAGGATTTTACATTCGGCAGTTTAGATTGTCTGGATGTGATAACAGGAGTTGCAAGTTCTTATCTGTTTCTATTGCTTTCATGATTTGTTTGTTTTTCTGGAAGAAGGAAGAGCTATTGGGCTTTCTCATTTTCTCCGTGTGCTTAGTCATAGCTCCTTCAGCCCAGGCTGCTCCTCACAAAAGCTGAGATAGTGAGAAAATTCAAATTTCCTGTGTGGTCTCCTGTGGAAAAATCTCTTTAGTTTTTAGATTGCAGCATATTGAAAATACACTTCCTTGCGAGGTGTTTACAGTGTTCTGCTCTGCTCACACACACCCGCATCCACTCAGTGCAGAAGTGGACTCCTGCTGGTCACCAAATGGCCCTTTCCTCCCTTGCATCCCAGCAGGCAGCAAAGAGGTTTGGTGCCCAGGGGTGGAAATGTGTGCTGCAGCATCCAGGAGTGAATCAGCGGGTGCTTCATCTTGTTTGCCATGGCAGTTCACGTGTGTATTCCAGAGGTGGGATCCAGGAGGGCATCCTGGGGCCTGGGTAACAGGGGCTCCCCCAGTGTGTCTGTGCATCCCACCTGGGGCTCTGGAGGGGCTGCGAGCCACCCACCAGCACCATCCAGCTCAGCTCCAGCCTTCAGTTGTGTGTTAGGTGAGGGAACAAAGAGAGGGACGTTCTGTTTATCTTCTGGGAAGTGGGAGAAGGGCCTCCCCTGTCTCAGGCTCTGCACTGGATCATTTAGATACCCCTAATCTAATGAGCACACTCTGGGAAACGGTTGATCTTCAAGCAAACCCATACAGGAGGCTGGCTGCATGTCACACACAGCTGCGTGTCCATAGCACCAGGAGGAGGAGGAGGCTTCATCACCAGCCATCCTACCTGGCTATGAAGCACGTGGTGCCCTGTAGGCACCATCCAAATGAACAGTGAATGAGGTGTAATGTGCAGGGTGAGTTTGAAATGCATCACAACCACGAGGAGGGTTCTGCTCAGGGAAGTGGTGCCACGGATGCCTTGGCAAATGAATGCTGTGGGAGGAAATGCAGAGCTATTTGCAATGTAAATAGGTTTTTAATTCAGTTTCACAGCCCCTCCCCTCATGCTGTTAAGTAAGTTTGACTTTGAAGTGAAGCCCGAGGAGTTATCTGCTCCAGGCAGAACAAACACTTTCATGTTATCACCTCTTGCCCTGTGTGTGAGGGAACCTGGCACACCAGATACCACTGTTGTCTCCCCAGGACCGTGTCGCTTCCCTGGGAGCCCAATTTCAAGCTTAACACAAATGAGTGATTTAAATTGCTTTATTTTTAATGTCTTGGCTAAAGAGACAGAAATCCCCATCTTTCCTTTCCTTGTGTCTCCCTGTTGAGCCAGAGCCCTCCCAGGGCTCTCTGCCTGGGCTGTCTGTGCCTTCAGCAGGAGCTTGCCTTAAACTCGGACTTAAGCCCTGGCTGAAAGGAGGGTGCAGCTGGGACCTGTGGTCACCCAAGTTTTCCTTGCCTGCTCCTGCCGTGGGGGGAGGATTTGTTGCTAGCCTGTAGCCAGTGCCACTGAGCTCCTCTGGTACCAGGGACAACCCTTGTGCAGACAAAGCCATGCAGCAAGGAGCTTTGCTCAGCGTTTTGAAAATATTCGGTGTTGGATGCTGAACGTTTTCTTTCTCAAATGGGGGTTAAGTGGTTTCCTCTTCCCTTCAAAATGAGTAAACTTCCAAACCACTAAGCTGGTGAGTACTGCCTGACTCACCAATGGGATTAGTGGAGATCAAGCACATTATGTCTGGTCTACTTGGACCTGGGCTTGTTGCAAGCTTGAATGCAACAGCCCTAAGCTGCTGTGTGTGTGGTGAAAGCCAACTGTTGGGTTGGTTGGATGGGGAGCAGAGTTATGGACAAGGGTTAATCCTCTGTTCCTTGCCCATGTGTACCACAGAAGTGACAGAAGATGGGCCAAACCCACCACCATGGGAGCCCCCGTTAATGTTTTCTTTGCTAACAGAGCATTGGCTCTTATCAAGGACCAAACGACTTTTGCAGAGTGTTGTTGCAGCTCCTGTTCTCCTGCTGAATCACTTTTGGGAAGTGCAAGTTAGAAATTGCCCCTCTTGCCAGGCCTTATCAGTTTTTGAGGATTTAGTACCAAAAAGAGCGTACGTGCTCTGCTGAACACAGCTCCTGGGGTGAGAGCACTCGTCCCCACATGGTGCCACAGCAGCCTGGTGCCAGCAGAGGTCCTGGCTCCCCACTGCCCTTGTGAGCTGCTGCACTTTGCCATGGGTGGGAAGAGCAGTGTCAGGGGTCACAGAATCCCAGAATCCCAGGGGTTGGAAGGGACCTCGAAAGCTCATCCAGTCCAACCCCCCTGCCAGAGCAGGGTCACCTAGAGTCCATCACACAGGAACGCATCCAGGCGGGGTTTGAATGTCTCCAGCCAAGGAGACTCCACAACCTCTCTGGGCAACCTGTTCCAGTGCTCTGATGCCATCTCACCACACATTCAATGGATGAACCCCCACGGGCATGGCTGTGGAGAGGGCACCAATAACCCCCGAGCAGGCTGAGTCGCGCGGCGCTGCGGTCGTGCCGGCATCTCCCCCGTTGCCAGGGCTCCTGCCTGCTTTCCTCCTGCAGAAATAGCTGCCCTGCTCTGCTAATGCATCTCAAAATAGCCTGGGAGGAAGCAGAGTGACCAGACCAAACAAACAGAACAGATCTGGGCTGTCTCACGGGGAGCGGGGCCTCTGCCTGGTCCCCCAGGTGCTGTGCATCATGGCCTTGCTGTGGGGTCTCCTGGGAGCAGCAGTGGGGCAGGATGTGACCACCCCTTGGGGGCTGGAGACCCAGGCACAGGGGGCAGCTCGGCTTTTTGTGTTTGGGTGAGCTGGGCTGTGGGGGGTGGAAGCCTGACAGCTTGCAGCCAAGCGAGGTGCAGTAAACTGTTCAGCCCATGCCATGACCTGTGGGAGGACAGCCATGGCTTTCACCCTCTGCAGCATGTTCCTCCTTTGTGCAAACACACAACCACACCTGAAGCTGTGCAAATACTCCCCATCGTGTTAAATCCATCATGACCTTGGTGGTCATGCTTTTTCACAGCTAGATAATGAAGTTTTAACTCCTTGCATGGAAAGGGCAGTCCAGGAGTGTCCACTTACGAGTGGTGGAGGTGGCGGTTGGGTGAGGGCAGGACTGGTGGTGTCTCCTGGCTCCCTGTGCTTTGTTTGCAGGCACTTGGGCCTGTCCTTTCCCTTTCTCATTAAAATAAATGAGCAATCACCAAGGGACCTGGGGGGCTGGGATGTCTCCTGCTTGCTTGATTACCTTCCTTGACTTCTCCTGCTGTTGCATGGACGTGCTTAGCCCAAGTGCAGGTGAGCTGTAAGTCTAAAAGCTGGAGGAAGAATTTGGCACCCAGCTTTCTTGCACAAAAAACACTGAAAATGTGTGTTGATCGTGGGAGAAATCCTCTGCTCATTTGCTGGTCCTGGTTGGGACCTGCAGGGACATCCCTGGAGAGGTCAGGCTGGGCTGAGCCCTGTGCTGCTGGGGCTTGGCTGGAAGAAGGTTGTGCTCTTTCTCTCTCTCTCGTGGGAAGTTTATCTTTGTCATCTTTGTTTCCCATCCTGCAGTTTATTTACGGCGTCCCCTTTCTCTCCGCAGGCCTGGCGTGATCACCATGCAGGCGCTCTCGGAAGAGGACCGGAGGCTGTGGATGGAGGCCATGGATGGCCGGGAACCGGTGAGCAGCAATATTGGTGGAAAAGCATCGTGGAGAATTGTGGAGAGCTCTCTGTAGCCCGGGGCAGATTGTTTGCTGTGAAGCAGGCTGTCACGCAGCGCCTGCCAGCCGGTGCGAGAGCTGTATCCGTGGGGCAGCTCGTGCCTCCTGCCAAGAGAATAGTTTAATCCCTTGGTTAAATATTTGAGGTAATACTGTATCTCCTGTGCTTGGATTGCTTGGAGGTGCGGTGGAGAGGAGGAGGGTAGGCTTGGCCAGCACAAACACGCTGCTGTGCTGTGCTGAAAGGAAAACATGGCAAAAAGAGCAGTGGAAGAAAATACGCTGTAGATTTCCAGGGCTTTTTGAGCCCTGCAGCTCCTCTGGCTGTCGTTTCTGGGTCTTGTAGAGAATGTCAGATGTAGTGTGAGCAGAGGAGTGCAGCCCCTGCTCCCCATACTCTGCAATAGCCTCACTGTGTTTGCTCCTGCCCTGCCCAAGCTGCACAGGCTTCCTCACCTCCAGAAGGGATTGTGGAGGTTTGCAGGAAATTCACAGTTGTTATTTGCTTTTTTAATGCATATGGAAGCTTTACTGCCAAGCTTCAGCTGGTTCTGCCGGGGTTCCCTGGAGGAGCGTGGGTGCTGCTGGCGCAGTCCTGTCTGGTGTTGGTGTGGTGATTGTCCAGCCATGAGCCCCAAACACAGCACCACTGCACAGAGCCAGACCAGAGCGTGGACCTCTGTGCCTCGGCGTGGCCAAAAACTGAGCAGGATACGCAAAGAAACTCTGTGGGCAGCTGGAGCAGCCAGGGCTGTCATGGGACAGCCGGCACAGGTTTGGAGTTGGTGTCTGTGCCTCTGGGATCGCGTCAGGCTCTGGCAGTTGGAGGAGAGTCCATGAGTGGAGCAGGGTGTCCTGTCCCAGCACAGCCCTGCTGCCACGCACTGGTGCTGAGTGAAGCAAATCCCTCACAAACCCACGGAAAGGTCCTTGTTTGTCAGACAAAATGTTTGTTAAAGCCAGCTGAGACGTGGATACACGCGGGCTGCCCAGAGAATGCTGGAAAGCACATGCTGGGCTTGGTCAAGCAACTTGCTTTTGAAACGTGGGGAAGGCTGTGTGCCTGTGAGGGTGCTGCCATCTATTTCAGGTAAAGGATTTCATTGTGGATTACAGCCAGGTCTTGGCCTGGAATCATCATCCATTGGGTAATTCAGGTAGGACGGGACCTCAGGAGGTTTCTAGTCCAACCCTCCTGCTCAGAGCAGATTGCTCAGGGTGTTTTATCTGGCTGGGTGCTGAGAGCATCTGAAGGAGGAGACTGCCCAGCCTCCCCGGGCTCCAGCTCTGCTGCTGCAGTGTCCTCCTGATAGCCACTCTGCACCTCTCCTGTTTCCATTTACACCTCTTGTCTCCTGTCCTCCTGCCATGCAGTGCTGCATGGGGCCTGGCTCTGTCTTTCCGATGCCTTCCTTGTGGGAAGGGTGCCCTCAGGTCCCCACAAAGCTTTTCCTTCTCCGAGCTGAATAAATGCCGCTCCCTAACAGGGCTGTGCAGCTTGGACCTGCCTCTGGTGGTGATCACAGTTCTCTGTCACGTTGGTTTCCTCCCTGCAGCAAAATTGTGCTTCTGGGACAAAACTGCTCAGCTGCACCTGCAGCCTCCCCATTTCCAGGAACAGGCATCTTGGGGCTTGCAGGCACAGAGGCAAAAAAGGGAGTGAATGGTGTGTGTTGTGCACAGGACAGCCTCTGCTCCCTTCTTCTATCCTGTGTTGGAAAGGGACCCTTGTTTGGGAGAGCCAGCCTGCTCCTCCACATTGGCTCTTGACCCGGGTGACCCTTGCCTGGGGCAGCTGTAGTGTGACACTGGGGTGTAAGGTGTACCAACCTCTCCAGCTGCCTTGGTACCTCTTAGATTAACCCCGACCTTGGTTCTGTGGTGGCACCTGGACACAGGATAATATTTTCAATTTCTTCAGAAACTGAATGTGCATTCTTGCTCCTAGTCTGAATGCAGCCTTGACCTCCCTCAGCCTGCACTTCCCACGCCTCACCTCCCCCGGGAACTGCTGGTGCAGGGATGTGGAGCCCAGTCACCTGCAGTGGGAGCTGCATGAGTACAGCTGTCCAGGTGCATTTGACCTGCTGGTGTTGCCAGGGTCTGGCACAACAGCAGAGCTGGGCTGTTAGGGTTGGGTTGCAGAAGTGCAGCCGGAGGTTTTGCGTGTTTGTGAGGAGCTGTACACGTGAAAGGTGCTGTGAAGTAACCAGAGGACTGCCTGGATTATCCTGTTTGGGAATCTGGTTATGTGAACTTCAAACCATACAGGTCTTTGTGCTGCCGCCTGCATATTTCTGTCCTCCCCTATCATGCCTATCAGCTTAGGGGAGTTTGCTCATCCAGTACGTGAAGGATTGTTGCTGCACATTAATGCAATACCTCATGGCACTTACATGCTAATGCCTTCAAACCTGGCCTGCCAGGTGTGGTGAGGGAGCCACGGGAATGGAGGCTGGATGGAGATGGATTCAAGAGGCATTTTACTGATGAAGATGCTCTGTGTTGACAGACAAGGTAGCTCCTTGTCCTCAGTTATCCTCTTTGATCCATCAGAAGTGGAGCTGTTGGGCTGTTCTGTTTGGGTTCTTCTCTTGCAACACCAGGGTGTGGGATGTTACCTACTGTGCAGAGATTTCCTTGAGCAAGACACAAGGATTTAACCTTTGGACTCATAGAAGTATCTATTCTATGCTTTGACTATATTTTTGTAAGCAAAAAAACCCTACTGGAAAGAATGTCTGGTTTTCCTTTGATTTAAATATTGAGTGTGGGAAAGGTTGGCACAGTGGGGACAGTAATTCCGTGTGCAAATTCAGGCTGTGGCGAGATTAAAGTGGACTGGAGTTTGTTTTTTAATTATAATTAAAAAACTAAAACCAAATGTTGTGTTACATTTTAGCAGAGATCTAAACATAGAATGTGGGCTGCATTAGCCAAGACTTTTGTCACGACTTGAAAAGATTTATTACAGATCTCGCAGTCAAAGCAGTCTCCAGATAGCTATCGTCAGCCTGTTAACTCTTACCTCTTGTTACTCATTTGGCTAAAAACCCTGTGCTGACTTTGGGTTTTCTTTTATGTTGCAGAGGCTGGAAATAGGAGAAAATGCTAACTCTGTGACAGAGCCCCGTGTTCGGTTTTGCTAGGATACTCGGGATAAGTTTCCTATGGTTTTTCTCCCCTGGCGAGGCAGTTTGCAAATGTATATGGTGGAGGCTGGAGTGATTCTGAAGGGTTGCTGGAACCTGAGTCAAGAATAAAGCAGTGTTGGCTCATGGCAGTGGCTGTGGTAGGCTGCAGGATTAAGAGAGGCACAAATTAGGCTGTTTGCTTTGTGGCAAAGAGCTGAACAAGATAAGCATTTTAGTGAGGTTGTGGCTTTGCTTGCCAAGTCTGCAGTGAGCCTGCCAGCCAGAAGAGAGATGTCGGTGTCAGCGGTTCCTCTGTTCCCTCCCGAGCAGGTCGGTAATCTGAGCAATCATTCTCACATCAGCGAGGGCAGAACCGGGGCACTGCCTTTGAAGGGGTTGGGATGTGAAAACGTTTCTCGAGGAAAGCAAACCTGGCACGTCAAGGGTGTGGAGAGGGTTAAAGGTGTGAAACGTGTTGGGTAATGTCCCTGCTGAGCTGTATTAATCCGTCGTCCATAACCTGGAGCAGTGATGGAGACGTTAGTGTTAAATGGCGAATGCAGCGGGCTGTGATCCCATCAGGAAACACACCATGGATGGGAGCTGAGCAGCGCTGTTCTGGCACTCACACCACGCTGCCCTTTGCTTCATTTGGTTTGTTTTTCATTTTTGTTCTTTAAAGTGATAGAAGTCTGTAAAAACCCAGCCAGCATTTTGTGTCGGGGTTGGTTTTCTTAGTGCACGACAGGCTGGGGAGGAGCAGGACGGGAAGGGAGGACTGAAATAGAGACCCATCAGCAGTGCTTTCTCCCTTCCTTCTCTGCTCCCCTTGCCTAGTCTGCATGTTCACAAAGGCCAGAACAAAGTCCAAACCCCTTGCCTGCTGCAGGAGGCTCGAGGCTGGTCACTAAATGGAAAGGCAGCACTGTGGAGGCTGGTGGGTTTTGTCCTGGGACCTCCAGGGGTCAGACCTCTCCTACTGGAAGGGCCCTGCTCCTCTTGGCACTCGTGTGACTTAGTCCTTGGTGATGAAGCTCCCTTTTCCAGAAAGCAAATTGGGTTGGTTTCTGCTCCTATTCTGGCTGGCTATTTCACAGCCTCACCCCTCTGATGTCTACAAACCACCCCTGGGCCTCCCACCCACCCAGGTTCAGTCACGTCCAGTTGGTTTCAGCTTGTCCATGTGAGGACACTGGGCTGCACGGCCATTGAGCTGTGGGAAGCTGAGGTCCATGGAGGACAGTTGAGTGGTAGCTGCTGTGTCTGGGTTTTGTGCCAGGTGCTGAGACAGTGTGTTCATGTTCCCAACCAGGGGCTGGGCCTGGCAGGAAGCACGATGCTGTCTGTCAGTGCTGGGAACTGGTGAAGTTCAGCAGCAGTTACAGCTGGATTAATGGGTGCCCAGAGGGCACGATCCACAGAGTATTGTAAATGATTTTTGAGGTATTATGGAGACACTTAAACTCTCTTAGGCCTTCCCAAAGGTCTGCAGGCACCACCAGCCCTTTGCAGACAGCGTTCTCCTGCCTAGATGTGCCACTCCTCTGCTGGGCAAGGAGCAGCCTGCAGTCGCTCCCAGCTGCCACTCAGCAGCATCCTTGTCCCTCTTGTCCTTCGTGTCTCTTGCTCCATCTGAGCCCAGACCAAGCTCTTTCTCAGCCTGCAGTCAAGAGCTGGCTCCCACCCCCAGCTGTGGGCCATGGCCTGCGGTTGATGGTGCTCATTAGCCTGATGCAATGAGGTGCCAGATGAGGTCGGTGTGTCTGTGTGCCCACACGAGTGCCCAGAGCCTTTCTTGGCAGCTGGGGGGGGGATGCTGGGGGCTCGGGGGCCGTTGGACACATCACGGCGGGCGTGAAGGACCCGGCTCCTGCTGTAGCCACCCCCGGCCATGACTCGGCTCAGCAGAGCTCGGCTCCTCCTCGGCTCCGCGGCCGTGAGGGCCGCCCTGTCCCTGTCCCGGTGTGGCGGGGCCGTGTTGCTCCGTGTCCCCTCGCCCCGGGGCTGCGCGGGCGGCGCTCACCGCTAGGGGGCGCGCGGAGATCGGGCTGGGGGCGGCTGGGGGCGGTGATGGGACCCGGG
>VZRW01012467.1:85372-224005 GCA_013398125.1 Aegotheles bennettii
CGGGCTGTGCACAGCCTGGGCTGTGGCTGGGGCTGGGCAGAACGCTCACTTTCCACTTTTGTCCCCAAAACCCGGGACAGCCCCAGGTTGGATTTGCTCCTCTCCTGTCTGCCTTCTACTGCTGCCCCCAAACGAGTGACTTTTGGGGCAGGCAGTGCTTAATCGTGGTAAGCTGAGGGGAGGTGAGCACAGAGCTTCAAAACTTGTCAGGTCTCTTGGCTTCTCACGCCCTCCCCAGCCATGGGGGTCCTTCCCCCTCCAGGTCCCCCCATGGCCTCTAGGCTGGAGCTGGGCATTTCCATGGTGACAGCTGCCACTATCTCCTGTCACTCTGGTCTGGGTGTCCTGGAGGCCCTTCCCGGCTTGTCCTGCTGTGGTGGGACCTGTGGCCTCCTCAGAGTTGGCCCATGGTGCTCATGGGGTTGGTTTGGTGCAAGGAGCAGAAGCGGAAGAGCCAGCAGGTGCTCAGCATCTCCAATCCACCGCCAGCCATGGGGCAGGAACCTTCTCTGTGATGTTGTCCCCTCCGGGTCTCCAGTGGTTCCTCAGCACGAGTGACACAGCACTGTGTTTGGTGGCCCTTTGGCAGCTCCAGCCATGCACAGCCGGGCCGACAGCGGTGGGATGGTGCCCAGGAATGCCTCTGAAGCTCCCAGCACTGTGGTCCTGGTCCTGGTCCCAGCGCCTCAGCCGCGCTCCCCGGCTGACGGCTGTTCACAGCACTGGATCTCCTTTGGCATTGCTGTTCACAGCACTGGATCTCCTTTGACATTGCTGTTCATGGCACTGGATCTCCTTTGGCATTGCTGCTCACAGCACTGGATCTCCTTTGACATTGCTGTTCATGGCACTGGATCTCCTTTGGTATTGCTGCTCACGGCGCTGGATCTCCTTTGGCATTGCTGTTCATGGCACTGGATCTCCTTTGGCATTGCTGCTCACGGCGCTGGATCTCCTTTGGCATTGCTGTTCACGGCGCTGGATCTCCTTTGGCATTGCTGCTCTGGAAGCGTGGTGTTGTGTTTTTGTAGCAAACCCCAGCGTAACAACAAAGCCCAGCCTCACATTCCTGTCCAACACGCAGCACCCTCGCCTGCCGCCGCCTCCTCGCATATTGCTTCTGGGAATTCTTTCTGAAATTGTTTTTCATTTTCCTTGTCTAATTATACAAAATGGTAAGAGATTAATTTCCCAGTGGAAATGATGTCTTTTGAACTCAATCCAGTGCTTTCAACCTTGGCATTCCTGTCATTTTGGCTCGTTCAAAGAATAAATTAAGTGGAAGGGCTGCAGCCCCAGCCCCGGCGCTGCCACGGGGGCACGGTTGGGCACCAGCCATGTGCCTTCCCAACCCTCCCATGCTGCTCCACGACTCGCTGGAAGCTGCGGATCTGCTTCATTGTTCTGATTCATTTCATCTCTGACTCCTCGGAGGTCACTTTCTTCTTCTATATTGGTTTTGGTGCTGCACTCATTACCTCTGTAGCCAAGTGTTTCAGCAGACCTTGGAAACCCTCCTGGCTGGAGCTGGGGACCAGTGGTTTGTGCCAGGCTCAGGTGGGACTCGGGGACCGACCGCTCCGGTCACAGATGGTGTCACAGTGCTTTTCTCTGAGGGTGCTGGCTGGAGATTGTCAGTCACTGAGAAAGTGAATAATTCGAGATGGTAGGAGAATCTGTGACTGCAGGTGGTGGTCTCTGGTGGTTGTCTCTGGCAGTGTTCTCTTCGCATGGGCGAGATGTCGAAGTGGTCGTTGCCTTGACTCTTGTGATGCTCTCAGGAGTTCAGTCCGTGTCTGTCTCTTCAGCTTGCTTCCTTGCAGCCTTTTCCATGCTGATCTTCTTACCCCCTCGATCCCACAGCCATGTTTCTGTGAGCTTTCCAGAGAAAGAAGGTTATTTGTGCGTGCTTTATCTTGAAGTTTTTGCATGGCCTTCGCCCTGTCGGGGTTTGTTTGCTTATGGCAGATTCTTTCCTCCTGTTTTCCATGACCTGTCTCATTCCACTTGCTGCTTCTCCATCTCTCTGTCTTTGCTGAACACAACATTTTTTCCCCACTCTGCCCCCTCTCAATCTCCAAGTTTCTATTGTTTGCTTTTTATCTTCGCCTCTAATCTGCTCCCTGACCCAGACACCCAGTGAACTTTCCCTGAACCAAAGCTGCAGGCTCGCAGTGCCCGAGAGCATCGGCGCTGCCTCCATGAGCAGCACCTCTGGCTCAGTGGAGGCACATCCATTGTGTGCAGCTTGGCAACAAAGCCTGGCCCAGTGGAGCTCCTGCTTGGCTCTGTTCGCATCCCACAGTTCAAGCTTTTTGCCCAGTGAAGTTCTTTGTCATTTTTGGGGACAAGACGGTAGAAAAGGATCCTCGGAGACTCAGCCTGAGCTTTGAGCTGAATGATAATCAGTCACGTTCCATGTTAGTTCTGTATCACATGTTCTTACCTCTGTTCCCTTCTCCTTCTCCTCTTTTGTAACCTGTTTTAAGCCTATAATAGCGGTAACTTTATGTGGAGTTTATAAGCTTTTATTTTATTTCTAAAGCATTTAAGCCAGTGAGGTCCTAAGCCTTGACTTCAGGTGTTTATTTACGGTTCCAGCAAACGCTGCTTCAGTGGTGGATAGCTTACCCAGCCAGCATCACTGCTGCTGCAGGCTCGCAGGTTTTGTCCTTTCCTTGAGAAGCTGTTTGGGTCGTAAAGAGACAAATACTGGGAGAAGCATTCTAGATCATCTTAAAAGAGAAGAGAGCCCTCTGGATTGCTTTTACACACCTAAAAGTGCAATCTTCTTTTGTGTGACCTCTTCTCTTTCTTCGGGCTCTGTTTTTGGGGACATCCAGGAGCCAGGGCAGTGGCTCCTGTCTCTGGGTTCATCTCTTGTGCATGAACCCCTCAGCATGTCTTTGCCATGGCCAGCTTTGCCACGGCACTCTTGGTTGTGCTCTGTGCTGCACAGTTGGTCCGTGCTATGAAAGCTGGGCTTCACTTGCAGACGGGGGTGGTTGGTCCCATGACGTGAGTTGGGTTCGCTCTCCCTTTGGAAGGAAATGTTGATTCTGCTGTGTGCGTGGTGGTGAGAGGTAATTAGAGTTTGCAGAGTCCCTGGGGAAGGGTGGTTAATGGAACTGGAATTGCAGCATGCTGACGACGAGCGCAGTGTGTGTGTGAACAGGATAGATCAGCCAACGTGCAGCAGCTTGTCTGTGAGCCTGGGCCTGGACAGGTGAACCGGCTTGGGAAGAGGTTGCAGAGTGGTTGCATCAAGTGATTTCATTACACGGCTTTGGTGTGAAGCCGCCTGCTGCCCTCCAGCTGCATCTGCCCAGCTGTGCTGGGAGCCTCCGTGGGGAGGCACAAAGCACTCGGTTGGGATGAAGGACCAAAGAGACTGTGTTTGCTTCCCTTTGCTCTGCTCTTGTGTCACCTCTGCTTACAATGACTTGAGCAGGCAATTCAAGAAATGTGGGAGTAGCTCCATGTTAGTACAACAAACTTCTCTGTCAATTTGAATAGGCTATTAGAGGATTTTTTCCTACTTTAAATTAAAAATTAAAGTAAATGGTTCATTATACAATTAGTGGCAAAACTAGCCTCTTTCTTTATTTCCTCCTTTATTGGTCCTTGCATTTCATTTTAAGCAGTGATTTACTGTCCTGCTGCAGTCCCACCGCAGTCCCTGACCCTGGCTTTCTCCTTCTCCTAGCTGCAACCTCAGGAGAAAGTCTGCCCTTCAAAACACCAAACATTTTAATCATCTTATTTCTGTACTTCTGGTCTCCCCCTGTGCCACCCTGGGTTTGCCGTTCCTGGCAGTGCCAGTGGTGGATGTGCCCCACGCCGTGTCTCAGCCAGGGTTTGTTGGATGCTGTGCGTGCTCGTGGTGCTGTGTGTGCTGGGGGTGAGTAGTTTCCCAGGGAGGGTATTGGTGCTGTGGAATTTCAGGTCACGTCTGGAAAGGGGTAAGTGTCCTGCTGCGGTTTTGGAGAGGGGCACTGAGGCCGTTTCAGTCTCCATCAGGCCAGCTCCCAGCACCAGGGAGGGGAAGGGGCACTGTGAGCCCTGCGCTGCATCCCAGGGCTGCTCCGAGAAACCACATCCACAGCCACCCAGGGCCTGCAGAGGTCTCCCTGGGTGCAGAGGGCAGGGCTGGCGAGGGTGGGATCATGGTACCCTTTCTACTGACCTCCCCAGAGCCTGGGGGTCCCTGTGATGCTCTGTGCTGCCAGCACACCTTCCCCAACAGCCAGCCCAGCGTGTCCTCCATGGGCGACTGCATCTGAGGATGGAAAGTGACCTCACCTCAAAGATGTTGCAGTCTTGGCACTGAACCACCAGCCATGGCTCAGAACAACCAGACAGCGTGAAACCTCCCTTCACGGGGGAGGAACACCGGGCATGTCTGTGCTACAGTTGTTTTAAAAATGAAGATGACACTGTCATTTAAAATGAGGTTGGTTTTGAAGTGTTGGGACTCCTTGTTCGTCAGCAGCCATTGGAAAGAGGAAGGGTGTGTGTGCTTGTGGGTGAGAGGGAGAGTGTGGAGCTGGCGGGGCTCCATTGCAGATAGCTGGCGGAGGAGGAGGTGTGAGTTCTTGCTCAAGCATCCTAGGGAACCCACGGGAAGCTGTTGAGCTAGCACAAGTTCTCACTTTTAATCAGTCACTTGAGCTCTCTGAACATATCTGCTCTGCTGGACTTGCTGAAAAATGCCACTTTGTGAAGCTTTGAGCACTTTAGTTATTCCAAAAATGTGTTTTTCTGAGCCAGCTGACCTTTAGTGATGTGATTTGAGAGGCTGCTGTGTGTCTAACACTGTTCCCCCTCCTAAGGTGTCTGCTGCTGGATTTCTCTTTAACATTGAGACGTGGTGGGTTGATGGGGTGACCCAGGTAATTTTTTCCATGGGTGAGGACTGTGATGGGCTGTGTAGGTGCACTGAGCTCAGCAGCCCAGGTGGTTGGTCCCGAGCCCAGCTGGGTCTGGCAGTGCAAGCTCTGGAGAACGCCTGCATGTGCAATAACACATGGACTTGGTTTGATGAGAACCATTGCTTAGTGCAGCTTGGAGAGATGGAGGAGCAAGACCCATGTAGGGGATTTAAGCCTCCAGATGCTTTATTTTTGATAGATTTAGATTTATTTTTATTTATTTTTATTTTTATTTTAATCAGGCTCAGGCATCAGTGCAAGTTCAGAGCTGAACTTTATGTTGGAAGGAAGGAGGGGGAGAGAGGGAAGCGAGGCAGAGAGGTGGCTCCCAATGCAATGCATTAGTTCAGTGCTGAACAGTAGGTTGGGAGGGAAGGAAGGAAGGAAGGAGCTGCCAGGGACCCTGGGCCACCCTCTTCCAAATGAACAGCCCTCGTTTGAATGACATAAACCAGCATTGCGCAGCAGGCTCCTGCTGCCCTGCCAAGTCTTTCACTTGGGAAGCAAGGCATATTTTTTCCTCCCCTCCCCCTGCGGGGAGGTTTGCAGGGTTGTGGGCTGGGAAAGATCTTGCTCCTATCTGTATCATTCTGGCTCAGAGAGCAAGGAAGATTATTTCTAGCCACAACACAGTGTAGTCTAGCTCTGAAAACCCTGCCTGTAGTATGAAAACCTGGCTCATGGACAAAAATAGAACAGGGTTGGTAAGGCAGAGCCAGAAACAAGGGCTGATTTCATCAAGGTTGCCAGGTGTCCTGCCTTTAACAAGGAAATATGCTCCTTTGTACATGAGCCCTCCTGCTGGGTGCTTTGCTGGCATTCTGCTGCTGGGCTGTGTCCCAGCAGAGCAGCTCTGCCGTGCTGTGCCAGGCTTGCTGGGGTGTCAGGTGCAGAGGATCCTGCCTGGCGTGGCATGGACCCGTGCCGACCGTGCTCTTTCCTTTTTCTCTCTCTTCCTTGTTCCTTACTTTCTTTCCCTCCCTTCCCTCTTGCTGCAGGGAGCAGGGAATTCTGTGTCCTCCCCTGCCCAGGCATGCCCACCCCATCTCACAGGGGACCCTCAGGTGCCCGCAAGCTCTGTCCCAGCTCCGGGCATTGCTGTGCACACCATGGGAGATGGCTCTCTGCGGGGAGGGGACAGATGGTCCCTGCCTTGCTGGAGTGTCGTGGTGTTGCACCCAGCCACGCACAGCTCTGGGTGTCAGTGGGCAGGTTTGGGTTGGAGGGGTGCTCTCTGTCCCCAGGGCTGGCTCAGGGCTTGGTTCCATGCTCTCCTTGATCTCTGGGCAGCGGTGGGGAGCGGGCAGCCAACCCCTCTCTCTGTCCTCAGCTCTTCATTTTCTGTTTCTCAGTGCTGGACCAACTGTTTGTGTGCCCACACTGAACCCCTCTGGCTTTAAACTGAATGTGCTCAATAATTCACTGAAGTTTTGCTCTCTTGAAGCCACTCGGAGTTGCCCAAGGCCTCCATGTAAAACCTGTTTGCCATCATTTCCAGAGCCTTAGCTGCAGTTCGCTGGAGGGGATGTGTGTGCTGCCAAGGCTTGAAGTGAATGCAAGAGTTGTCTCTGGCCTTCTCCTAAGAGCACCTGAGCTGTGTGCAACGTTATCCCGAAGGGAATTTTGTCCAGGCATTGCAGGATAATTTTCATAAACCTTTTCCATAACATTTGCTGCTTCTGAGGCTCCCAACTCCTTGCATGGGGTTGGAAACAAATTCTCCAGGACTGAGCTCCATGTGTTTCGGTTGCTGTTGTGCTCTGGAGGGGGCGAGGACGTTGGGATCTGGCTGGGAAGAAGGGGTCAGGTGCCTTGGGGGTGTCCAAGTGAGAAAGACATTGTAGAATGTCTGTGCTCCTCCTGCCCGTGTCTGCACCACCTGTCCTTGGGAGGCTGGCGAGCCAGTTGGGCTACGGATTCTGAGGGAATATAATGATTTCTATTTATACCCTTTTGGCTTGTGCACCTTCTGGGCTGAAAGTTGAAAAACCCGTTCATGATTGTTTTGAGGATTTCTGAATATGAATCACAAGGAAATTGCATAACGCTGCAGCATTTCCTCCTATTGCTCAGGGCTTTACAAACACCAAGCTCCTCCAGGGAGACCATGGAAATCTGGCAGGACCGGCCCATTTTGGCAGTGGGTTTAGTTTAAATGGAGTCTTCCATGCCAGGGCATGGACAAGGTGATTGAAATGGTGGGGTCCTTCTGAAATGGTGATCCCTCTGTGGCTGTAGAACAGGGCTGGTGGCCCTGGTGTTGGGTAAAAATCACCACCACCTCCTAAAAGCTGGGCAATTCTTTCCTCTAAGATTTTAGCCATTTGGGCAGGATTTCATGCTGATGATGGAACTTGAAAGATTTTGGGAACTGTGCTGAACACTGCAATCTCCAAGGGGTACAGCTACGGTTGGGTCATTTTGAATTTGAAATAAAGAACTGCTCTGTGTAGGAAATGTAGTGCATTCACATGAAGGATGTGTGAGCACGTACAACAGCCATGTGAAACACAGTTCATTTATTGCAGAGGCTGATAGACATCATGGTGAACCCTGAAAGGAGGAAATAAACATAAAACTAGTCAACATCATCTTTTCTTAGTTCCCCTTCCAAACCCCAGCTGCTTTGTCTTCTCTTCCCACAATCCAGTTTCATCCCAAATTACCCACGTGCCTGTTTGCTCTTTGCGTGCTCCTGTGTGCAGTTGAGTTGGGATCAGCTTGGAAAACTGATGGATTGGATTCTTCTTGGTTTATCTCTGTGCAAGCAGCAGAGACTGTGCACAGACATGCAAGAGAGGATTCTGGGATGGGAAAAAAATAATATACCTGCCTCTCTTCAAATCCAGCACTTGGCAGTTGTTTGGCAGAGGGTCCCTCGGCAGAAGTGGTTGGATTGATAGTTTTCTGCGTGCTGTAAAGATGAATTGGTGGTGTAGCAGTGTGGTGGAGTTCCAAAGAGGATGGTGCAGGGGAAACATGGTCCTGTCTGAACAGTCTGTGACTTTATTTTTGTCAGTAATCGGGGGAGAGTTGGGTATGATGAATGGTAAGAACCTCTTTAAGATTCCACACCCTTTCATGGGAAGGAAGGCTGCTCCATCAACTGACTTGGATACGAGGCTTAATCTTGAAATGCATCCTTGTGCTCTAAGCCCTGCATATTTTCAAGGCTACTTTGGATAGAGTGGAATGTTAATATCTGTAAAGCCAAGCTGGGCAGGAATGACCTCTGCTGTGCCAAGCCCCCGCGGGGTCTCTGCGGGTTGCACCAAGGGCATGGCTCTGTCAGTGGGGCAGATGAGGGACCCTGGAGGAGCTTCATTCTTGGACCTCTCACACAGCAGACCTTCCTTCAAACTTGGAAACCCCCTCTTATCCTAAGAAATCTCTCTCTTCACAAAGCTTGAGGCGGTATAGGAATGGGATTTCTTTTTAAAAGTAATGTTTTCCTTGGAAAAGGAAATGATATTGCAGAAGTGGGGCTTGGTTAAAACCCTGGTGTTGTAGAGTGGTGTTAATAGATTAACCTAGTGACAATGGATAAAAGGTTTGTCCTTCACAAGATGGATGTAGGGTGACAGTATCTCCTTGTTTTATTGTTGCCTAGTTGACCTTTGCATGAAATTTCCTTTTCCCTGTGTGTGTACTTTGCAATTAACGCATCTGCACGTGGAGCTTCCTTGTCTGTGCTCTTCCCTTTTCTACAGAGTAGGCTCTGATGATCAACAACCTCTCTACTGTGTCATGCCACCAAGCTGGAGAGTGAACATGCAGGCAGACACATTGTCCCCTGTAGCCCATGTACTGTGCACCAGAACTTGGGCTGCATGACTGCTCCTCTGGGCTTGAGCAGCAGAGGAAGGCACTGGGAGAAGGACAGCAGATAGGGAATCTGTGCTGGGAAGCGTGTGAGGTGCCAGGGCAAGTGGCTGGAACCTGGGCTGACCCAGAAGAACTGGAAAATATTTTGGTGTCCTGAGCACAGGAGCTGGTGTGTGCTCAGCAAGGGCAGGGGCCGGGCTGGGACCATGGCCCTGGGTGATGACTAGGTGGACCTCTTGGGTAGCAACCCGGCTGTAAGAAAGGAAACCAAGGCTGCAAGGGCCCAGTCACCCTTGCATTGTGTGTAGTGTTCACCAGTGTGTCTGGGGTGGTGATTCTGGAGGGCAGGGCTTGGTGTCTGTGGGGGACCCCGAGGAAGGGCTGTGTGTCTGCTAGCCTTGGAGTAAGAGTCACCTCAAGCTGTGTCCCTGGTCCCTTTAATGAGTCCTTAGCACTGGTACTGATGTTGGAGAAAAACTTCCTTAGGGAAGGTTGCCTTCATGGCCAGGGCTGCTAGGTGGCACATCTGGTGCAGGAGCCCACTGTTGGCTTCCTTCCCTCTTTCCACTTCTTTTCTCCATACAAACACCATTCCTGGAGGAAAACTCACTGACTACAGCTGATGGTGCTGCTACATCATCCCCGTTCCCAGATGTGGCATGATAGATTTTCTCCTGAATCTCTGCTTTGTTTTGTGTTGTGTAGCAAGATGCCCTGTGAGGGGGAGAGGGAAGGTGCTCCTGGGAAAGCATTCCAGGTTCCAGGAGGAGTGGGAATGAGCATTGAGGGGGCAGTCCCTGCCCCAAACCCCCGGTTTGGAGCTACAGGAATAGTCTGTGTTCTGGTGACCTCCAAGGAAGACATCCATGTAAGTGGCTCAACGGTGATGTGCTGTGTGACACAGCCTTTTTGGGGTTGTTTTGGTGTGGGTGATGGGGACATCGGCTGATGTTGGGACACCCGGGGGGAGCACCGTGGCAAGGTCTGCTGTGCTCAGCAGCATGTGCCCACCCAGCTGCTGCTGGCACCTTCGAGGACATTGTACTGTGTCCTGGCCTTGTGCTTCTGCTGGAGCTGCCAGGGGAAATCCCACTGCACCCTCGCACCCGGGCACAGCCTCTGAATCTCTGTGCCCAGTGTTAATTTCATTAATTGGGAGCCTGTGGTGGGAGAGATCGAGAAGCTCTTGCCCACCTGATTGGAGATCAGAGCCTCTCCTCCTCCCCGCTGCCCTCCCGGTGCCTGGAGTGTTGCTGTCAACATTGCCCCTGGAAACTTGGCTTCCTCACTCTCCTATTTCTGGAGGTAGCATGTGATTAAGTCAGTTCCCCATGCTCTCTCCTGCTGGAAGGGGGCTCCCAGCTTGGTTCCCAGCAGGGGAAGGGTTTGTTTAACAGCCTCCACGGGCTGTTTTCACGTGCCACGCTTGACTCCAGTGTGATAGGACAAGGGGCAATGCCTTCCAACCCCTAGGATTCTGTGATTCTGTGATGCTGGTGGAGTGCTGCTTCTGCTGGGGCTTGGGCCTGACAGGGGAGTTTGGTTAAGACATCTCACTCTGAGCTGGAGGAACACGACCTGTCTGAAGGCTGATCTTACAGCTGCACTGCTCATCATGCGAGGCTTTTCAATCGTCCTCAAGCTGGGATTCAAACCTTCTGCCGTTGTGTTTTTCCCCTTTTCATTGTACCCACTGAAACACGACTTTAATCTCAAGTAGCCAAACTGTGGTGGTGATGGGGACAGAGGGAATGGCACTGGTGTTTGGAGACAGAGGAGTTGTGGGCTGGAGCCCCAGCGCTGGCTCTGAGGGTGGCTGTGGCAGTGCCTCATCCCGTGGTGTTCCAGGTCCCTCTCCACAGTAATGACGTTTCTTTTCCTCTCTTACTCTGCCTGACTCATTCATCCAGGCTGTAAACACTGGTGAGTGAGGGTGGCTGCCTGCTGCTCCCTGGAGTAGCACAGCCCAGGTGTTACTGTGGTGCCTGTAAGGTGCCAAAGCACTTGTCTGCTTTGCTCCAAGTCCACATCCTTGATGTCCTCTATACCCTTTGAGAGGAGTGTGGAGGAGAGCAATGCCCACCGCTGGTTTGCTTAAAAGCCCTTTTAGTTTCTCATTTTACCCAGCCTCTCTTCACTCTCTCAATTTAAGAACTATCCTAGCTGTTATTTTAATACAACTCCAAAGCTGTGGCAACCCAACGGTTTGAATGCAGATGTCTGTGGTGGTCTCTGGGGACCCTGCTGCTGGAGGAGGTCCAGGCGTGTCAGCAGTCCCTGCCCAGGTGGAGCCAGGGTCTTCATAAGACTTTCTTCTTGTGTTTTCCAGGTCTACAACTCGAACAAGGACAACCAAAGCGAAGGCAGTAAGTGTTGCTTTTCAAGCCAGAGCCTGAGAAGGGGCTGTGCTGTATGGTGTGCAGGAGGTGGGGTTGGCAGGAGAGGCTGAGCTGTTGGTGGTGGGGACACTGGGCTGTGCTGCCCTGGCCCAGGGGTGTGGGGTGATGGGGCTCTGTGTGGGGACCACGGAGTGGCCCTGGCAAGGAGCTGGCTCTGCTGTCCGGCAGGGAACTGATGCAGAAACTTGGTGGTGGAACTTGGGGCCATGGAGAGTGGTGCTGAGCTGTTCCCTCAGCACTCTGGGGCATGTCCCCTCCTGCCTGCCCTGCTCCCCAGTGTTCCTGGGCTGCAGCAGTGGTGCAGGGGGTGCTGGTGTGCCCTGGGACCGGCTTCTCTCGCTTAACAGAGCCAACGAGTGCAGGTGGCACCTTGGACCAACCAAGTCTCCTTTCTGAACCAGAACATGGAGGGTGAATGTGCCTTTTCCAAAGGGGAACTGGAGCAAAAACAAAGCTTAGGGAGGTCCTGCCTAATCAGGATTGTCAACAAGAACCCCTAAAAAAAAAGCTTTTTTATTGTAGTTCAGGCAATCAAAGACTTGAGTCAAGAAAGCACTTGCTTGTCTTCCTAGAGCAGCAGTTGCACCTGGTCCTGGCTCTTACATCCAGTGTTTCAAAACCCTTAATTGAGCCATTTCCCAGTAGGTTTGAATTGCCATAATTGCAATACTCAAAGCCCTGATCCCTTCCCTCCTTCCCCCAAAGTCATTGGCCGTGCAGCAGCCCAGCCTGGGTTGATGGTTGGTAAATAGTTCATTTCTGTGCTGCCTCAGACAGAGCATTTTTATCTTGAGCAGAAGCATTTTTCTCATAATAATAGGTTTAATTTGCAGGTAATGTTCCCCTCACCCATTTTCAGCCCTGGCACAAAACAGTCTCTTCCTCCTCCCTGCTCTCCCTGGTGCGGCTCCCCCCTGCCCTGTTGTTCCTCACACTGCTGAAGGCCAGCATGGCCAATGCCCCAGCTGGGTGTGAAGCCTGTGTGGAACAGCTCCATCTCCTCTCTGTTCCCTGCCAAGCGCTGCAGGGAGGTGCGCTCCAGGCTCTCGCTCTCTGGTGGAGTGGGGGGCTCTGCAGGGCATGAGGGTGCTGTTTGGGGGGGTCTTCTGCTCGTGTCCAGGCATGTGAGGGACTGAGGGAAAGCTGCTGGGTTACACAATGGGTTGGCACTTGGAGTGTGTGGCAGAGAGCCTGACGTGGTGGTACGTGTTGGCTGGACAGCACTGCGGGGACACCAGGAGGTCAGGGTTATGGCCAAGGCTCAGGCCTGCTGAACCAGGCTTGCCTGCACAAAAGTGCTTCTACACGGTGGTTTCCTGCTTCTCAGGCACCCCTGTGCTGGTGTTATCAGTGATCTGGCAGGCTGTGCCCTGCTGATGGATGGGGTATTGATTTTATTCTGCATCTGTGCATAGAGCCCTCCTGAGGAGCCCTCCAGGTGCCTGGGAAAGGGCCCTGGAGCTTCTGGGTTATTCACAGATCCTATGGCACAGGCATCCTGCAACTCCTGTGCTTATGTTGGCTCAGCACTTCAGTGTGCTTGCCCAGAAAAATATAATAGAGCTGTTTTACTCTTTCACTGTTTTAGGTTCTTGTGCCATGCATCAAACAGGAACCCCCACCAGCAGAGAACTCACAAGGAGTGATCAGCTGCACCAGGCAGCCATGGGCAGCCAGGAGCTGGCAGCTGATCCTGGAGCAGCAGTGAATCTGTTTAAAGCAATGATGGGAACAGCCCCGGAGCCCGGGGTGACTTTGCACACCCCTTTCTGTGGGGCTTCTGCCATGTGAAGGGTTTCCCAAACCTTTATATAGGGAGGAAGTAATTTTCCTTAACAAATAGGTGTCTGCGGGCAGTGTTTTCCACGCGGTGGTGGAAAGCTGACTAAGGGCTGAGTCCTTCCAGCGGGTGTTTGGATCTGCGTATTAGTAATTCCTTGAAATTAAATGTGAAAGCCTGCAATGGCACGAGTTAATTGAGTTTTACATTCCATTAGTGCGGATGTTTTACGTCTCACTCCCAGGCAGTCAGCTGCCTTCGAGACATCCTCATTTGCACCAAATAAATATTTAATTTGTGCTAATAAAAGAAGGTGCTGATCCTGAACTGTGCACGTGTGTGCAGAGTGAAGGTAGATGGGCTGTAACGTGCAGTGTTCAGGAGAGGGTACTGCAGAGCTGGGCTCCTGCACTGAGGGGTAGGAGTGCTCCTGAAGGGTGCTGCAGGCAGGGTGCAGGCATTGCTAGGGGCAGAGCTGGCACTGGTGGGCTCCCAGGGACAGGTACAGCACTGCTGTGAGTGTCAGCACTGACTGGGATGGGTGCTGTGCTCCGTGTGGAGCCATCCTCTGCTCCATGTTCATCACCTCTCTCCTCTCCTCCTTTTCAGCTGCCCAGCTGGACAACATCGGCTTCAGCATCATCAAGAAGTGCATACATGCTGTGGAGACCAGAGGTACAGCTCACCACATGGTCTTGTGTCAGGGCACAGCCTTGCAGCTGCTTGCAGTGAAGCAGTTGCTTACCTGCTCTTTGCATGGACAGAAATGATTCACGAACCCTCCAGACCCACATCAGATGAGCTCTGTGATGTGCTGGGACACGTGTGTGCCTGGCGGGGGGCTGGCAGGGGCTCAGCACACCTCGGGGCAGCGTTGGGACATAGCACACTGGACTGTGGGGTGGGAGAAGGGACTGAAGCTGGGGACCCCCTTTGAGTCCCCTCCTGCAGAGCACTGCCTCTCGTGTGGGGTGACACACATGTGTTCCAGTCCTCCCCTGAACCTCTTGGGAAGGCTGTTTATACAGGGACAGTCCAGGGCATGGGTTAAAAGACACACGGGAGCAAAAAAATTCAAAAAACCAAAAAGAGATTAATGAGTAGCTGAGACCAAACAAGGCAAATACAGTTCCTGGGGAAAGGGCTTCCATCACCATGTCCTTCAGCTGGGCTCTGCCCTAACAAGTAGTTTGCTTCTTGTTGTTCCCTGGATGAAGAACACGCAAAAGGCTCAGACCTCAGCCTGAAGAACTTGGCACAGCAAAATTTCCTAAAACCGCCCTTGTGTTGTACATAAAGTGCAGATCCTTCGTGGTGCAGCCATACTGCCTCGCTGTGTGTGGGGAAGGATGTCCTTGGATCTTTTATTACTGAGCTAATTGGGGGTAATACTTTTAATCAATACAAGAAAGCCCTGACATCAAAACTGAATTTTACCCTCTTCTATAATTTTTATGTCATTGGTGAGAGGGTTTAATTATTTTTGCTCTTAGAGAAGCCAAAGAAACGAAGGAAATGCCAGTAGCTCTTTTGACATTCTCCTAATAAGCTCTTTGTTTTTCCTAGGGATCAACGAGCAAGGGCTCTACCGAATCGTTGGAGTAAACTCTAGAGTTCAAAAGCTGCTGAGTATATTAATGGGTGAGTATCTTGTATTTTCTTACGGGCAAGTAGATTGTGCTGCTTTGAAGTGTTGCCAGCTGAGAACAGAGCCTCTTGTCGGGGCACCTAATCACGATGGATGTGCTCCTAGGGCCTCATGCTGTTAGAGGTGAGGAGGTCATGGGGCACCACTGGCAGGTTGCTAAGGTAGGACTCATGTAGGACATTGTTTTAAAGGGCCTTCTAGTGTAATCACTGGTGTCCTGCTCACATGTGCTACGAATTCTGGCAGCCTTCCCAAATGCAAACTAAAATCTTCAAAGAAATAGCTGAAAGCTTTGGGTTTTAATCTCATACCTGCCACGTTGCTCCCAGAATAGTTTTTAATTATATTCTCTTGTGTGTTGCATGCTGCCTGTGGCTCATCTTACTTTCCCTTTGGCCTTTCTTGTGCCTGTTCTAACATGGTCCTGCCCAGACCTTTCAAGCATGCGTTTCCCTCATGCCTGAGGCATCGGGTCCTGTGGTTTTTGGTGCTTGTGAGGAGAGGAGGTGTCGGGTCACACCACGGCAGAGCTCGGTGTTGACATTGTGGGGCTCCTTTGAGCACTCCTGCAGCTGCCCAGCAGCCCTCAGAAGCCTCTCCCCACCTCTGAGATAATGTGATGGCAAGAGAGAGGCTGTGGTGTTTGCTACAAGTTCCTTTGTGCTCTGCACCAGCATTCCCTCAGCTGAGCACTGGACCCAGTAGGAGCAAACAGGTCCTGTGATAGTCAGTGAGCTGGTGGTTGTTCTGGTGTGATCTGGGACCACTATGGCTGGCTTTCCCTGGAGCAGTTCCTTGTCGGTGCTGTTGGGTTTCCATCCCCTCGTAGCCATGCAGAGCCCTGTGTTAGGCCATGCTTGTGGGTCTGTGTTGGAGAATCCATAGCATGACACCCAGCCCAGGTTCTGGGTCAGCTCTAGCCCGGGGGTTGTGCTTGACCCAAAAAGAAGTGTGAGCTGTTCTCCTCTTTGGTCTTTTTCCTGCCTTCCCCAGCCGTCCAGCAGAACAGCCCTGCTCCCGTGCCCTTGTCCTGGTCCAGGCTGTGCTGAGGTTGGCTCTGGCAGTGGTGACCCAATGGGCCATTTCATCCCCTGAACCAGCAGCCCTGTGTCAGTCTGTCTGTCTGGGCACACAGGAGACAGATATTTGTAGGATCATTTTGGGAGAGCACACACTTGGGTCGGAGCAGCAGCAGCTGCCCCCTGCCAGCCCCAGCTTATGTGTCCCAGACTGGGCAAAACCCCGTATGAAGTAGGTGTAGTGATGAGGGCACAAATGCTTAGTGGTTTGTTATGGGCTGATGAACGTTTTTGCTGCTCCTTGGGGGCAGAGAGTGACATTTGTGGTCTTCTTCCTCTTGCCCTTCTCTCATCATCATTCCTTTGCAACATGACTTCCTTTTCCTCGCCCTCACACAATGCCAGTGCTCCCTTCTTGGTGTGTTTCTCCTTGCAAAAGGTTTTGATCCATTGTGTTTCACCTCCAACGTCTTTCCCTCTCCTCTTCCAGTTCCCCCTTGTTTCCCCACCATTCAGATGTTCGCTGTCAAAGCCCCTGGTGCCTGTTTGATTTGTCAGTGCAGAATTGGTTATCTGGGATAATCAGGAGGCAGAAGGGTGAGGCTCTCAGTCAGAGGCTGACACAAGGGGACGTCTCTGCACTGGTTTTGCTCTGGCATTTGGAAGGCTCGCTGCAGTCACAAGAGCTGGTTACTGACTCTTTCTCTTTTATTAGTAGAAGTCTGGCACAGGTTCTGGGGCATGTGAACACGTCCTGCTGGCCACCCAAGCACAGCAGATAAGGCAGAGCTGTCTCATGGCACACACGTTTGGCACTGTTGCATTAGAGCATCAGTTAAAGAGCACTGCTGCCCACCAATAAAACCAGGCTGGGGCTTGGGTGCCCCATGGCTCAGCAGGTCTGACATGCCAGCTCCTCTGCTCATGCTTGTCATGCTGGTGGCATCATGTCACGAGCTAGCAGAGCAATGGCCCCTGTTTTCTTCTCGCTAGGGTGGTCTTGGGCTGTGTCAGCTCTGGGTCGAGGCAGTGGGGCTGTGGCAGATGGCAAAACTTGCTTGGTTTAAGAGCTCTCGTGGCTGGGAGGGGTTCAGTTTTGGACACCATCCAGCATCCATTATCTCCTGAGCGACTGGAGCCACTCAGCTGTCGCCTCGTGTCTGGTAATGCAGTGATGTATCACCAGTGCTGTGCCTGGTCCCAGCATGTTGTTGGTGCTGGAAGCCCAGTTGGAGGTGAGTGCGTGCTGGGGGGTGCTGGAAGCAGGACCCCTTTGGGGATCTCCTGTGCCATCCATCACTGGGGTGCTTTGCACACCCAGGACTCTGTGTCTGTCTCTGGATCACAGGTGATTACATCCTTCTCATCCATGCCAGCATTGGGGCTGGCTGGGGGTTCGGGTCAAGTGGAAATGTGTCCCTTGTCAGGTCCCTTCTGTTCTGGGCTGCCCTGGAGGCTCTGGCTGGCCCGAGCAGCCCCACTCTGCTTGAGCACTCGTGTCCGGAGCTGACCCTCATGGACGGAGCAGCCAAATTGTGCTTACACCTTCAGGTTTGCCTTATATTTAGAAGTGAATGTGGGCAGCGTTCCTGATTCACATACAGTTTAAATGGCAGAAGGATTGGGTTTCCCTGAGTGGTGGCGGGTGTCGGTGACACTGCCTGGAAGGCACGAGGCATCTCTGGAGGTGGGGGCAGAGCCTTCCGTGGGCAGCAGCTGGGTCAGGGGCAGTGCAGGTCTGAGGCTTGGGCAGGACAGGGTGGCTTTGAAGCAGGGTGAGGGGGAGCTGTGCCTCCTCCGGGGCTCATGGGAGGCAGGTCACCCCTGGCAGAGCCAACTGCCTTTTACTGGCCTTCACCACCACCATCGTGCACCATCAAAACGAGGACAAAACCCAACAAAGAAGCAAACCTTCACCAGTTGAAGCTCCTACAAAAGGGGTAGTTGTGGAAGTGTGTGTGCAGGCAGTGGTGGCACCAGCAGACCCACTGCTGAAACGCAGCACTGCGATGAGTGGAGCATCCCAGGGGCTGACCTGCTCTTCATGCTCCTTCCCAGCATGAGCCAGAGAGGCACAGTGGGGCTTCCTCTGGTCTCCCACTGCTGGGATAAAATGTGCCCTATGACTCCTCTGGAACACTCTTGAGCCACCCAAGCGTGGGTGATGTTACGGCTGGGTGATGAGGTGGTGCCCCTAGCAGTTCCCTTCACTGTGGAGGAATTGATGAGGAATTCAAACCAGCTGTTGGTACAGCAGCAGCTTTCTCCATCCCCAGAAAAGAGATGGAGAAGTTCCTTAGAAGGGGCTTTGGCAGTGGCTGTGCAGGATGGGCTGTGTGGCAGCCTTGAGGAGTGTCCCTGGCATCTCACCCCAGTGCTGATGATCTGCTCCCAGCCATTCCATGAGACCCAGCGGAGACTTTCACCTGGTGCCTGGTGAATCATGCCTGTAAGCTCCTGGATGAGCTCTGGAAAAGACACCCGCTCTGGAGCTGTTTGTTCAGCTTCAGTGAAAGCCTTGCTGTTAAAATGTTTGCTTTTTCAAAAAAAAGGGGTTGGGTTTTTCCCTTGGTTTTGGGGTTGGGTTTGTTTTCACTGTGCCAAGTTTAACCTGTGGAAGCTGCCTCCTGAAGAAGGTGGCGTGGTAGGAAGTTGCGTTGGCGCTGACAGGGAGGGCTGGATTTCATTTGTGTGATTGCTGTCACACACGTGACCTTTGTGTGAATACACATTTCTCCAATGTTTACTTTTTCAAGTGCTCCTCTTGATGTTTTTTTTTAATTAAAATAAACCCTTTGCCCCAAGGGAAAGCCTGACTCTTATTCAGTGCATTCTTTTAATTAGTTTTAAAATTACACTGTGCTTACCTATTGCTTTAAAATTCAAAAGCACATTATAGATGTCCGTGAAGAGACAAACACCCCCTGAGCTGCAGCCGTGGGACCAGATGGTGCTGGCAGCTGTATCTGGCGTCGGGCTTGGCCTTGGTGGCTGTGAGCACCTCTCTGCGCCTGCTCCGGCTCTCCAGGGACACTCAGCACCTCCCTGTTGCTGTTGGGACCCATGGCAGCATCTCCCGGAGTCCCTGCAGGGGCTTCCCAGGGATTTTGATGGGAGCAGCATCCCTGGTGTGTGTGTACAGGCTGCCCAGAGAGGCTGTGGAGTCTCCTTGGCTGGAGACATTCAAACCCCGCCTGGATGCGTTCCTGTGTGATGGACTCTAGGTGACCCTGCTCTGGCAGGGGGGTTGGACTGGATGAGCTTTCGAGGTCCCTTCCAACCCCTAGAATTCTGTGATTCTGTGTGATTCTGTGTTTCCAGGCCCTGCTCACCTGGAGCTCAGTGCAGGTGAAGCCTTCAGCTCCGGAGTGGCTGAGAGATGCCAGGGCCAAGTTAGCCAAGAGCCTTTGTGAAGCAGCATTCAAGCAGGAGAGCAGCAACCAGCTTACACCTGCAGGGAGGTCATGGTTGTGCCCTGCTCCTCACCCCTGGCACGGAGCAGGCACTGTCTCTGGTCTCAGCCCTTGGTGCTGTGTGTGAGGTGTCCACGGCCAGGTCACTTGGTGCCAGCTGGGTGGTGGCTGTCGAGTGGCCTGGCTCTGATTGCCAGCAAAGGGGCAGAAATGAATGTCCCCTGCCTTGGTGGCTGCTGGGGTGCTGTGCAGGTGGCAGTGGTCACTGAGCTGGGTGGCTGGGCATGGCCAGCTCGGATCTGGCCCCAGTGGCCATGGGGTCCTGGTGTGGATGGAGGTGCTGGAGAAGGGAGCAGCGGCTGCTTCCCGAGGGCTCTTTTATTGTCACAGCACCAAGGGGTTTTCACAGAAATCGGTAAAAATAGCACCTCATTGATGTCACTGTGGAACCAGTCTGGCATCCTGCCCTGGGTGGGTGGGTGGTGGAAGGCAGGGGGAAGCAGGAGGCTGTGGATCCCTGTGAGCAGGGTTTGCAGGTGGCTGGTTCAGATCCACCTCGGGAAGGGCCGGGCTGCTGGTCTGGAGCCTCCAGAACAGCTGCGAGGAGTTGGGATTTCTGTAAAGGAATTTCTGAAAGGAAAGATAGGAGGGGAAAAAAATGCAGAAAGGAAGAGAAGGCCCCAGAGGAGATGGAGAAAAGTACACTACAGTATTGGACAATCAAAACAGAGGCGCTTCAGGGGCTCCCTGGCCCCAGGTGTCCACCCTGCACAGAGCTGGGAACTGGGGGGCAGCTCCGTGGTTCCCGTGGGACCTGTGAGCAGTGCCCTGTATCCCCGGGCAGAGATGGGCTGTGGGGTAAGGGTGGGCAGTGCTGGGGTGCCGAGCCTCCTCGGGATGAGCACGGCAGGGCTGGCACATGTCCAGTGTCAAGCTGTGGGATGGGATTCCCTCTGGGCACGTTGGCACAGCGGCTGTGCAGGTGCCCGGTCCCCTGGTGCTCCTGGAGGCTCCCTGTGGAGCCCTGTGTCTGCCATGGGGCTGGAGAGGGGTGATCAGGCCTTTAAAAATGAAAGATGGCAAGAAACCACCCGTGGTGGGGGAGGATGGAGGGACAGGAGAGGATGACATCAAGAGGACACCCTCCGTGGCAGGTTGGACTGGCTCCAGGGACTCTTCCACACCTTGGGCAGGAGAACGCCCACCTCCTGTCCCCCTGCATGCCTAGGCAGGGCTCCTGCCTCTGCCACCCTGCCTGTCCTGCTGCCTGCCACAGAGGCTGTGCCACCACAGCTGCTGTCACTCTGGTTCAGGCTGTGGCAGTGCCTTGCAGCCTGCCCAGGGCTGGGATCTTCTGCTGAGGCTGGGGGGTCCCATCTGCCCAGGTCCATGTGCTGTCTGTGCCCTGCTGAACACTACGGTCCCCTGTGCCCCGTGTAGTGTCACACTTTGAGTCAAGCTGCAGATCTCATTGCTCATGATCAATGCTTTTCTCTTTGTCTCATGCCATGCCAGTGAGTGTGGCCCATCCCATGTAACCAGCTCTGCTTCCCCCCAGAGGTGTCTGCTGGGGGCCAGCTCGTGGTGCCCTGGCTGGGGAGCAGCACTCAGACTGGGACACGATGATCTTCCCACACAGTGGGAGCTGGGATGAGCTGCCATTGGCTTCACTCTGTTTCACTGCTTTTCTTGTCTTTTTCCTTAGATCCCAAAACAGCCACAGAGACGGAGACGGAGATCTGTGCCGAGTGGGAGATAAAGACCATTACCAGTGCACTGAAAACCTACCTGAGGTAAGGCACAAAAACTCCTCTGTGGTGCAGCTTCAGCACGGAGTCAGTGATGGTCTGGGCCGTTACTGTTTGTTACTGCAGAGCCTCAACAATAGCACTGTAACAGAGACAAAGAAGAAACTGCCCTGCAAGAATTCATTCTGGCTTTTCCCTTGACCCTCCAGCATGTTTGAGTAGGATCTGGGGAATATGTTGAGGTCTCTGACAGATGCATGTGTCATACAAATACCATTTTAAAGGCTCAGCCTTGCACCCCCTGCCTCGATTTTAGCTTTTCCCTGGATTTTTATGATGGGTTTCCACCTCATGAGCGCGTGGCAGAGGAGCCCAGTGCTCCTCTGAGGCTGTTCAGGGCTGGGTGCAGAGCTTTGTTGTAGCCATAGTTTGTGTCTGCCAGTCGATGCCATTATCACCATGGGTTATCTTCCCAAAGGCTTTGTTCATTGGCAGCACTCAGCATCTCATTAGCCACAACATGCTTCTACCTGTCACCACTGCAGCTTCTTGCTTGCTGGTGGTGTTGTGTGTGTTGGGTTGGAGAGAGCACGCACAGGAGAGAGGCTAAATGCAATTAAGGTGATGAGTATAATTAGCTTGGTGGATCTCAGCCTAGAAAATCACAAAACGCTACATAATTCTGCATGATTGGCAACCTTTGCTCCAGAGTTTGAACTGTTTGCAAGGCAATGAGGGATGTCAGCAGCACCACGATGTCCCGTGGAAGAGATGTGGAAGTGGGAGGGGAGAATGGGGAATTTCATGGGAATGGTGACTGCTGAAGTTTTATGATGAGACTTGTTTCTCTTTTTAATTTATTTTTAAACTTGGAAATCATGGGCTCACTAAGGTACTGAAACTCTGTGTTACTGCGTTAAATAGGAATGCTAAAATTAGATATTAACTTAATGTGATGCAGAAAAGGGAGGAAGGATAAATCAAAGATACTTCAATACTTATTCCATCTGATGGGGGGGGGAATTAATTAGAGTTGCTGCTACTTAATTCTGCACTTTTAAAAATGGAGCTGAATTTCTGGTAAGGGCAAAGCTGTATCTCTGTGGATTGTGTTACTCAGACGTGTTTTGTTCATGTTACCTTTTTATCTTCCAGAATGCTTCCGGGGCCCCTCATGATGTACCAGTTTCAAAGGAGCTTCATCAAAGCAGCAAGTGAGTTTGTTGTTTATGGCACCAGCCTGAAAGAGGAGCGCAATTTGCAAGTAACTGAGTGTAACCTCTGCCCTGCTGCTCCCCACCAACCTCCTCCTTCTGAAGTCCCAGAAAGCAGAATGAGAACAGAGAGAGAAGGGCATGTTGTTGTTTGGGACTTACCAGATGAAAAGGAGATGCAGATGGTGCTGGGGGAGTAGGGAGCTGCCTGGTGGCAGGAGCTGCTGCTGCTCTGTCCTATTGTGGCCAACATCTGGCAAGGTGAGGGTGGCCGTTGTTCCAACACCACCTGAGGTGTTTGGTGAGATCAGTTGTGGTTCAGGTGTCTGTGCTGCTTCCCTTTGGCTGCCCTGGGAGAAGGTGCCTTGCACGAGAGCAGGTAACTCTCTGTTGGCAGCTGTGCAGCCTGCGTGCACGTGGGTGGGACCAGGGCATCAGGAGGGCTCTCAGGTCTGTGGCCACCTCAATGGTGGCCTCCTTGAATGGCTCCTGTGTAGGCTGTTGGGGCACCTGTGGACCCAACCAGCCTGCTGAGGACCAGATGCTACAGCTGAGCACACCCTGACAGTGCGTGGGGACATGAACGGGACCGTGCTGGTGTTCCTGGTGCTGAACCTGGAGAAGCACTGGTCACAGCCAGCCCCTTCCCTGGTCACAACTGGCTTCCCCCATGGCTGGGATCTGCTCTCAGCTCACTCTTTCAGCCCATTAGTTTTGTCCTTTTGGAAACAACTGATTGGAGTTGGTAGACAGGACAAGTGCCATGGAGAGTATCCTCCGCATGCCTGGGTGCAGGGTGTCTAGAGGGTGGGACCCTCGGATCCCTGGGGTGTCCATCAGTGTTAGTGTTCAGGCTGGCATTGTCTTTCTTCCATTCCTCCTGATGTGGAGATAAATCACCTTCTATTTCCAACACAGAGCTGGAGAATCAGGAGTCGAGGGTGTCAGAGATCCACAGCCTCATTCATCGGCTTCCAGAGAAAAACAGGCAGATGCTGCACTTGCTCATGAACCACTTGGCAAAGTACGTGTATGATTGATATGTTTTTCTCTCCTTTTTCCACTTCCTCTGAAGGTTAATAGTGGTAGAAAAGTTTCCTTGCGTGTGTGTGCAGTGTTGAGTCATATCTGGTTGGCGAGTAACTGGAAACCTGTGTGTGAGTGAAAGGAGGGACAGAGGGAGAGGGGAGGGAGGGAGGGAGGGGGTTGTCCTGCTGACCTCTGTCCCTGCCTGTGTCACCGTGCCCCGGCCCCGTGGTGACAGGAGCAACCCATCCGCTACTGGGAACACAGCACTGCTTTTAATGGCTGGTGATGGGGTTGGGCTGCCCAGGAAGCAGGGTGGAGGTCAAGCTCCTCTCTGGGTTTCAGATCAAGCCTGGTATTAAAGGACTTAAAAACTATTTCCTTGCCACAATAGGAGACTGCTCTGGGATGTGTTTTCTGCCTTTGTGCAGCCTGATTAATCAGTGCTTCCAGATCACCTTGAAACTTTTCGAGAGCAAAGGGATTGAATAATTTTTTTGCTTTCAGTCATAGAACTGACCTGTAATTTCCTGTCTTCTTCCTGCTCCTGCAGGTTGCCATGGAAACCTTTGGCTAGTGTTTAAAAAGTGAAAACATCATCAGGTGTTTGTGCCAGCCTCAAGGCTGCGGGGTTGTACCTGCCCGCGTGAGCAGGGGGGATGAGGCAGGACTTGGGTTAATCAGCAGAACTGTCTGGGAGAAGGTCTGGGAGAACCTGGAGTTATCTGTTTAAGAATAAAAATAACAAATGATAGTTGAAATAGGCTTAAAAGTTACTCCAGATGCTTTCTTATGACACGGGTTTGTATCTGTTCCATGGACTCCTCAGCAAGGCTGTTAAAAAGCAAAGAGCTGGTTTAGGTCTCGCTTTCAAAACCTTCTGCATTTAGGAGCTGGAGCCAAGGGCCAGGCGGTTCCAGGTACTCCCGTCAGCCAAACCCGTGCCACGAATCTCAGAACCACTTCAGTGCTTTGCATTTAAAGGAGAGCCTGGTGGGGTCTGAGAGAGATGTGGAGGGGGGAGGCAGGTCGTACAATGGGTTTCATGCTGCTTTAGTAGGAAAGGAACTAAACCAAAACACAAACAATGAGGGTGGTGGTGCTGTATTAGGAAGAGGAACAGCTCATAGTGGTTATTTAATGGGAAAAAAATGATCCCAGAGAACAGCAGGAAGCCGGGGAGTGAGAGCCGCCCTGCAGAAGCTCTCCTGGTCCTGGAGCTGGTGCTGCTCCCAGGGGGATCCTGGGCTCCTCCAGCATCCCTCCTGTGTCAGCCCTTGCCCCCGGGGCACCAGGAGGGCAGCCCGGGCTGGGGCTCATTCCTGCAGCTCTGAGCCAACCACTGGTACCACAAAGCCAGATTAGGGACAGGGAGGTGGAGATAAAGCCTCAGCCTGCAGATGCTGGGAGGAGGGAGAGTGTGGCAGATGGGATGGGGGCCTGGCTGCCCCAGTGACCTGCTCAGGGAAGGGGGATGCTCTGGGGTGGGGATGGGCAGGGTTTGGGTGCTGCCCCATCCTGGGTGTCCAGACCTGGCACAAGCAGCAGCACAGGGCCCCGTGCTGGGCTGCACTCCTCAGAGGACATTACCTCATCTCTTGCTGCTTTTTTTTTTTTATTTATTTTAAGCAACGTATGAATAATCAAGATTTGCATTTTTATCAGATGAGCTAAAAAAATGTTCTCACAGCATTGCTGTGGAGATCTCCTGCACTGAGAGCAGGAGGCAGCCCGGATCAGTCAAACAGAGAAAGGTCTGTCCCACGCTGGCTGACATCTGCCACGCGGGGCTTTTGGTTTGTGTGTGTGCTGCTGCTCACTGAAATGGGACATGGGGACATGGGGCTCCTCCTTGTCCGTGGGGCTGCTGTTAGTAACAGTAATAAACCCACCCTGACAGTGGAGGGAGGACGGATCCTGGGCACAGGCACAGCAGGGTGGGGGAGAGGAGTGTGGATTCCTGCCTCTTGCTGTGTCTCTGCGCCTGTTTGTGTTGCCTTCTGTCTCATGTCCAGTTGTCCAGGCAATTACCCAGTGTGAAATACAGAGTGTGAGCAATCCCTGTGTGTGCTCCCTCCTCAGGAACACAATGCTGCAGATTTCCCCTTCTCTACAGGCCCTGGTTCCAGTGAAACTTGCTGTTATGATTTTATTCTTTGATCCATGAGTAGGTGAAACCTTTAATTTTCCTTCTTGGGACACGTTCGTGCTGTCAGGAGTCCTGTGATCAGCCCAGCTGTGGTGTAGTTCTCCAAACAGAGGAGATCTCTTGGTTCTGGTGTTTTTCCAAGGGGGTCTCTGCAGGAAAGCCCGAACACCCTCCCAGTAAGCCCCATGCCTGTGTCCACTGGCCCTGCCAATGACCTGACTGACGATGCAGCAACTGAATTTAGGGAGGCACTGGTCATCTTAAAGATCTCCTGGTTTCTCTTGTCCCCAGCCAGAATAGCCCGGGTCTGTCACGGAATTGAAAGGCAAACCCAGCACGTCTCGTCCCGTGTCTTGCAGCTGTATGGGTTGCTGGAGTGTCCTGCTTAGCCAGTCTGTCACCTCTTGCAGCTTTGATGTCCGCAGGGGTTGGCTGGTGAGAGTGCTCCTCATGCCCTGCTTTAAAAATAAGCAATGTACTTTGTAAAAAGCTGCCTGTAGAGCTGATGCTGGGGTCATGGTGAGCTCGCTGTGCAAGCATGGTGGTACCTGAGCGTGCCTGGCAGTGACCCTGCCCCTGGCACCACATGCTCCCAGCTCTCCCCAGTGCCTTTCCCAGCATCATTTTTTAGCAGGGACTCCTCACACCATCTCCAGGATTTTCTCTTTTTATTCTGTGTTTTTTTCCCCACTGTTTCTGGTCGGGGAAGGAGCTGCAGAGCACTTTGGGTGCAGAGGCTGTCCCACCGCACGTCACCTAGCAACACGCTCCTGCTGCGTGCTTCCCACTTGTTTTGCAGCAGATATCTCCTTTTGGCCCAGCACCTATCTCCACAAACAGCTACGCTGTAGTTTCAAATTCTTTTTTATCAATCGAATGTGCCAGTTCTGATTAAACTAATTTTTTTTGCCTGCCAAATAAGTTGAAGTGGTTCAGAGCGGAGGCTCGTGGTGCTGCCGGGATGGAGCTGGTTGCAGAAAATTGCCATTTTTGTTAGTGGAGCTGTGGTATTGTCCCTGTCTTTTACTTCTCTTCTAATGTGCTTTCTCATTAGGTAACAAATGCTTTGGAGGTGCAGAGCAGGAGCATTTCTCTCTGATTATCTTTCAAGAATTTAGGAATTGGTTTTTTTGCATGGACATCATTTGACACCTGAGCCTTGCTTTGTTCTTGTGGCAGTGGGATCCAGGTTCTCCAGTGCAGATGGTGCCGTGCTTGTGCACCCTTCAGCGGGGCTCCCGAGCCCCTCCCATGGCTCCGCATCGCTCCGAGCATCGCTGCTGCTGCTCTGCATCCCCGTGGGCCGAGGAGGAGCGGGGCTGCCCCTGCCTGTGCATCTGCTCCTCTCCTGGCAAAAGGTCAAAACAATTAAGGAGGCTGCAGAAGAAATGTGTGTACGTGTGTTTAGCAGAATGAATTATCTTTAATCATTCTTGTCTGTGGCCTGGCCAGCAGTGACTAGTTCCCTTTGTCTTTCCTGCAGTGATGTTTTCTAGTTTACGTGTTTTAACCAACACGATAGTGATTGCTATCTCTAGCACAAATTGTTTTCCACTTATCAGCATGGATGGTTTCCAGGGGCTCTGCAGGGTGGCTGCTATTGGCCACGGCCCCCTGGGTGCAGCAAAACCCACCCTCTGTTTGCAGCCCCTTGGTGAGACAGGACAGGGGCTGGGCTGGAACAAGGTGCCTTTCAGAGGGTCTGCTGGACGGGGGATTGCTGATGAAGAAGAAGAAAAAAATCATCCGGATCTTCTGCCTAAGAGTACAACCTGGTGCTTGTTTTCCTTCCCATGGAGCAGTCCCATCCCTGGCATCCCGGGCTGTTCTGCCCGTGCAGAGCCCCGTGGCAGCCGGTGTCCCTGGCAGTGGTGTGGCACTTGCCATGGTGTGCTCTGTGCCCGGCGGCTCCAGGAACCCCACCCTGGCTCCTGTGCAGGACGTGGGGCCGCTGCTTCCCCAGAAATGTGCTTTTCCTGGGGTCGTTTTCCCTGTTTCCCCCCGAAGGTGCAGCGGCGAGGAGGCTGACGCCTCTTGGCACAGCAGCTCTGATTTCATCTCCGTGGCAGCTGTTTATGCTGCTCTCTGGTAACTATTCATTTGCTTGATTTATGTATTACTTCCAGTAAGTCATTCTTGTCCAGGACGTTCTGGAAATTTCCACTAGCCGCTGAGGCCTCTGAGATGCACTTCTCATATGCTCCTCGCCTGCTTTGGCTGCCAAAGGAAAACAGGGAGCGAGCTCCTGACCTTGCGGCCAGGCCAGGCGTGATCCTGCCGTGCTGCCGCGCGTCGGGAACACCAGGGTCTGCCTGGCGCCTGCTCCTGATCCCTTTGGATCTCAGCATCGCTGGGTCCTGGGCGAATCCCCGGGAGTTTGAGTGACCCAAAGGATCCGGATGCTCATGTGGGTGGCGAAAGCCGTGTCACACGAGAGGTGATGCCTGTAGGCACACTCTGCCTGCCAGGAGCTGGGAGAATCCTTCCTGGGGCTCGTCTGCCCCAGCTCCAGCTCTTGGCATGCTTTCTTTCCCACCTCTTCCCTTTCTTTCCCACCTCTTCCCTTTCTTTCCCACCTCTTCCCTTTCTTTCCCACCTCTTCCCTTTCTTTCCCTTTCCTCCTCCTGTTTTGTTTATCTGCTTTTTGTCTTGGTTTGGAGCATCAAGTCCTTGTACTTGTGGAGCTGGGACAGGTGCTGCCATGGGGCTGTAGCTTGGCCAGTGCCGTGCCCCTGTCCTGTGCCAGTGCCACCAGTGCTGCTGGGCACCTCCAGAGCTGCTGTGTTGTGGCATCCTCATCCAACCCTTGCCACCCTGCACACGGCTGGTACAGGTGGTTTAAGGGAGGGGGATGCCATGGAGTGTGAGCACAGCCTGGCTGCAGTCCCCAGAGCTTCATCCCCACCGTGGTGACGGTACCGGTGTCCCCAGGCCCATCCCTGTGGGTGTGCGTGGAGCTGTGTCCGTGTGGGTCCTGGTGCGTTACCTGCAGGTGCCCGGGTGGGCAGGGCAGGAGGTGTGAACCAGCACACAGAGTAGTGCAGGAGGACAGCTCAGGCTGATCATGCTAAACCAAAGCTAAACAAAACAAGAACACCCTTGGTTTGGAAAATACCATTTTAAGCAACTATTTTAAATGCTCCTCTTCCCGGTTGGAGCCAAGCCCACTCGGATCAATACAAATCCCCTTTGTGGTGATGCTCTGACATAGTTAGACAGTATGGCCAGTTGTCTGTTTGCTTTTCTGCTCCTGCCTGGGAAAGGCTGCCCCAGGCAGCAGCAGCGGCTCTGGTGGATGCAGGGCAGGGGTGGCTGAAGGGGAAGGTAACGGCTCGGGCAGCACCGTGCAGGGACCCATCCCCACTCCCTGCTCCGCCAGGGCAGTGCAGTGTCTGCCAAGTCCCTCCCCTTGGTTTGTCCCAGGCTGTGTTTGCAATTAGCACTGGGGTAGTGATGATGCTGGGAGTGCCTTCCCTTGCTTTCCTGGTATTTGCTCTGCCAAAACCTGTGGCCAGGGCATCCTCTCCCACGGCTGCAGCCCCGCTGCAGGACGCAGCCTGTGCCCAGGGAGCAGCTCTGCTGTGATGCAGTGGGTCGTTAGGGACCATTTGTGCTTCAGAGCCAGAGGTGTCGAAGCCTCATGGGACAGAGCCTCCAGTGAGCTTTATTGAGGAGCTGGTGATGCTCTTTGCAGAGCAGAGACCACTCCGGGCTGAGCAGGTGCTGGTGGGGGCACGGTGGGATGGGAGTGTGTGGCTCTTTGGGATCCATATCCTTGGATACACCGGGCACGCTGTGCAAAGCTTGGGGCTGGGTGCGTGCCCTTCCCCTTGCAAGCTCTGCCTCCCTCTTACTCTTTGGGTTTTGTTTTTAATATGAGATTCTGCAGAATTAAAAAATACCCAAACCAAACCAAGCCACAAAACCCCTGGTAGGTGTTTGCTGTGTCTTTTGGGCTCAGCTTCCTGTAATGTGTAAATTAGCAAAGGGTTTTGTTCTACTTCTGCAAGTGAACTTTTAACCTCCTCAGCCTGCATTGTCAGTAGAGCAGCTCTGCATCCTCTGGTAGCTTTTTCTTCCATGCTTCTCCAAAAGGTCCACACATTCTGTGAAAGCTCCCTGGTTTCTGGCTGGCGGGGACTGCACTTCAGAGGCTGCAGCATCTCTCTATCAGGTTCTTCTTGTATCTCCCTCACACATAAGAGTCATCACTCTGTATATGATAACGAGCATCTTAAATCCAACCAAAGGTTACATCATCGCTGGCCAGATCAGTCATTTAGCAGTGTGTGGTGTGGCCTGTGCTGGTTTGCTGTGGAGTTTCTGTGGGTGAGCACCCACCAGCCAGCAGCATCACCCGGAGGAGCACCGGGCGCTTGGTGCTGCTCAAGCCTGAATTCTCCCGGGCTGCCGTTTGAACTTTCTGTTGCTGGATAAAGGTTGTTGATGGTGTGTAATTATCTGGGGTCTTTTTAATTGTCTGTCACAGTGAAACTGAGGCTGTGTACACAAAGGTTGGAGCTGGAGTGAGCAGAAGGATTTCCAATAAGTAGCTGGCATCTGTCCCTGGTGGTGTCTGCTCTGTCCCCGCAGACAGTGGGATGTCAATGTTTTAATGAGGGCTTCTCCAGATTGCTCTTCATGCTGAACAGGCCCAGTGCTAAACCAAATTCAGTTATATAGATTTTAGTCAAATTGTCACCAATGCCAAGATGTCTTTGAGCTGTGGTTTTCCCTGGGATGCTGGGAGCGATCCCTGGGCCAGCCTGGACCGTGCTCCTCTCTCCATCTCCCAGTGACTGAACCTCATGTCTAGTCAGGGTCTGGGCTTTTTGTAGTGATGTTTGCTTGGGACGTTCTCTGGCTCAGTGGTGGTGCTGGGCTCACCAGGACTGTGGTCAGGGAGCCAGTCCTGCTTTCCACAGGCTTTATGTGTGTGTGCAGCATGGGCTCCTTGGCTGCTGCTCCCCCGATCTCACTCGCCCCATGGAGGGAGGTGGGAGGACAGGTCCATGGGTGCCCAGCTGGGGGTTGGCAGGCTGTGGTTTTATTGAATTGAATTGTTACTGCACCCTTCTAATGTAGTTCCATGGAAGTACATTGCAATTTGGTGGTTACCTACTGCCAGCAGAAGTAGGAAGGGCTTCCTGGGTTGAGTGGGTTTGCCCACATGTGTGTGGCAGGGGGCACGTCTGGGGGGAGTATTTTTCCAGTTGTTGGGCAAACCTCATTCCACTGGCAAAGATGGGATGAGTGTTTCACCTGCTGCTGTTAACCATGACTTTATTCTATATAGCTGGTTATTCCTGTATTCCCTTTCTTTCCATTTAAACAATTTTTTTAGGAATTCAGTGTTTGGGAGGGAAGGGCACTTGTGTTTGTGAAGCGAACATGCTCCAAAATACTTCTCAGGTGGAAGAAATAAGTCCAAACCCATGCTTTGTCACTCTGTCCCGTGGCCGATGCACTGGTGAGAATGTCCAGGTGTACCCCAGGGACCTTCTGCTGCTCAGCCTGTGCCTGGCTCTCGGCTCTGAGTTATTTCCCGTGGCTCCCTCTGGGACAGCGGGAGCTGCACTTGCTAAACCCGGTGCAGAGCCTTGCTGGGAGGGTTTCTGGAAGCCGTTTGCTCTGGCTGTTGTCCATCTGTCAAGTGGGCTCCGGCGCGGTGTTTGCCATCGCGGCAGATCTTCCAAAGGTTTTCTTGTTAACTTGTACCTGCTCTTGCAGGCTTTCATCGCCCTGCTGGCTATGCAGCTTTGCTGATTGCACTGTGAAGGCATCAGTGATTCCTGTTTTCAGAGGAAATTCCATCTGTGTGGCCCACGGGGGCTGTGCTGGGGGTCTGGGGCTGGTGTACAGGCCGGTGCTGGCCAAAGCCCCGTGGCAGCATGAGACGCTGCTGATGGGTAAAATAACTGTTATTGTTGTAAAGAGGAGGGATGTAATTGAGTGTAGCAGAGTGAAGTCATAACTGAATGCTGTGCTTCACACACAGGGCCCAGGAGGGGAGAAGCACAAGGCTGGGTGTGGGGTATGGGAATGGCATTCACCTGGTGTTGCCTCTTGGTTGTGTGCTGTGGATGTGGGGTTGGCTGGCACAGCACGGGGTTGGGTCCGTGCAGGGACAGGGGGCAGTGCCCAGTGTGCTGTCCCCTGGGCTGGGGAAGAGTGCTGGTCCCAAGCAGGGCATTGCCATTGAGGCCTCCAATCCAGCTCTGTCCCCAGGGAGGTTTGAGGGTGAAATCCCCTTTGTGGCCACGCTTGTGGCTTTCACTGGGGCATCAGTGTAAATGTTTGGCACTGTTGGGGCGTGGGGAACCTGCCAGCCCTGTGCTGCTCACCCCCGCTGCAGCCTGGGGCTGAGGGTTGGTGCCCAGGTTCAGGATCCCCATCAGCACATCCCCTGGAGATCTCCGTCAAGCTCCTCTTGCCCAGAGCAGAGGGGGTGGCTTTGGAAACCCAGACGGCTGGGGCTGCAGAGCCTGGAGCAGAGGAGCGTTGCAGCACCATATGTGTTTGCCTGGCAAGTGGCAGCACGTATGGCATTCACACTGATGAGCTGTGCTGATAATGAACGTCACTTTTGGCCTCTGCAGCTGCTCACTGCGATATGAGCACTTCTCTTTTTTTCCCCTGGGAGTGAACCCAGGCATCCAGCTGTGGCCAGATTCACCCGGGAGCCCCAGGACTGCTCTCCACCGGGGCACAGCTCCGCCAGCCCCTCCAGCAGGGAGGACACCCAGCAGCGTGGGGGCCGACCCAGCCCTCACCCTGCTCCTCACCCGGCTCTCCACCTACACGCTCATCAGCTGCAGCCCAATTAAACTCGATAATGTGCAGAGATGACTTGAATGCACCCAGGAACATTTCCCAGAACTCATTAGATTTTATCTGGTAAATACCACCAATTGTGTGTGCTCGCAGCCGCCTGCTCTGCCCAGCAGCGCGCACCCTCCGAATCAAAGGGATGGAGCTGGGGGGGCAGGACAGGGGCTGTGGCAGGGCTTGGCTTGGCTGGAGCCCCCAGCCCACCCCGAGCAGGGAGCTGTGCTCCCCCAGCCGGGATTTCCCTGGCGAGGACTGGGTGGGTCCTGCAGCGTGGGCTGGTGCAGCTCCTCCGCTCACCACCAGCGGGTGGGGGGCCCATGGGTGCCTGGTGTGCTGTCTGCACTCTCTGTGCTTTTGGCCTTTCATTCGTGCCCAGAGTCAGATCTAAGTGTTTAATTCATAACAAACTCCCCAGAGTAGCCTAAATAATTTGGGGGATTGCTGGCCCTCCGCGTGATTGGCTTCTCACGTCAAAAAGAGCTCTAATGGTGGTGGCAGACATGAAATGTATTTTTACCTGTAGCAGTGCGAATTAGCTGCATTATTTTCCATCCTACAAGGTCCTGTTAAGCCAGCCATAACAAGCACTTTGTTTTCAAAGGTTTGTCCCAGGCATGGAAATAGAAACACTCCAGATTTTGCCTTTGTTCCCTCTCAGATGTTTGTTTTCTCAGAGGTTTTTCTCTGAATCAGGGAAGATATCTGAACTAAGAACAAGCACTCTTTGGCTGAGGCTTAGATACACGGATTTTTTTATATAAAATATGTACAGAAGGCAGTTCCAGCCACAGCAGGCAGGAGCTCTGTGGGGAGCAGAGCCAGGTGCCCACGTGGCATCCCCTGGCCCGGCCATTGCTGCCCGTGTGGGTGTGTGGCTGCGGGGGCAGCAGGGTGTTTGTGGGGCAGTGGTGTGTACCAGTGGGACCGTGTCCACCAGTACGGCAATCCCACTGGAGCCAGTTCACAGCCCAGGAGTCTCGTGTTCTTGTGTTTTTTGTCACCCTTGGCTCCGTGTGTGGTGTTGAGCTGTGGTGGCTGCAGCACAGGTTCCTTTGTACATCACTGGAGAAGCAAATGAGTTCTTTAACTGGATTTCCATGAAAATGAAGAGGAGCTGTTGACCAGGCTGAAGAAACTTAAATCATGAATGTCTGTAAAATAGCAGAGGGGCAGTGCAGCACTTCCCCCACCCCCCCTGGCTCCCCTGCATTTCTCCTGTTGCACACTGCTGAGTGCAAGCCAGTGCAGCAGAGAAATATTGACTGTTCCTGTGTGCTTTCTGTGCACTGAGGCTTGGCCACCCATTACTCTGTATTGAATTATTTTTGGTCGTGCTGGTGATTATACAGTATCCAAGCAACCCAGGCATAATCTAATTTAACACACAACACTGATTTACTCTGCTCCCTTTCTCCTTTGTTCGGAAAGTGAGTGTGAAGTGAGCGCTTGGCCCGGACACCCCGGGACCTGCCTGGCCAGCCACAGGGACAGTGCTCCCATGGGACACTCCCAGCCCAGGGGGTCCCCTCAGGTGGCAGAGTTGGGTCTCCAGCTCCTTTGGTGGGTGCTTGCAGTACCAGCACCCCTCTTGGTGTGCACCAGGTGGGTCAGGTCTTCATGGAACAGAGTCCTTCTGCAGGGCTGCTCGTTGGTGATGCTCTGCTGAGTGCAGCCATTCTCCACTTGAGGGGCTCCACAGTCTGTCCCACGCTTCTGGGCTCATCCCAGAACTACCGTGTGCTGTGAGGAGGAGGAACAGCCCAGAGTCCCAAAGTCACTGATAGACCAGGATGCTGCGAGCACCAAGCAGGAGTTAAGAGGTTGCTCTGCACCCTTCTCCTTTCGTTGTTGGTTCCCACCTCTTGCTTGTGCTGGAAGTGACTTCTGCAAAGCGTGGATGGAGACACAATTGAAAAAGGACCCATTTAAATTAATATTAGTGCAGTTGATTTCAGAGTGCACCAGGGTGCCAGAAGGAAGCTGTGTTAGAAGGAAAGTACAGCCAATACGTGGAAACCTTCTGAAGGGCAGGGCAGGAATGGCACAGCAATGCCTGCCACAGAGCACCGACACTGAGCACACCCCAGCTTTGGAAACTGGCATTATTTCCTGGTACAAAGGATGATGAAGAGGTATCCTTCCTAGTAAATTGTCATGTGGATGATGGATGTGGAGTTTGAAGGATATGGAAGGTGAATCGTGTTGTGGCACAGCCTTGGTGGCCGAGCACTGTGAAGGGAGTGCTGGGAGAGTACCCAGGGATGGCTCAGCAGTGCCCGTCCCAGCAGCCCCCACAGCTGCAGGGAGGCTCCCACGCCTGGCAAGGAGTTTGTGGGATGGAGGTGAGGGCCAGGGCCTGTGTCTGGGCACGCGGGCATTCCTGGGGCAGAGGGCAGAGCCAGGGCTGCGGCTGGTGCTGCAGCACCGTGTCCTGGCTGGGGAGGCATTAATAGTTTAGTCTGAAATAATTACCAGGACCGTGCACAGCTGCCCAATTGTAATGAGTCAGTGACAGTGCAATTTATTAGAGTGATGTATTACATGGGAACGGTAATGAGAAATGGAGGGACCTCGTTTTGCAAGGCTTAGATCAATTCAGTTGTTTTTTTATAAATGAGCATTGTTTTACTAACCACAGAAGATCGTTACAATTATTATTTTATTAATACTTTTCAAAAGTGTTTGAACCACAGCTGTGTGTCTCAAAGTCCGAGCAGGGCTTGGTGGGAGCATGGCTGTGAAATGTGGGTGTTGTTGCACCATGAAAACTTGGGTGGCGTTTGATAAGGAGATGGGTGGGAGTGGGGAGAAGGGTTTGAATCCCTACAGAAGTGTGAATTTCTTTCCTGCAAGTAAGGAAGACTTTGGTCATCCACACCTTTGAAGCTGTAACCCAAGCCCAGGCTCAGTGAAGGTGACAGCTCTGTGTGTTCCCCAGGGATGTAACGTGCACCAGCAGTGGGACTTCTTGCCTGGCACTAAATAGGGCTGAAGTTGCTGTCGGGGGCAGCTGAGCCAGCTCTCCTGAGCTCCTCAGCACCCCTGGGTGACAAGGTCCTCTTCTGCTACCTGAGGAGCTGTAAGTAGGGATGAGGAGTGAAGAGTTCAGGTGAGATTTGGGTGGAAATGGATGGAAAGCATCTTCTCTTCTAAGCCAGCCCTAGCTTAGACTGTGCTGAAATGAGCTGAGCATGCACATAGATGAGCACTGTGGTGTCTTGGCCTGGAGACAGCTGCTGGGACAATGCAGCAAGATCTGAATCTCAGCCTCACCTTGTGCTCCAGGGACAAGAGGAAAGAGTAAAGGGAAAAGACACCTAAAAAACCCCTCAGGCTAAAATTGTGTGATTGCAGTGTCTGAAGTCACTGAGTTTCCTGATTGAAGAGGTCAGGAGAAAACCACAAGAAAGAGTTGTGGGGCTGTAGGGTTGTGCCACAGATCCTCCTGGTGTCACCTGTGCACATGGCATTGGGTTATGTGCCATCGTGTGACTCCAGCAGGTGGCTCAGCCCGAGCCTGTGGTACCCGGTGAGGTTGGTCCATGCCTCAGCCAGGCATTTTCCATGGAGCAGCCGAGCACCTGGGTGCCCCCATACTCATGGCTGGACATGGACAGAGGCCTGGGGACCTCCGGGCTGCGTCCCACATGGCAGCAGGGTTCTCTGGGGCTGAGCTGAGGCTCTCTGGGGCTGAGCTGGGGCCCAGGACATGCCCCAAAGCTGCTGGTGCTGTGCATGGCCAAGACCAGGGGCCAGACTGGAGCTACTCCAGAGTCACCCCCCAGACAGAGGTCAGTGCCAGGTGCTCAGTGTGAGCTGTTCCACTGTGCTGCAGCACTCTGCTCCCGCTGGGCTGCACTGCCTGCAAACATAAAAATAGATGGAGATGACAGGGAGGGAGGCTCGAGTGTCCCTGGGGCCCTGGGAGAGCAGGTGCCGTGTGGGGTGGATTCCTTGGAGAAAGGCACGGGTGTGTGCATGGGGGTCCAGGAGTAAATCCCCATCTTCTCCTTTCCAGCCTGTTCTGGTTGGGCCGGATGGGGCTGACCTCCAGTGCAGGGAAAAGTTTAAATGGGTGAGAAGGAATTGGATTTTGGAACATATTAGGTCACTCATCCAGTTGGAGAGCAGCGTGTGTCAGAGGTCCAACAATTTGTTTTTAGAAGGGTTTTAAGCATTAATGATTCAAGATGTTTTCCTGGGAGTGGTTTGCAACATGAGCCTCGGTGGCCAGCGCAGCGTTGGGGTTTTTTGGGATTACTCAGAGAGGCTGAAAGGTCTCTAAGAACACAATAGTTAAATTTGTACTTTTCCACATGGCTGAGCCTTCAAAGAGCTCACCAGGAGTGTAAAAAATGTCAACAGCAGCGTGAGCCTGGTGCCAGCCATGGGGCAGGGAGGGGTTTCCATGAGGATTGGGTCTCTCACCTACTTTTTTTTTTCTTTTTTTTTCTTTTTTTCCAGAGTTGCAAATAATCACAAGCAGAACCTGATGACTGTTGCTAATCTGGGTGTGGTGTTTGGGCCAACACTGCTTCGACCTCAAGAGGAAACAGTTGCTGCCATTATGGACATCAAATTCCAGAACATCGTGATTGAAATCTTAATAGAAAACCATGAGAAGGTAACGGCTCCACTGGCTTCTTCCCCTGCAGTTACTCTGGGAAAAGGAGTTCCTCCCTCTGTCAAAGTGCAGCCCCCTCTCCCAGGGTCCCCTTTGCTCCCTGTGCCTGATGTCCTTGCTGCAGATGGTGGCAGCAGCTGGCACCCCCCAGGCATTGCCAGTGATGGACATGGCTTGGAATGTGGTGTAGAGCCTCCAGAAGTGGTGGTTCTCGGGCTGCAGATGTGTAACCAGTGCTGCTGGGAACCGGCCTTTTTGTGGTCATCTCTGAGAGCTGGCATGGCCGTGTCATCATTACCAAAACCCCCCTTCCCTTCCCGTTGTTTAACAGGAATTTGTCCTTAGTTTCAAGAGAGATGAGTGCTAAAAGAAATGAGTGCAAGATGCACACCTGGGCTGGCTTCCTGCTCTCCTGACCAAATCCGGGGTTATTCAAGCTGGCTTTATTCACAACCCTGATCTCCTAAGTTACAGTGCCTTTGTGTTTGGTGGCTGTAAGGATGTTCTCGCCTGTGGTGGCTTGGTGGGGCCATGGCTCTGGCTGTCCCTCCCAGCTGGCCACATGGGGTGGCTGCATGCAAACGGCTGTGTGCCCATTTCTCACCTGTCCCAATTGCTCCAGGGCTCTTGGGAAAAGATCCCGGGAAGGAGGGAAGTAGGGAGAGGTAACTCCAGGACAGGAGAATCTCTTAAATGCAGTGTTGGTGCTGGTTCAGCTCCTGCTTTAGGACTGTTTTGTTTTGGTGAATTCTTAATTGGAGTTGATTTGAGCCTGTTGAAGGTTCCCCAGGAGCTGCTGTAGGTGATCAGCAATGTGCAAGTCCCTGCACTCTGCTGCTGGTGCTTTGTGGTGTCCCACTGGTGACTCACAGGCACTGTTCTCCATGGAGTACATTCGCAGGGAAAATGTAATTGATGGGAATGGTTCCTGGCCATCAGCACCTGTCTGGTGCCGTGTTGTGCCTCCCCCAGGTAACTGGAATGCCTCTCCCCTCAGAATTGCTGTTGTCATTGTGTAACTGAAAAAAACCCAACAAAAGAAGGAAGCTTGGTGATAGCATCTCTTGGTGTGAATATCTGCTGGCAGCTTGTCTGCAGGGTGCCCTTGGGAGGCTTGTCTGATTGCCAGGGCAGGGGAGAGGGTCTGGGGGGGGTCGGTCAGTGTTCCCTGCTGCCTGCCCACGTTTGCAGTCACCCCCCTGAGATTCCACTCATCTTCCACCTGAGAGTATCCCTGGGGAGGAACGTTTGTCCCAAAGCCATAAAGGTATCAGTGAGGGATGCTGCAGGGTACAGTGCTGATCTCCCAGGGATTACTCTGATTAACACCACCCTCTGCTCCCTCCAGCCGTTCCTCTGGGTCAGCAGTGCCCTGTGTCCGTGGTGCCCAGCGTGCTGCAGGAGCCATGTGCCCTGTGGGATCACAGTCAGCAAAACAGGGACTTTCTGAAGGTTCCTGGAACCACTGGTGAATGATGGTTTGCTCTTTGTTGCCAGAGTGTCCGACACAGACCATTAAACCCTGTGTGCAATCCAGAAAGTGAATCGTTTGTGGAGATTCCGCAGGTTTCCAGGTCTCGTGTCCAAGCTGTTTGTTCCCCTCTCAGCAGCAATAAACTCCGGGACGTGTTTCAGAGCCTCTCAGACACGTTCTCCTCGAGGTCCCGTGCACTGAGGTGCTGCAGCCCTCGTGTTTGTCTTTACAATTGCAGCTGCCGAGGGGAAGTGCTGCACTTTGGGTGATTTCCCAGGGGCTGGACTGGCAGCAGATCTTGTGGAAATGTGGGATAGTGTTGGGATGAGGGCAGGATCAAATTGCTACTTAACAAGATTTATCCATTAGTGTTTCTCAGCCGTTTCTGTGTATGTTTGTGAATGCAGTACATTAAGGTAATGTGTTATAAAATATATCCTGATTATATGTAATTAAATGGATAAAATGATTCTTCTCCCGTGCCTCTGGATGTTGCCATGAGAGGCAAACCAAGAGCACATCCCATGCAAAAAAAGGGAAAATAAAAAGGGATGCTGTGTTGTGTGCCTGGTTACCCACGGGATGGCCATTCAACACTGTATTTCTGATTTAAAAATGAAAAGTTAGCCAAAAGTAATACTGAAATCCTGTTGCATCTGCCAGTTGCAGATGTCCATCCGTGCTCTTTTCCAAGGCACAGATGTTTGTGGCTCCCTGGAGCAGGCGGTGGTACTGACGTGTTACACAATTAAGGGATCGATTGTCTGTCTGGTGGTGCTCCCTCCAGGCAGGGCTGACCAGGGGAGGTGTTGGTGCAGCCAGTGCTGGTGACAGCCAGGGGACTGGCTTGTGCTGGCAGTTGCACAGACCCAAGCACAGTCCCCAGTGGATGGTAAGGACTGATACTGGAGTCAAAGCCCTCAGCACTCAGCACCTCGGCTGGTGTTTTATTCTTTTCTGTAATTAGCTGACGTGTAGTGATGCTGCTGGCAGTGGTTTGAGTCATGTCCCCCTGGAAGGCTGTGTGCCACTGACCTTCTGAGCATCACAGCAGCTTCCCCACATTCCACGGGGGGGCAGGTGCAGCTTGGTGCGTGGCACTGCACTGATTTGTTGGCTGAGCAGAGCCTGGGGAACCCTTGTGTGCTGTGGTACCACCTCATCCCGTGGCTGTGGGTGGGTCACCTCTCACCTCTTGGCTTTTCTGGGTCATAAAATGGATATAATGGGGTAATTCGTGCCAAGCACGAGGAGATTCTCCTGCACATGCTGGGCTGGGGGGCAGAAGGGCTCAGGTGGAGGGGGCTCCATCCCCAGCCCTGCTGATGCCCCCAGTGCAGGTGTGGGCAGCCTGGTGCTGGTGAGAGGTTCCTCCAAAGCCATCACAGCCACCAGCACTGGGGAGACAGCTCCAGTCTGCAGTGCAGGGATGGGGCCATGGGGCTGCTCACTCAGGCAGAGGCTCGGGATCAAGGATGCAGCAGCACCTGGATGTGCTGCAGGAGTATTAAGAGAAGCCTTTTAGCTGCCACCTGAGACAAGGTGCCGCCGGGTCTCTGCCGTTTTGCAGACAGAGGAGGTGGCGTGGAGCCGTGAGGCTGCTGCCTGCACCGGGCTGTGGATGTGATTGATGAGTCCTGGCTGCTCCTCTCCCACTCGGGCTGTTAAACTGTCTCCCTCTCCCCGGTAATTGGGCTGTGACTGTAACACAGGTTTGCACAGCGAGGAGCTCGTCTGGGCTGTTCTTGTTAAATAAAAAAATGAAACGGGAACTTTCCTGTCAGGAGGAGTGGGTGCTTTGTGTGCATGGTGCCTGAGCTTGGGAGGATGGAGGAGTTCTTGGGTCCAGCAGTGCTGGTTTCCATTGCTGCTGAAGAGATCTGTGCCGCTTCCCAGTACGTGCTCATGGCAAAGTCACATCTGTGACGAGCTATTTCTCCTGCAGTTCTCGGGGTCTCAGCCTCCTCCCTCCTTAGACCTTCAAAATCAGCCATGTGCTTTTTGAGATGGAGCTGTTCATTGACTCTTCTCCACCGTGAGCAGCTAAATTTAACCCGTGGGCTTTGTGCTGCTCAGAGGTGGGCAGAGAGAGCAGCTTTTAATAGCCCTGCCTCCCTCTCCACATTGCCTCTGCTCCCCTCCCCGGCAGTGTCTCGGTGGAGATGCTGAAGTGGGCACCAAGGAGGTCCATGGCTGAGGACCATCCTGGAGAAACCCTGGTGTTCCTGCTCCATCAGGAGGCCGTGGTGTGCTGCAACCACTGCGGTGTGGCCATGGCTCCCCCGGGGCAGCAGGGCAGAGCCATGAAGTTGGTTGTGGGAAGCTGGAGTGTGTAAGGCACACAGCACTGAGGCTTTCCAGTAAAACAGCTTGATAATGATGTTCCAGCCGTGTTTAAGAATGTCACCTCCTTACAAGCCGAGGCTGGTTTTAGTCCTGGAGTTCATCATTTAAGAATGTGTATATAACTTCTCTTACTAAAGCCCAAAAAAAGGAAACAGCCCCCTGGCAGTTTCTTTTCAAGTGTACTGTGGGAAATCAGTGCGTAAAATGCAATTCATAAATCAATACTTTTATCTTGCTTGATTTATACATTTCATTATATTTCCCCAGTGGAATTTACTGTTGAGAAGCAATGTGGAAGCAGGAACGTGTTAGAGCAGGCAGTGGCCATGTGGGGAATGGAGCCCAGGGCAGGCAGGGGGCCCCTGGCACCCATTTCAGCCCCCTGTGCTGGGGATCCTGCCCAGAGAAGCCAAGGGCTCATGGCACGGGTCCCAGCTGGGGGCCAGGGAGGGCTGGTGGGGTGCAGGATGTGGGGTGCAGCAGCCATGTGAGGGGTTGGGGAGCTGCTGGCCCCCAAACTCCCGTGCAGAGCCTGGGAAACGGCTGTTTTGGAGGTGGGAATGGCCATGGGCAGGCATGTGAGGGGTGGAAGTGAGCAGTGCCACATGCAGACAGCACAGCTTGGGCTGCTCCTCCCTCTGCTCCTCCATACGCCCAGGGGAAAGTGTGAATGAGCTCAGCAGAGCTCCCAGGCAGGGCTCCATCCATCTGTTCTCTGCACAGCCAGGTTCAGCCGCTCGCAGGTCGGGGCTGTGTGTGCACGGGTTCATCACTGCTCCTGTGTCTCGGAAGCCCAACCCAAGCCCGGGCAGGAGTCCCTGTGAGCAGAGAGCCTGGGGAGTGATGTCCTCAGCGTGAGGGGTTTGGTTCATTGAGAAAGGGTCGTTTGTTCCTCTCCAAGGGCCACGAGTGCTGCCCAGCACCCACCTCTCTGTGCTTCTGGGGAGAGATGTGGCATCCAAACCCTTGGCTGGTGCATCTCGGCTCTTTGGTGTGTGTTTGTAGAGTCAGTGTGAAGGGGCTGGGTCTGTGTGTGAGGATTCCCTTTGCTGTCACATGAACCAAACCCACTGACTGGTGGCAGCCGCTCCCACTCGCTGGTGGGTGGCAGCTCATGGCTTTGGGCAAGGCGAGGGCTGCGTGCTCTGCATGGCCACCCCAGCATGGTGGTGAGGGCTGTGTGCTCTGCAGGGCCACCCCAGCACAGTGCTGGGCAGCAGAATGAGGGGTGATACCTCTGAAATGGGGTGTTGCTGTGGGCAGCCCCTGGCAGGTAGAGACCCTGAGGGATGGTGGTCGATGCCCTCCAGTGAAGGGAGGTCTGGAGAGAGCTGCTCTGGAGGCAACGCTGCTGTGGTCTGAGCCCGGGGTTCAGAAAAGAAGCAATAAATAACCAAATATCAACAACAACCAAACCAACCCGCCGCTCTTTAGGCTCAGGCAGTTCTAAGATTCCATCCCCTCGAGAAAAATGCGATGACTCAGTTTTCTGACAGCTGTGTCTGGAAGTCGTGAGGACTTTCCCAAGCCGGTCGGCACCAGCAGGTGCGAGGCGGCCGCGGGGAGCGTCGTGGGGCCGCGCCGGTTTGCCAGGCTCAGGGCACGCTCGCCATCCCCAGCGGGGGCACCACGCACCCTCAGCAGCTCAGCAGGGTGCCAAGCTACCAGGGTCCTTCACATCTTGCAGCATGTGTCTGGGGTGGAGAATAGAGCCAAGGAGTGCAGACAGCGTGGGAATGTCGGATTTAGGAAATTGTACCCAAAATGTTGCCTTGCCGAGTTCGTGTCCTGCTGGAACACTGCTCTGCAGAGCAGGGCAGAGCAGGCAGGTGGGCAGCTGCTCTGCTAGAAGGGGTGATGCCAGAGAACAACTTGTTTATTATTTTTAACAGATATTTAACACGGTGCCAGAGGCGCCGCCGTCGAACTCGCAGCTGCTGCTATCGCGCAAGAAGAGCACGGACTCGAAGCCGCCGTCGTGCAGCGAGAGGCCGCTGACGCTCTTCCACACACCACAGCCCAACGAGAAGCGTAAGTGTGCCCAGCCCTGGCACAGCCTTTGCCCTGGTTCTGATTAACAGCCTGCAATTCCCCTGCCATTCCCATGCAATTTTACTGGTGTCCATGAAAGATTCCCATAACGGGATCAGGCTTCGGTTTCCTCTGCTGTTGCGTTGATGGGGGTGTGAGGATCGCCTGGCATCCCAGCCCTTACCAGGGGGCTTGAGCCGAGGCCACACTCGCAGGGTATAAAGTGTTGCTGTCCCTGCCCCACCTGACGGGCCCCTGTGCATTCCCCTTCTCATGTTCCCAGCCCCACCATCCCCAGCTGCCGAGATGCGCTCCGGCACATGCGGCCGGCGTGGACACCCGCCGCGTCCCCATGGGGTGACCCTTTTTGGGTGCCCTCAGGCACTTTGCCTTTTACAGACACGAAACCTCGGCCAGGAGGTTCTGCGTTTTTCTGAGGGCTATGTACCACGGCAGATTAAAAATGTTGAACATTATCTTTCCATTTCTGTCACCTAACTGGTGCCCCAGATATTTAGGTGAAAGAGCCAGTGCCCCATCCCTGCCATGGGGCCCCAGGAATGTCTCAGCTCAGGCTGCTGCTTCACATTGCAGTGTGAGCCTGAGCTCTCCCATTCCTCATGGCCGTGCGCTCCCAACCCTTTCCTAGGGCTGCTCCTGGCGCAGGGAACTGCCCCAGTTTGCTGAGGAAGCAGGAGAGTGACTGGGAGAGCAGAGCACGTGCCCGGGGCTCGGCTGGCTTTGCTGGGGCAGGTGGGTGAGCACAGGAGGCGAGGAGCAGGGGGAGGCTGGAGTTACCCCATCTGCTCGGGACCTAAAACTGTGCTGTGGATGGAGCAGTTGCTGCGTGCTCTGCTGGCTCTCAAACACGTGGGCCTGTCTGCCCATGATTGAGTTACCGTTAGTTATCGGGCGCTGGCGTTTCGGAGGATGTCACAGCGATACCATGGGTTTGAGGAAGCAGAGGCAGCACCAGAGCGTGCTCTGGGAGAAGGCTCTCACACAGCTCTCGCTGCAGCCTCCAAATCAGAAGCTGCTTTTGAGAAATTTAAGCCTAGGTAATTTATTTGCTGCTACTCATGCAGTTGCTGGTTGGGCTCTAGAGTCACCTGGCTGCCAGAGCCCTTGTGCACCGTCCTCCCCTTGCCTAGCAGAGAACCTGCTTCATTTATTCATTTCTGGGTTTATTTATTCCCACACCAAGCAGTGTTTGCTCCGCTTTCCTCCTGGCAGTCTGCAATCTGCAGTGTCTGTGGGAAGCCACTACCATTTTATTCGGTGTTTGCCGTCCCTGCTGCACGTGTCAGCAGAGGAATGATGTGAGGTTTCCCTTCTCACTGCTCTGGAGATGGGCCAGGGCTCCAAGTCAGGCTAAGCAGGAGGGCTGGGGCAGGCTGTGACCCCCTAGGACTGTCAGCAGTTTGCAGAGTGGCTCTTCTGCCTGGCAGAGAAGAAACGCTGTGGCTGATGGGCAGTTCTGCTCTTGTAGCTGTAAGACCAAATTAAATCTCACAGCGAAGAATCCTCCACATAAGCTTTTAAAAACATGAAGCAAAATACAGTATCAGCCTTTTAAAGAGGAGGAAATAAGATAAAGCAAGGCTTTGAGATTCTGCCATTCATCTCCCTTCCTCTTTAGATGAAACACTTCCAGTTTCCTGGCTGATGGGGACTTTAATTCAATACTGGCGGGTGGCTAGCTCTGAGATTAGGCAGACAATTGACACTGATTTGTTAGGCTTACAGAGCTTATTTTTGGACTTCAGCCTTGGGCAGAAAATGTTTGGAAATAATAAGACATGGTGTCAGACCACACTCCATGGGCTGAGGTCCGTGCTGCCCACGGGCTCCGGTACGGCTGCTCGGTGCGGTGGGGCTCAGCGTGGGCAGCCCCTGGGCTGTGCCACCTTCATACACTGCAGAGGTGGCTGTCACAGCACTGTTTGTGTGCTGGCAGATGCAAAAATAGAGGAGTGATTTGGATTGGCCTTTTGGGGTTTTTAGGTCATAATTTCTCTCTTATTTCATCTGCTGGCTCCCATGTCTGCCTGCCAATATCTGTGGAGGTCAGCACTCTGCTTTTCTTCACTTTTGCCTCTTTTTATCTTCTGCATGGACAATCTTTTCATCACAAAGTGCTTGTGCCTCCTGCGCCCAGATGGGCTTCCATGAGCTCCTAGCTCTGTCTCGGAGGACCTGCCTCTCTGGGGGAATCACTCTTCTTCATGAGCTTTCCTTGGCACAGCTTGTCCTTGGTGCCACCGGACGGCTCAAAGCTGATGAGATGGTTTGCATTTCCCTTTTGGCATGTCAGATGGTGGCGAGTTGGAAACAGTGGTTGGGCAAAGCATCCAGCTAGGCACATTGGAGTAGCAAAGTTGGGAACAGAGAGGTGTATGTGCTGCTCATTCCCTTGGTGGCTTATTGGAGATCAAGGTTAATAAAACACAGCTCCAGGAACGCGTTGACATGTATTGACATAGTAAGCACAGCCTTGGCTTTGGCTAATCTCTGGAAGATAAGCTCAACCTGAACTAAACCAAATGTCAGCCCTGTCTCACTGCCATGAGGGCACTGATTTTGTCCAGGTACCAGAAAAATGCCACAGCTCCAGCAAAGGAGCAGATGAGGAGCATCAGCCTCTGCTCTTCTCCTGCCACCCACAGACCTTTCCCTGGGCTGGGCTTTTCTCTCTGAAGTGATGGCAAAGAGTTGCTCCTCTGTGCCTGGGACAGCACTACTGCCAAGCTCTGTTATGGAAGCGTGGGTGATGTCTTCCTGCTGTATGCTCAGGATTCACTTCTCACATACCCCAGGCTTCCTCTTGCACTCTTCCATCCTCCTTCAAAGCGTTCAGGGTGTGGGTGAGTGTTGCACCTTCTCCTGCTGACACAACCAGAGGGGTGCAATTTAAAGGGATCAGGAATAGGTGATTCCCTATTCCTGTGTGCTCTTTAGTAGGAGTGTGATCACATTAGTGTGTGCTGGAAAAACAATTTTTGAAGGATTTATTGTTGAAGTAGGACTCATTATGTTTTCCAGCAGGTGCCCATCTTTCAGGAAAACATCATCCCAGAGGTAGCAGTTGTCTGCACTGAGACTGCTTTCTGTGCCATCAGTGATGATAATTGCTTCTCACAATTACTGCTTACACGGAAAAGGCATCTTATGAAAATGAATTAATGAGATTTTAGATAATTCGGTGCAGAGCTGAGGAGGGAGCCCATGCTGCTGGTGTCAGTTTGGGATGCATAATATTTTCACTCCTCAGTGCTCAAAGTTACTCAGATAAGGGGGAAATCTCTTATCTGGTACTTCAGATGTCTTTGGGGATATAAAATATTAATGCCTTGAGAAAAATGGATATTTTCTCACTAAAGTTTGTATTAATTTAAAATGTAGCTGCATCTAAAAAAAACACAAAGAAAAGAGTACCTAGTATTTCTTATAGTTTAATGTATAATATCTACAATATAACACCTACAGTCTATACTGTCTACATGACTGTACACTAACTGCCTGACTGCTGGGCTCTGGGGAGATGTGCTGGGGCAGGGTCGTTGCTGGGAAGGCTCGACACCTTTGCAGCAGGGTGCTCTTTACTTCTGTGTGCCATGGCAGCTGTGTGCCATAGCTGATGGTTCTGGGGTTTTGATGTTTTTGCAGAGGAGAACAGGAACAGCATCATCAACTCCAGCCTGGAATCCGTCATCTCCTCAAATGCAAACAGCTTCCTCAACTCCACCAGCGCTCCCCAGCCCAGCCTGAACTCGAGTGATCTCGAGCTAGAAGTAATTAAACCCAACAGGCCAAACTCACTGTAAGTACAGTGGTAATTAGTGTTTTATAAGCTCTCCGTCCTTAATCTTTAATCAGGGCTGTTTCTTACACCGAATCCCAGCAGTTTGTTGAAGAATACAATTTAACATTTTAATTTTTAATGGGTGCCTAGCACGTGCCCTGCATTTTTAAGTTGGTCTAAGCGGTAGGATCAGTTACTGTGGCCATATCTGCGGGCGAGTTTCAGCTCTGATTGCTTTGCACATGTGGAATATTTCTCGAGCAGAACTCTGCTTTGCTGCTTGAACTGCTCGACCCATCTGGTGATAACTCCAGCAAGCACAAAGGACTTTTCTTCTGAGTTAAATCCTATGACTGTTGTCAGTACAGTTGATCTCTGGCCAAATCTGTGCCATTGCTTCTGCTATTGCTTCCTTCATCTGGAAAGTTCAAGGGAAAAAATAGCGACCTTAGCAATGACTCCCTGGGGACGGCCGAGTTATTTATGAAGTCCCCTGAACTTGACACAGCTGAGCCCTCGCGCCGATGGCCGGCTCTGCTGGGGGAATTTCCTTCCTGCCGCAGCTCTGCCGGGCCCGATAGCATTTTCCCACAGAACCTCCCCTCCTCGTACATGTGAAGATCTGCTCAGATCTTCAAGAGCCATTGCAGTCCTTGCAAGCCAAAGCCAATTTCCTCCAGCGTGGCTCGGCATGGCCCAGCCCCTCCCTGCGGATGGGCTGGAGGAATGCTGCTCCCGCCACTGCAATCCATGGCCTCGCATATGCACTGACCTTCTTGGCTGAGGGAGACCTTCCTTCCCACCCCCCTGGTCCTCCCACAGGCTCCAAACACTTCCAGTTCCCACTCAACCGTAGGAGCCCCCAGTCCCTGGAGAGCAGACCGTGACATTCTTGCTTTGCCGCTTCCTTCTGGGTACCAGCAGCAGGGTGGCTGGGGATGTGAAATGGATGAGTGCCAGGGTGGACACTGGTGGAGGTGGTGACACTTGTGCTGTTGGCTTGGTTGGCAGCAGGGGTTGGGGTTTGGGGGCCTGGGGAGCAGCGCACGGGCAGGAAGGTGAGTACAGCCGGGCAGTGGTGCTGCTTGCCTGCCTGAGCGTGCCTGCGAGCGCAGGACAGGCTCTGCCTCCCTCCATCCCCTCTGCCTCTCTCCTCACCATCACTGCTGCTAAACCCCTGAGCTGCATGAGCACCAAACCCACCCGGCCTCGCCTGGCGCTGGGGCAGGGGTGTGGGGCTCAGCCCTGTGCCTCGCCTGCTCCCCTGGGTTTACCTGCTGTGAGAAAGCCGCCCGCGAGGAGCGCGGGGGTGGCAGAGCAGAGCATCCCCAAGGTAGGACACCTCTACATTCAGGTTGCACATTACCTGTGTTATGTACTGAGTAAAGGCGTGTCGGTATCTCGTGCCCATGCTGTCGCTGGAGCTCTGGAAGTCAGTCACATACCATCCCCACAGGATGTTTTTAGTTATTTATCCTTTGAGGGGAAAAAAACCTTGTGACTTTTAATACAGCAAAGTTTGTGAGCCTGAGTCTTGCTGTGACCCTACAAGAATTTTTTGCCAAATTCACAGTTTTTCAGATTCCAAGAGTTGCCTATTCCTAATAATTCCTTCTTGAAAGGAAATGGTAAAGAAGTTCAGCAGAATAAATCCATTAAAGCATGGGGGCTCTGGGGAATGGAGGCAGCTCGCTGTTGCCAAGGGATTAAGTGAGCAGACCAGCAGTGAAACCATTCGCTTCCCACCAGTTAGGGGGCCTTTGCAGTGCTGCAAGGTGAAGCAGTGAGTAGCAGGGCAGCACCAGCAGCTCTCACGGTGTTTGGTGTTGGTGGCCTCCAATCCAGTGACAATGCAATCAGTGTTACACACACAGGATACACGAGCTCTGCTCTGTGTTGAGCTAACGGCTGAAGAGTGAGTCTCAACATGAATAATACCACAAGGCAAATATGTTCTTCTCTATAACTCCAAATATTTAAATCAAATATCTTTAATCCAGTCTTTCAATGAGAAATGCAGTGTCTGATTTAGTTTTATTCTGTTTAACCAGTCTGTATGGGTGTCCTTCAGCCCCTGTGTGCCCGCCGAGCCATGAGCACGTGTCCGTGCCCCTGCTTTGGGCAGGTTTTGCCCTCTGGCTCTGCTGGGGGGTGGGTTTGCAGTGGGGAGGGTGAGGAGGGTTTATCTCACAGGACTGCCCAGATAATGCCTGTATAAAGCTGCTCTGGGTTTTAACCAAGGAAGCCCCGGGCAGCTGCACACGCTGCAGTCGGTCTGTGGGATCTGTTACTGCCCTGCACGGGGTTCTGGTGCTCCCCTGTAATTGCTGGACCCACAATTAGGGTATGGGGCAGCAGGGAAGGTTTCAGTGTGCCTTGGCCTTTGTTCTCCTACAAAACCCTGTCCAATTCTCTTCCAGTCCTGTGAGACCCATCTCTGGGCTCTGCTTCAGGAGTTTGGGGTTTTCCTTGCATTTTTCACCATTTTCTGTAGTTTTTCAGGCCATGGATCAAGGCCTTACTGTTGCAGGGCCCCTTCAGGAGGGGTTGGCTTTCCCGGCAGCCTGCCCAGGAGCGGATCAGCTGCCTCAGCCAGGAGCCACCGCTCGCCAGAATCCAAACCCTGCAGCTGAGGAGCTGCAAGATCCCAGGTGTGCGGGGCCAGGAAGTCCTGCTTCCCTCCCAAAGGAAAGGGATTTCTTTCGGAACAAGAAACTCTTAAAGGGAACAAGTACAAAAGAATCCTGGACTTGGGGTTTCCTTCCATTCGAGAGAGGGACCTCTGCTTCCCTAATGGGACATCAGTGAAGGTCAATGAACAGAATGGGACCCAGCCTGTGTCCCCTGCTGAAGGCACTGCTGAGACAGGAGTGGGTGGGTGTTTCTGTGCAGGGGAAATGCCTCCAGGAACTGGGGCTGTCTGCTTTATCCTGGGGTTCGGTGCCTTCAGGGCTTGGTGCATCTCTGCCCCTTTGCCCACGTGGACAGGGTGGGCACGGTGACCCCGGTGTCCCATCCAGTCTCAGCATCCCACCGGTCCCCAGGCTGGGTCTCCAGCCCAGCCAACACAGGCACTGCAGTGTGCCCAAGGCCACTCAGCCTTCATAAAACCATCACTAGCTGCCTCCTCCCCACAGTTCAGCACAGCTGGATTCAGTGCCTCAACCTTCATCCTTGCAGCCCTGGTAGAGCCCCAGTGGGGTGTCCCCACAGGTGGTGTTTCCCAGTGGGTCCTCACTCAGTGGGAGCAGTGGCACAGCTGCCCACCCTCTGCAAGAGCACTTCGGGGAACTGCAGGGAAAGGACTTGGGTCATTTCAGTGTTCTTGCTTCTTATTAAGCTGAAAACTGATGTTCTTGTGAAAATGACTCCTGTTGGTCTCAGCGGGAGCCTTGCTGGAGTACAAACATTACAGACTGCAAGTCTGGGGGATCTCTTGTTTGCATTCTGCTGCAATGAGCACTGATGCATTCAAAGGTTGCCTTTGGATGAGCAGTGCTAATCATTGTCAGCACTGGCTGTGAAATTAGAGATGTTTGTTGGAGCTTTTGTTTACAAAAGCCTCTTGGCTCCCTTCTGAGTGCTCGTGTATCCCCCAGCTCTGCTCCACAGGGAGCTGAGTAGGTTCCCAAAGCCCCCTCGTGAGCGTGCCAAGGTCTCGGTGCCCTTACCCCAAGGGGAACGCCGTCCTTCTCAGTCTCGCCTTCCCTCAGCGTGGTTCTCCTTCACCATCCCAGGGGGAAACTGGTTTGCTGCAGGGCGAAGGCTCTTCCCAGCCACTGCTCAGGGTTTTACTATGGGGATGCATTTATTTATTAGGGCTGGGTTTATTTCTATGGAAAAACTGCTCGGGGCGGGAGTTGTACTGGGCGAGTCAGTGGGACTGCTGTCCCATGCCAGGAGCTGTCACTGCAGCACAGGGGCTGGGGCTGGCTGCCCAGGGCCACCAAAGTCCCAGGGAGGGGAGGGTTGTTTCTAAATAAGTGTTGAGTTTCTTTATGCTGGCCTTGCAGAAAGCATCCTCCTTGGCCAACATGGCCAAACAAGGACCAGGAGTGCTGTGTTTGTGGTGTATCTGCACGCTTCAGCTGGAGAGGGGAAGTTCTCAGACTCATTGTGTCACCATGGAAAGCAGGTTGCAGGTTGTGATTTTTGAAACCCTTTAACAGAAGCACCTTGCTGGGGGGGCTGTGCTGCACATGCCTGTGAAGCCTTCGACCCAGGGTCTGTCACTGTGGATAACCCACGCTTGGGGTTTGTTCTCTGTTTTATTCATTCCTTGGTGTCCCCTGGTGCAGGGGCGGCCGCTCCAAGGTGGGTGCTGCAAACACCACTGGGGTCTGGGGTCTGCAGGGCCGGGCTGAGCCTGGGCTGGTGGGATGGGAGTGGGGTGGGCTGCGGGAGGTCCTACCTGTGCAGAGCAGACACAAACACGGTGCCCTCTGCGGGGTGGGACGGGAGCATCAGCTGCGTGAGTGCGTGGCTAAAAATAGCAGGGACTGAGCCATTAAATAGCCTGGACCTGGGGCTCTGGCCGGCTCAGCCCTGCCCAGGGCTGACCTGACACGACCCTGCTGGCTCTGCTTTGCCTCTCTAAAGCCCTGAGAAGCCCTCCAGCTTTGGAAGGGATCCCCGGGGCTGGGACTCTGCCTCACACACGAGGAAATGCCAGGGCTAAAGCTGCCCCTGCAGCCCGAGTTTCCCACCCTGGTGCATCCGTGGCACCCTTTAACACTGTTTGTGTGCCCCACCACTGGGCAGCCAAAGGGCAGAGCTTCCCCAGGGTGTGTGTCAGCCTTTGGAGAACATGGCTTGGCAATCTTGGTGCCCTTGTAATGCAGGATGGGTTCCTGTGCCAGCCCGTGCCTGCTTGGTTGGGTGCCGGCGTGGTAATTACAGAGCAGCTCCTTCACAAAATCAGTGCCTTTGCTGGTTGCCCTTGGAGTTTGCTTTGTAGGTGCAAACCAAGTGAAAAATAATGAATGCTGAAGGCAAGGCCACTTGATGAAGGGTTGCTCCCTCAAATTGAAATATTACCGGGCGTTCTGCACCTCCTTCACCCCGGGGACTCTGCCTTTAGGGATATGATAGCTTTGGGAAACTTGGATTTAGTCATCACGTGTCTGTTTGCATTTTGCTGTATTTTCTCATTGACCAAGTATGGCCATTTCTTGCCCTCCATGGGTATGGAAAGAAATGAGGAGCAGACCTAAGGTCTAGTGGTCATGAAAAAAATAACCCAGCTAATCTAAGGAAGAGCAGATTCCCATGTGCTTCTGATTTACAGGACCAGAATAAATCTTCATTAGGCATCCCAGTTAAAACTTGAGCATTTCTTCTTCCTTACCCAAAAACGAGAGACATTTCAAGTATTAATGTATTTGTAACACAGCCTCCATTGGTGGCTTCTCCAAGGGCCTGGGCTGGGTAGGGAGGGCTGAGGGCACACTGGAGCTGTGGAGCTGGTGGCCAGGGCTGCACCTTCTGCTCTGCTCTGGAGTCCCTCGCCATCCCAAACCCAGGTGTAGCAGCACACAAGCAGTGGTAGCACTGCTGTACCAAGCAGCACGGGGTGGTATTTTTTGGATAAAAAATGTTTTAAAAATGCAGACTGCTCTGGCTGTTACCAGCTGTGCCAGATGTAGACAGAAGCACATGAGGAGAAGAACATGGACCTTCAGCTGCTGCTGGTTCCGCACGGGATCCAGGTTACTTTTTCCACTCTGACAAACACGACACAGCGTTACTGAGCTCTGCTCCCCGTGCCCCTCAGGGCTCTGCAGCAGGAATACATGCTCGGTTTTGCTGTTCTTTTTGAAACCTGTGTGCAGGGGTCAGTGGTGGGAGGGCCATGAACTTCACCCTACACTGCCTCGTTAGCCAGATCACTGTAGGAACAGATCCTCTCGCTCCTGCACTGCGTCCCCCCCAGCAGCAGCAGGATGAGCTGGGTGCAAAGGGCAGCAGGAGCTGTCCGGTTGGAATGCAGGGGAGTTTCTGGGTTTCTGGATGCCGTGTGAAGTTGGCAGCTGGAATAAACTTCTTTTATTTATAGCAAGACCCCCCTGAAGGCGCACGGAGAGCGTGCCCGGGGAGTTGCGTGCAGGCTGTGGAAGCCCAGGAGCTCCTCACAGCCGTGTTCAGCTGGGACTGCTCAGCACAGGGAAGCTGTGACAGTCCCAGTTTGTTCTCCCAGCAGAGCTGGGTGGGCACACGGCAGGAGGTTTGTGTGTGTGAGTGCCCCGGGGAGCTCAGCTCCCAGTGGGTGACCCCAGCACCCCTGACTCAGACAGTGGAAGGACCCCATGCTCTAAAGGAGTTCTCTTCTGCAAAACACAGTGCTTTAAAATGTCCATAGACATGTGCCATCCTGGCAAAGCTGAGCTTCTCGTGGCTGCAGTTACCCCGTGGTTACCATTGGGGTGATCTCCATGTGTGCCAGCTGCTGGCACAGTGCTGCCCTTCCAGCTGCACTTCCAGAAATGCTCAGCCACCTTTTAGTTTCTTTTATTTTTTTTACAGATATCTGGGATATATTCTGCTGATGTCTGGTTGTGTAAATGGGTCGGAGAGGTCTGTCAGAGGGGCAGCACCAGCGGCTGTGTCTCTGCCCTCTCTCCTGCCCTGGGATTTTCATCCGAGAAGTAAATCCCCCCTGTGTGAGCAGGGGCTGGGCAGTGGGAGCGGGGTGGCAGCTGCTCAGCAGTGTTCCATTTCAGGCTGGGAAAATGTCCAGCTGCAGCTCAAGTTGCTGACTCCCACAGCGGGGTTGGATGAGCCTGGGGTGAGGTGGAACCAGCCCGTCTGGCTTTGGGAGGTGCTCCAGTCACTGCTGCCTGTTTCACACCTTTAAAATGCAAATGCAGATGGTTAATAACGAACTGGTGCACTCACCAGATAGCATCTTGCTGACTTGGCAAAAGGGTTTGGTGTCCTTGTCAGCCCAGTGCTGCTGCTGGGTGTCAGGAGGAGCACAGCGAGGTCACCCCTGGGATGAATACGGGGTCTGGTGCCAGGGGGTGTGGGGTTCTGCTCTGCCCCTCATGGGGTGAATGTGGGGTATGGTAACATCCTTGTTACACACCTCTTCCCCCTTGTTCTCCCTCTTTCACCACCCATTCCTGTCCTGCTGGGATTGTACAAATAATTCTGGCGTTGACTGCAGAGCCCTGTTAGCCTGGGGGTCCGATCCAGAAACCCCCCCTGCAAACAGCAATATTGGGTTTAATTTTCCCGTTTCTGATGTATGGGTCAGATTTGCACAGTTCAGAGTTCAGCTGCCTTTTGCTGCCAGCACTGTCCATGCTGGAGGGGAGCCCAGGGGGCCAGAGGAGCCCAGCGCGTGTGCTCGGAGCCACGCTCAGCCCTGCTCGCCGGTGGATGTGGGTAGGAGGAAAGGTGCACGTGCAGCCCAGCCCCTTGGAGTTGTTTGTTCCTCTTTGCTTATTGAAGCCATCCCTGCTGTGCAACTGGTCACAGGTCACCGGGCTGAGGGCAGCTCTGGGTTCCCCTGGGCAGAGTGCAGTGAGCGCGGCAGTGCCGGGGTGTGGGGGAGCCCCCGAGCACGGACCTGCCAGGGGATTTCTGAGCTTCTGTTTCCTTCTGTGCACCAGTGTTTCTTGGAGGTCAGGCTTGTGGGTCAGAGCATTTCTGAAATAATCCCTTCCCTGTTACCAGATGATGTGAGGCGCAGAACCGATGTGCTTTGTGGTTTTAAGCTGTGTTTTCCATATTATTACCCCTTTCGGGGGGGTGAATGGGGTTCAGGAGGTAGGAACCCTGCAATGCATTTAGAAGGAAAAAAATGATCTCTAGATTAACGTTAAACCTACAGAGACTGTGAGCTGGAGGATCTGCCCTGCACATCACCAGGAGAGCTGGGGAACCCCGAGGCAGTGCTGATGAGGGGCTGGGGCTCGGGGTGGGTGGGATGGGACTGGCAGCATCCGCTGCGCTGCCCCTGCCCATCCATCCCCTGTCCAGAGGGGCTGTGGTTAAGCATGAACCCTTAACCTGCACGACCTCTCCAGTTCCTCTCCCTTTTGCTTACTTGCCCTTGTTTTGCAGAGGCTTTCGTGGCTCTCTTTTATTTGCTCATGTTGTTTATCTTGCTGAAGAATAACGGCAATTAGAGGTGCAGGAGGCGCCCGAGCGGGTCCCACCCTCATCCTGCCTTCCCGTCAGCCACTTTGGGAATGTCTTTCTGAAATGGCATCTCCGGGACTTCTGTTTAAGAAATTTTCTCATAAATCAAGCACCCCTGTCCCTGAGGAACCTGCATTCTTACCCACTCTTCCCCCACCACAATATTCAGCCCCCTTTTATTCTGGAAAAGGACCAGGGGAATGCACTGGGTGTTTTGTATTGATGTGTGTCGCTATAAAAATGGGGTAATTTGTGCCCAGAGGGATCCTCTCCCTCCTGGGTGGGAGAACTGGTGCCCAGCAGGGTGTGGAGGGGACTGTGGCTGGCAGGGACGGAGCTGCAGGCTGCTTCAGGGGTTCCTGCATTGCAGCAAACTCTTGATGCCACCCGAGCAGTGCTTGCCATAGCAAGGATGTTCCTTTCTGCTTTGCCTTGGTGTCTCTCTGTTCATACGAAATTACAAAGGAAACCTTGTGGCTGGCACAGGGTGCCAGGACTCCTAATGGCAACAGAAACCGCCCGGTTCATTTGGGGTAGGTAAGGTGGGACCGCGAGGAAATAGGGACTTGATTAATTGCCAGGCTTTGGGCAAAGCAAAGCTGTTTCTGCTTCCTTCCACTGCATTGTGGCTGCCTGGCCCAGAGCTACTGCGGCTCCAGAGGAAGCCAAGAGCCAGGAGAGGCTTTGTCAGGGCCAGCAGCTCCAGGCTGGGGATGCCCCAGGACCCTCCTCTGCCACCACAGGTCCTCTGCTGCCCTTTGCCGGGGGGATTAAAGCCCCGAGTGCCCGGTGTGTGCCTGGCACCCTTTGGTGGCTTGTTTTAGGAATTAGGTAAAATCCTGTAACCACAGCTCTTCTGGAAAAGCCTTACCTGGATTTCTAAGGTGGGCAGACCTGTTCCCCCCTGGGACTGGGGGTTTTACACTCGGGGATTGTGGTCCCAGCAGGGTGGGGTGACCCGGAGCTGTGCGAGAGGTGCCCTGGGCAGCCCCCAGCCCTGGTCCCCTGCCCCAGGTCCCCAGGGAAATTGCTGCTCCAGGCATTGCCTTCCAAGCAGTGTCACCATACACAATTATTTTGTTTTCCCTCAATACCTCTTCCTGGGGCTGGTCGGGATTTGCATCTCTTGTGTCCCCCAGCAGAGCTACGAGATGCTGCTGTGACTTGTGGAGATGGGGAGGAGCCCTGGGACACCCTGAGAGCAGAGACTGCCCAGGATTGTGTGTGGAGGGACACAGGGCTCTGGGCTGTGAGACTGCCCTCAGCAGCAGAGAGTCAACCTGGGGCATTGATTGGTGAAGTTACCCCAATGTAATTGTTCCCTCTCCTGATTGGAGTCACAGGAGATACTGAAAGGCTGGAGGAGCAAGATGGGGGCCACCACAGCAAAAGGGAGGTGTGGGGTCTGTGCTGGGGAGGAGATGAGCTCGCGGCGGTGGCTCTCCATGAGCGTGGCTCCAAGGGCACTTGGCAGCACAGAGGGGTGGGCTGGGGCCTGGGGAGAGCGAAAAATGCCAAATTTCTGCAGCAAAAAAGCAGATAGTCCAGCTGGCAAAGCGAGCTCCTTGCTCTGGTTCCCAGCTGGAGGGCCCAGGGCCAGGCAGGGGGTTCAGGCAGACCCCTCGGAGGGTGCATTTCACATCTTAGACATGGGGTTGGCTTCATGCTCAAGAGGTTTAGAAAGTATCTCCAGTTTCAAACAGAAACCACCTATCTCCTAGTTTTCTTGTTTGAGAAAAGATCCTAAAACTCCCAGTCTGTTGCTTGGCTTATTCCAGATGACATAATATTCAAAGTATCTTATGACTGACTTATTTTTTTTGGTGCAGGCTGTTACAGGGTGTCTGTGTGTTTGTTTGTTTTAAAGCAGTTTTAACTTGGGAGTCCCAGATTGTGCCTGCAGCTAGAAAGCTCCATAAACTTCAGTGATTCGAGGGTCTGGCAAACATCTTTAAACCCATTTCATGGAAAACACAAGCAGCGTGCTCACTGGGCTCTGCAGATGAATACACTTGAGGCTCAGTTGCTGGTGGCAATACATTTTATAGCTTGCATATATATACATGTATATATTTCATAATTCTTTCCTGTGTTGTGTTTAAAGAAGCCTGGATTTATTTCCAAAGCATCTGTACACTTCCATGGGGTGTTTTAAGATACGTGAACAAGAATGGTGCTCGTGGGCCACAGGAGCAGTGATCTCGTTTCGGGAGGGCAGAGGGAAATCCCAAACTTCCATTTGAGGGGAGATATTTCAGGCTCTTTGGCCAAGAGGAGAAGTCCAGTGCAGGAGGGACACCAGCCCCCCTGGCACCTCTGCTCGGCGCTGTGGGCTCACAGAAGGGAAAGGTCAAAGATGGGTGGTTTATCTGTGTTTCTGCTGTGTGGGCTTTTCATATCCCCCAGAGTTCAGCACAACAAGTTTGCAGAGCTTTAGCTCTTTCAGTTTTCAGTTGGCTCTTGGTCTAGAAACTTTCCACCAATTGAACTTGAAAATTAAGCCAAATATTCTCATAAAATAAGTCTCCAGTTCTGTGGCTAACCCCAAGTGAACTGGTAGTCATGTGTCAAAATATTTTCTACAGGCTCATCCATTAAAACCAAGGTAATTTGTCAGGCCAGGAGCCCTGTTCCTAACGGAATCGGGAGCCCACCTTCCTTTTCTCAGCAGGAATGAGCTCTGTGGGTGTTTTGGCGTTCTGGTGGGTGCTATCGCCTGCGTGAGCGCCCAGATGGACAGACAGACAGGTGGACAGACAGTCCCTTCAGAGGCCCCCTCTGCATCCCTGCTGTCCCCAGCCTGGCTCCCACTCCTGCAGCTTCTCCCGGTGCTGCCTCTCGGGAGTGTTCAGAAGTTTCTGCCTTTGAACAGCACTGCTCTGTTTGTGTGATCCACACTGGGAACATCTGAGGGTGCTTCTTGTGAACAGAATGAAATTAAATCCCCTCCAAGAGATCTAAAAACGCACCTTAACCTTCAGCAGCACGGAGGCTTAAAAGGGAGCTCTTGAAAGCCTGGGAAAGAAGAGACATTGCACTTTCATTGCCTGCTTAATTTGTGTAATTAGTGTGGAGATAGCTGCTTAGCAGTATTTTCATCAAAGAAACTGCCTCAGACAAATATTGGCTAGTGGAAATTTTACTTTCAAATAAAGCAGTATTTGAAGATACATTAAGGCCATTGTGGGGAAATGGATGCAGGAATCAAAGATGCTACAACAAAGCCTTCCCCGGGGCAGCCGCAGAACAGCCCCTGGTTTGTTAGGAGCTGCTGTGCTCATCTCAGGCTCATTTTCTTGCTGCCCAGTCCTTTCTTTTTCACTTTCCCCCCTCCTGCCTGCCGTCCCCCTTATCCCCGTTGGCTCTGGCCAGGCTGTGGGTGCCGGGGTGTGTTTTGCTCCGTGGCTCTGTGCCGTGCTCGGCCCCCGCACCCCGGCTCCGCTCCCAGCGCCTCTGCCCAGGCTGCAGCTCGGCTGCTTTTGGGCAGCATCTCTCAAGCATGAGCCTAGCCAAAATTTTTATTGAGACTGCTGAAAGCAAAATGATAGTAAATTAGGTCTTTCTGCCACCTATAAATGTCATCGCAGTCAAAATATTTTATAGAAGCGGCCGAACGCGTTCTTTGGCTGCTCTTCCTGCAGGCAGATTGAATTCAAACCCGAGGATGCAGCCCCGGCTCCCCCTTGTAAAAGTCTTTTGACGAATGTGGGAGTGTTTTCCGAAGGCAGTGCTGGTTTCCAGCCGTACCACACAGGCACTGAAAATGCTGAAAGAATACCAAACCTCCCCGGCCGCCCAGCAGCTCCACGCGTGAGCGGGGTTCAGATGGGGACCACCCCAGGCTGTCCCGGGGGGGTCACCCCTGCCTCCCCCCATCCGATTTCCCAGCAAAAGGCTGACAATTCCCCCGAAGGGGCAGGGGGAAGGCAGGGCTGCTGGCTCACAAAGACATCCTGTCTCCCTCTGAAAGAAGATCCTTGTGCCTAATTAACTTCACAAATTAGCTGGGGCTGTAACGCCACCACTTTAACCTAAAATGGGGGTAACCCAATCCCCCTGCTCCTTTCTGCTGCTGTAAGGGATCCTGCCCACTAATTAATTGGCCCTTGTCTGCTTCCCGGCCAGCTGCACGCTGGCTGTGCAGGGGCTGCTCCGCAGACACTGGTGACAGGGCTGTGCTAAGCTGGGAAATTATCAGTGCCATAAGAACCGCCGGCAATTATCCACCGGCCCCCGCGCGCTGGCATCGCTCCCCTGCGCCCGGCTCAGCCCCGCGGCCACCAGCACCTGCCTGCCATGGCCACCAGCTCCCGGCCTCAGTGGCCACCAGCTCCCATCTGCAGTGGCTACCAGCACCTGGCTGCGATGGCCACCAGCTCCCATCTGCAGTGGCTACCAGCACCTGGCTGCGATGGCCACCAGCTCCTAGCTGCGATGGTCACTAGCTCCTGGCTGCGGTGGCCACCAGCTCTTGACCGTGGTGGCCGCCGGTACCGGCTGGGTTTGAAGCAGTCCGCAGGCTTCCTGTGGTGGAGGTGTCCTGGCTGGGTGGACCGGGCAGTGGGGAAGGAAATCACGGGAGGAAGGAGCAGTATTTCATCTTTTGTTGTTGTCTGCATCAGTGCTCGGAAAAACATGGACAGGAGCAGCCGTGTCCCTGCGGAGGAGAGGAAAATCCCCTCTGGCTGCTGCCATCCCATAATGACTGACCTCTGTTTGCAGAACATTACTTTTTTTGGGGGGGGCTCACAGTGGATTTTGGGAGCACGTGGGACGAAGCAGCCACCTCCAGGCATCTCCCTCTGTGCCTGCCCTTGGCCCACCGTGGGCGATCCAGTGGTCCCCTGGCTGGCTCCCTGCAGAACGGCTCTGCCAGCAAGAGGGGTTTGGTCCTGGGGAAATCCAGAGCAATTCCCCTTGCTCAGCGGGGCAGTCCTGACCCCGGCTCAGGGTGCTGGGGGGGCAGCAAGGACAGCCTCCTGATGTATCCTCTCAGCTCTCCTGCAGTCCCAGTGTCCCAGCACCCTCCAGTGTGCGTGGCAGGTTGGAGCTGCCCGTGGCTGGCAGAGCGTGCTCGGCAGGGCCACTCTCTGCACAGGAGGTGTTTACCTCAAATATTTGATCCTACCAACCCCCCCCAGCTCATCTGGGGGCTCTGATCCCGCGGGGACTTTAATTGCCTTCATTTTCCAAGAATCCCATACGGTTGCTGGGGTGGCAGATGGGAGAGTTTTCTTTTCTGGGGGATGTGAGATGGCAGTGGATTGAATGCCAGATCAAAATGAGAGATTTCTGGAGGGCTGTTGAGTTCTCCTTAATTGTGAATACAATTGGTCGGTGACTAATGCCTCCGGGCTCGCAGGATTACCTCATGTGTTAGAGGCAGTGGTGTGATGGGAAAGATGTGACTAAGATGCTGGCTCCTGATTTACCAACACTTCCCTCCTAAACTGCTGTTTGGTTTTCTACTGGCACATTGCAACTTTTCTATTAATATTTAAGAGCTTTAATATGGTTTGAAAGCACTTGGTTCAACAGAAGATCTGCCAGCTTGATCTTCAGTCTGCTGAGAGCCTTTTGAGCAGAGAGGGAGCAGAGAGGGGGTTATTAATGGAGCAGAAAATACAGCAAAAGGTGGGGTGAGGCAGAGCAATGTCGTGTCCAGGCTAGGTGCCATGAAGGACCCACAGACATGGTGTGGACCCGTGGTTGCCCCTGTTCCACTGCCCTGCCCCGTCTCTTCCCACAGGTACGCGGTTCCTGTATGAGCGGGGACTGATGGGTTGGGATCGTGCTGGTGGTACTGGGAATTCTCTGTTGTAAATGAGTCGTGCAACTGTTAATGAAATGTTGTTCCATGTTAAGAAGGCATGATGCTCCCATCGCCTGGACCTACCCATGGGGAAGACACATCCACGCCGCTCCAGCGAGCTTCCTCCCCACAGTGCCTCCAGCGCTTCCTCTGCTGAAAATGCACCCATTGCTGATTCCTTGCTTATTTACTCAGTCTTTCTCCAGCATTAACATCCATCTCTAAGCTTCATGCCAGAAGGCTCTACCAAGCCAGCAATGTCATTGCATCCCTTTGAAACATCAAGCATCATCTGTCTGTATTTGGAAACGGGAATGTCTATGGAGTGGGACAACAAAAACTCCAGGTCTCCTTCCCAAAGTCAGAACTCTTCCCATTCTCTCTTTTATTCAAGTGGAAAAGATCGTTTATGAAATTACTGAAGTGGGGAAATATTCTTACACATGGGAAGTAAACCAAGGATCAAAGTGACAGAACAAACCAACGTGCTGGGTGTCTTCAAGATCACGAGGAGGGACACGTCTATATTCTCCAAGAGAAGATTCTGTAATCTGTGCTCATGGAGACAGAGGAATTAGTAAATGGAGATGTGGGGAAAGTCCATAGTGAAGAAGTTGAACTTTTTTGGACCTGTTTGGTCAAGTGATGCTGACCACAGTGTCTTTTGGCTGCTTATCTCCCCAAGTGTGTAATTATTTTCCACCTGGATGATTATGCAGCAAGGTAACTCCAGAGTGACACTGGAGAGAGTTGTAGCATCAGTTTCCTTGCATTTCAAGTACCAAACAGAGGAAGGATTCTGCCACTCTGAAGCCCTGTGAGCTGATGGTGACAGAGGGTTCCGTGTGGTGCCATCACTGACCTGCAGTGAGGCAGAACCTGGGGAATTGCTTGCTAGATCCCATCCAGATCTGCGCTCGGAGCTTTGCTAGGACGTGCAGCATTGCATGAACTTCATCAGCTTCTCAACCAAAGCCTGCCTCCCATTCCATTTAGCCAACAGAGCTTTGTCTGCTGGTGAGCTGCAATCTTGGCCTTGTTTTAGCAGTGTTTAAGCGCCCTGACATTAAATGGTACTTTAATTGTTTGGGGTTTTTTTTCTGGTTAGCTTTGAGAAGAACGTTATGTTCTGCAGCTTTGTTTTATAGCAATGGAACAGGAGTTGAAGAGTGGGGTGGTACTTGATGTGTTTTAATGCAGTCAGGTATTGGTAATGTCAGAGTGGGAATATTGTTATTTATTCTTGAGGTGATTTCATGAAAGGGCTTTAATTCCTCAGTAGGCTATGCCCATTCATGGCTGTTCTGTGTCAGAAATAGCCCTGAGTTCCACAAAAATAAACAACAAGTTGCAAACATTTTTGAAGTGGAGCTGATGTCCTCTCAGCCAGAAGGACAAAGCAGCAGAAGTTGTCTGGAAACCCTGCTGAGAATCACTCTTCAGACCTGCAGATGCCTCAAGGACTTGAGCTGTGTGAAGGCAGTGCCCGAGGCAGTCTGGGTGGGCAGATCATAGGGGAGAGGGGTTGGAGGGAGATGGGTGATGAGAAGGGGTTAGGAAAGAGAGGTTTGAGCTGCAGTACCTGGGCAGGAGGCTGGAGGCTGGGAACAAGAGTTGCTGCTTTTTTTCACGTGTTCAGGCAGCAAACGGAACACCAGGCTGGGACAGGCAGGGTGTGGAGCAGGGAGGAGGATGCAGCTTCTAAATCCACTTGTGTGCTGGAGGAGTGGGATTGCCCAAGGGGCAGGCAGGAGCTGAAGGTGCAGGTGTCCCCACAGCCGGTGGGGCTGACGGCCGCCACAGGAGTGCCCGTGCCCGAGCAGCTCTCCCTCTCGCCAGGCTGTGGCTCTGGAGGGCACAGATGGACCAGCAGGAAGGGCCAAAGCCTCAGGATGTGCTGGGCTACGGACTCGTGGAGTTCCTCTGCTGCTTCTGTTGGGGAAGAGTCTATACCTGACTCAGAAGACTCTAATTTGAGCCACTTCTTTGTTTCCTGCTTCTGATATTTTTGGTTCTTAGCATTTTTTTTCTCTGTTTTGTTTCCCACTGTGCACCCAACAGGCAGAGCCCCTCGCAAAGTCCTCCAGAGTAAGAAGAAGGAAAAAAAAAAGGGCCAGATGACATTTGCTTCCTGCAGGCAGAGGTGAAAGCAGGCAGCAGCCAGCAGCTCCCCAAAGCCTCTCACCGTCTCTGCTCTCCCCGTGAGAAACAAAGGAAATTGGATCCTACAAGAAAACTGTTTTCTGAAATGCAGAGACCTCAGCATGGTCTGTGTGCTCCAACGAGACAGCACTGGGTCCTGCAGTCACAGAGGCTCAGGATGGGGAGACTCAAGCAGTATCTTGAAAATCAATCCCTGTGTCTCACAGAAGGGAGATGAACCCTTTGGGCACACCATAGCCCCGTGTCTGTAGGTGCAGGCAGGTTCCTGAAACATCCATTTGTTCCTCTTGAGGAAAGCCTTGCAGAGCAGGACCACGTTCATCTCTTCTGATCAAAACAGGATGGCTTCACATTTCAACATCCATGTGCTGTCATTAGTTAATAGTCCTCGCATTTCTTTTGGTGGGCACAGAGGTTGTTTTCTTTGCCACCAAGGATCCAAAGACACCAAAATCCCACTCCAAATTATTGATAGCTTCTCAGATAGAGGCTGGCCCGAGTGCTGGTTCTTGCTGTAAGGCTTTTTTACCCAAACATCACAGAAATAACTCTTCTCTGGTGGTTGCATGGGTCGCATTGCGCGCTGTAGGGAGTGTAGGGGCTGTGCAGTTGGTGGAGCGATGACAGAACGAACACAACAGAGCTGCATTCTGTAACAATGATTTCATCACAAAAAGTGCATTGGGAGTTTCCAGCCCCGGAGCCCAGTGTGGTCAGATGGTCCTTTCATCGTGCAGTGCGGAGGACTGGGTTGGTAGTGGAGGTGGTGGCCATGCCGTGATGCTGGCCCACCATTGCTGGGATGTCCAGTGAGATGTCCTCTAGCACCCAGAACCCACTGCCCACAGAGGAGGTGGGAGCTACAGCAGGAGGGCTGGTGGCTGTCAGTGACCTCTCTCAGGGGGACAAGTCCAACCACATTTCATTCTCCAAGCTCATCACCCCCTCCAAGGCCCACCTTGATTGTGGGCCAAGCTCCTCCTTGAGAAAGGCATTGCTGTGCCATTCGTTTGCTCTCTCCTACCCCAGTGTGGGACTTTGTGGTCCATTAGATACTGCTGCCTGCTAAGTTTCTAACCAGTGAGAAGATGGGCTGATGGCTAGAGATGTCTAAGCTGTCTTAGGACTCATCCTGCCTTGCAGATGGTTCAGTGGAAAGGAACCTGGCTGGAGCCAGGGGCTGGAGGCCAGGAGATCCCCTTCCCAAGGTAACACTCCTTGCCTCAGAAAATCCATACATGGAGCAGGTGACGTGCATCTTGATGAAGAGCAATCACCAGGATGGAGGAATCTGTGTAAATGGTGAGAGGCTGTGGTAAGACAAAAGGCACACCTAGCAGGTCCTCTGCCTTCCAGGTGATCAACCCAGACATTCATATTCCATTTGCCATGCAGACATTTACCGTCCGGGAGACTCGCTGTAGTAGCTTGGCTGTATAGAACCAGAGAGCATTGCATACAGGTATTACAACCAATGGGCTCTGGCTCCCAGAATGCTGATTCTTCTTGCAGTAGGAAGTGAAGGAGATGTTCTAGTTCCTGCTGCCCAGAGGAGAGCACTCTCCATGTCTTCAAATGCATCTAACATGCTCTCTCCATTAGAGGGCAGAAGCATGCTTGTGCACTGATAAATTAAAACAAAATTACCTGCCCTGTGTGCTGTGTGGCTTGTTGTGTTAAGGAAAGGTAGGACATCATCACGAATGACCAGACAAACTGCTAGAAAGCAAAAGAAGCAGCAAGAACTGGTGCCTGAAGGGTTAATTTCTGCCATTTGGGCTAACTCGGTGGGCTTTGTAGCACCTCCTTCTGGTTAAAGTTTGAAATAGATTTAATACATGGTAAGTACCAATGCCTAACAGGTTTGTTAAAGACTAAGTAATACAGGTAATCACTCATTTTTCAGAAGACTGGCAATTAATGATAGAAAAATGCAAAAAGGTTGTTTTTAACTAGTGGCAATTATTGGGAGAATGTTTTGAGTCTGCCTGTGAACCCTCCCTGTCGTGCCCCTCCCGTGGAAGCTGCCATGCACCGCTGTATCTCGTGTCCATAGCATGTAATCCTCTGACCCAATAAAGGTATTGCCCATAATTCCAGAGGGAAATCCTTAGTTTCTGTTGAACCCAGTGGCACAGCTTCTGCAAGGAGTAAAGAAGCCAAGAGTTTGGCCTTAAGCAGATACGGACCTCGGAACAGTTCAGGCCAACAATTTCACCTTCTTCAGTGCCCTCCAGGTGCCACTGCGGTGGTGATATTTATGACATGGACATTTTCCCCCTAGAAATTGGACCAAATCCACAGACTTATCCTTTCAGTTTTGAGTTGTCACCATCAGAGGATGCCAGGGAGTGCTGGCTGCCAGCTTGGCTTGCGGGCATGTGGGAGGGCACGGAGGAACCATCAGCGAGAGCCACCGGCCTCCCAGCAAGTGCTGGCACTGGTGGGAGACCCTGGTGCCCAGAGATGAGCCTGGTGCAGGCCAGGGAGGCCTGGGGGGGTTGGTTGGAGGGAAGCTGGTGTGCCAAGAGGGACATTTTTGTTTTAAGCTGCTGAATTCTGACTCAGACTGAAGGGGTGAAAATTAGAAGGAAGCACAGAATTCAAGATTAATCGTAATTATTTCCTGGAGACCCTCTGGGATGCTGGGGGAGGTTGGTTCTTTTAAATAATAGAGGCTGAGGTTTCACATTCGGCTTGAAATGGGAGAAAAATGTTTGTTGTGTTCTCTTCTCTGCTAATACATGAAACATTTAATTCTGGGCTTAAAGAGCAGAAGCCAGGAGCTGAAACAATGAACTTCTGCTGCTGTGCTCTAAGATGTATTGAATGATCGGGGTTCACCCTTTACCCCTTCTACAGACACTTCATCTTTCATTAAGGGTTTAAGAGCCAGTGTGGGCTCCCCTGGCCACTGCCCGTGCTTTGTCCTGCTGTGTGTGCACCAGCAGTGCCCCTTTGGTTCGCTGGGAGGGGCTGGGGGTGGCTTCTGTCCTTTCTGGAGCCTGAGGTTTTTTCCAAGTTGGCTCCTGGTCCAAGGCATGTTCCTCAGGAGGCTTCTCCTCCAGTGTGGAGGAGGCTCATCACTGCAGACCAACTGGTGACAAGAGGAGATCTGAGCTAAAGGTACCCAGAAAACATTTGATGATCCCAGGCAGGTATTTGGAATTAACTGTAATTACAGCCTGGAGCTGAGGAGGGGGGGCTGTGCCACCTTTCCCTCCACCCCGGGACTCACCCTGGTGCTGTCAGAAAGTGGTTCAGCAACGTGGAGAGGTGTCAGTTCCCTGAGACGAGGGAGAAGAGATGAAGTGATGAGGATGGGGACAGCCAGGAGTCCCCTGTGGGGCCGCACCCTTTCCCCCCCTCATCCCAGAGCCCTGTGGTCAGAGGTACCATCCCTTTCTCAGGAAAAAAACATCAATCGTGATGCTTTTACAAAACTTCTGGTTTTTCCAGAGGCATTTTCGGTGTGGAGAGGTTTTTCTGGTGCTTTAGCAGGGGTGGAGTTTGCCATCTGAGCTGGATAGAGAATACAGATGAGGTGCTGAGCATAGAAACCGTGGAAGATGAATCAGACTCAGATTGGTGTTTTAGTACAATAATTGCTTTTCAGTGAACCTGAGAATGGCCTAAATTGAACAGTTTCGAAGCAGCCAAACACTTCTCGCTTGACTGCTGCGTGCATTTACTAGTTCAGTAACTTGATTCGACTTCAGCTGACAGCAGTAGCTGAAAAGTGAGGAATCAAGAGCAGTTTGTGTGAGGGGAAGGAGAGTTCTTCAGTGTAAAATGTGGAAAATCAACCCCCGAGATGTTTGTAATACTGAATGCGTGAGGAGGGCCGGAGTTGGGAGCACTGGTTCCCTCATGCAACCTGTGATGGGGTCCCAGCACAGCCTCTGATGCTGCTGACCCTCGAGGGTGGTGTGGGCTGGGGAAGTGCTCCTTGTGGTTGTCTTCAGATGGGTGATAGCATGGAAACACCAGCCCTGGCTGGCTCCATCCCGCAGATGACAAACTCCTCTGGGCTCCCAACCCGCTGGGTTAGAAATGTAAACAGGCACCATGGAGCAGGTCCAGACTCTGACACCACCACAACTGACGTACAAAAGGGAGATGGAGGCCGCTCGTGGGCATCATTAACGTCCAGAAATACCATCACCTATTTCTGGCAGCAATGGGGGAAATAAAACAAGGCAGGTAAGTGGCTGGGCCAGCAGTGGCGAGCAGTGGGACAGCCCCCTGCACACGGGGGGCCGGGCTGGCCAGACAGGGCGATGGAGCAGGGGTTAATTGGAAGATCCAGCTCTTGTTGTCCACAGAAATGCAGATCTGGCCTTGAAACATTTCCCAAGGTCTTGGCACTTCATTTCGTAGCTGTGTCTCATGCTCTGAATATTCCCAAGGCATTCGCTATCGTCGGATGTCGTCTGACTGTCTCTGGGTTGCTGTTTGTTTCTGTGGTTGCATGTTGATAAGGTATCTGGTTATGTCTTGCAGCCCTCAGAATCCAAGCCCAACGTCACCCCTCTCACCGTCCTGGCCCATGTTCTCCGCGCCATCAAGCCCTATGCCCACCTCCTCTACGTCCAGCGACTCATCCCCCATCAGGTCTGTTGCAGAATTCACTTTGCTTTGTGTTGCTTTTCCTATTTTCTGTTTAATTTACTTAGTTCCCCCCTCTTCACTTCACTTTTTTCCCTCTGCATCCTGCTCAAACTCCCGCAATGCAGCAATCTGCACTCAGCAAGAGAGGAGCTTTCAAAGATCCCTGCCCCAGGGGAGACCCTTTGAATCCCCCCTGGGAGCCCCATGGCAGGTGCCCGCTGGCCCCCGGGGTCAGGTGAGCAGGAGCTGGCTCTCACAGGTCCCATTTGCAGTGAGTTCCCCACTGGTGGGTTTGGTGGGTTTGCTCAGCCTTTGCAGCTCTGCTTCGCTCCTCCCCGCAGCAGGTAAGAGCTGTGCTGCCTCCCGGGCACTGCGGGGCATGGCCGGCCTTCGGACAACACTGGGAACCTCTGGCCACTTCCCCCCTCTTACCTGGAATCTAAGGAGGGTAAAAGCATGGGGCAACACAGACATTGCCTCCTGTGAGCCCGTGTCTCAGGTGCTTGGGCATCGCTGGAGTGAACGGGTCCTGAGAGTGACAGCCAGACCCACAGACGGTGCCCAGGCTGGAGCAGCAGGTTGGGTGGTGCTGCACGCCCAGCACGGGGCAGGAGGGTGCACGTCCCCCAGCACCCCAGGGTGTGGGACACTGCCGGGGGGTCCCGTGGATTTTGGCACTGGAGATGCCGTGAGCGTTCCATGGGCGGCACTGGGACCTGCGCTGCAGGTACTGGGGGTGCTGGTGCAGGGGGGGGACAGGGCAGCATCTCCTCTGCTCGGATGGGGTTTCTCTCCTCTCCTCTGCTCACACAGGGTGTCTCCCTCCGAGCCCACCCCGGCACAGTGAGCCCGTTGTCCCAGCTCCCAGCCCCTGGCAGCACAGGCGGGGCCAGGCAGCGATCCCTGCTCCAGGCAGACGTGTCAGACCTGTTTGTTCATGGCAGGCAGAGCCCCGGCTCTTCCCCCACACCTCCAGCCACACAGATGCTGCCTGTCCAGCGGCTGCCTGCTTGGCAGGGTTAGTTATTTGTTTTGCTACTCATCTGCAAGGGCTGACAGCATCGTCGTGCCAGGGGAGCTGCCCTGCTCCTCCTGGGGGAGAGGCTCAGCAGCCCCAGCACTGCTCCAGGGCAGGTGGGGGAAAGCCCCAGGTGCTTTGCTGGCCTCGGGCCGTGCTCAGGGGCAGAGACCCCACCTGAGCCATCGCCAGTGCCCAGCATTCCAGTGCCTGGGAGCTGGAGGGCTAAGGGGCAGGCTGGGACTGCGGGGATGCTGGGCTGCAGAGCTCATTTTGGGGGGTGAAAAACAACAGCTTGAATCCTTCAAGGTAATAAGCCCAAAAGTGCATTTGGTTTTCCATCCAACAGCCTCCCCAGACGCTGTGCGGGAGCGGTGCCTCCCCCGCAGCAAAGGACCCTCTCTGGAGCAGGAGTTTGCTCATCCTGCTTTTGAAGTGCCTGTTGCTGCTCATGTCAGGCAGCTGCAATCTGGAGAGGAGAGACCTCTGCTTCGGGGTTCTCTGCACAGCAGAACCGAAGCTGCTCACAGCATCCCTGCTCCGTGGTTTCTGTGTGAAGGCAAAGCCCTTTCGCCACGGGGTGAGAGTGTGCTGCTGCCCTGGGCTTCCCTGGGCTCGCTCAGAGGGGATTTGGAATGAGCTGAAGTCCTCAGAAAGATAGAAGTTGGTGAAACAGCTGAGCTGAGGAATGGTGATGCTTTGTTCCTCACCCCAGCAGCTCTTGGGGCTGCTTCCATCACTTTGCTTGGCCATACTGGCTAGTTGGGGCAGGTTTGTACCATCACCATGGCCAGGCAGTGTCCCAGCTTTCCACTGGCCTTGCTGGAGCCCAGACCCGGAGTGGGAGGCTCTGGGTGCAGGGGACAGCTCTGCGTGCCTGCACTATGCTCCTGGGGTCCCCAGGTCCTCCAGTGTCTCCCTGGTCTGCTGGTGATTGGCTCCATTCCTGCTCCACTCCACACCTCCGCAGCATGGGCACACTGGCACCTCCCAGTAAAACCTAATGGCTGGTTAAATCTCTTTTATCTTCAGGTACAGGCTTTAAAGAACTGCAGCAAATCCTTCATGGACCTACTTGTTTTTCTGTTGTGAAATACCCCTCCCCAGGCTCTAATTCCTCCTCGTGAAATGCTCCTTGGTTGCAGCTGCTCTCAGCGAGCGATGGGTTTGGCAGTGCCGTGCCGGCGCTCCGCTCAGTTATGGCCCTGCAGGGGCTCACAGAACACTTCCAGCTCCCGCTCTGCTCCTCCTGTCTGGCACTGGGAGCTCTCCCAGGGACCCCAGCCATGGGCTGGTTTGCAGCACGGTGAAAACTGGGGGCTCATCCCTGAGAGTTTCAGCCTCCCCTGGCGTCTTCCTCACGCTTCCCTTGAGCAGCACGACCTCAGAGCCTTGGAGAGGGGTGGAGGTCCTTGGACCCCTCCTCAACAGTCACCGCTTGAGTGGACCCCTCTTGGACACGGTGGGGAGGGCAGTGCTGCTGTGTGCGAGTCCCGTGGGTTTTATGCCAATAAACTCTCTCTTCCCCAGCTCCCCGCTGCGGAAAGCCCGGGCGCTGTACGCCTGCAAAGCAGAGCACGACTCGGAGCTCTCCTTCACGGCAGGCACCGTGTTCGACAACGGTGAGTGTGGCCTCGGGGGGACACGGGGCAGTGTGGGGCGGGAGGAGATGGGGCTGTTCCTCAGCACGAGGTGCAGGCACGTGTGGGCACCCGTGTTCATCTGATCAGAGCTGGGCTTGGGCGGGTTGGCAAGGGAAGGTGCAGCCTGGCGTGGAGGGTGTGCAGGGGTTCTCCAGGCTCTGCTTGGGAGTGCAAAGTGCAGGCTCTGATCCGAGGTGGAGAAGAAAAGGAAGAAGTCTGGTGGGGCATGGTGTCACTTTGGCCATGGTGTGTAGCCTGGTGTCACCTTGGCCATGGCATGTGGCCTGGTGTCACCTTGGCCATGGTGTGTGGCCCGATGCCCAGTGCTGACCCTGGCCCCCACGCTGTCCTGGCAGCTGCCCTGTGCTCCGGCTGCTCCCTGCGGTTCCTGGAGCCCCTGGGACACACATGGCTCTGCACCACAGTGAGGTGTGGATTTGGGGGGGATCACACAAACCCCTGAGCTGTGTCAGGCTGTGTGGCTGTGCCATGTCCCTCCCACGGGCACGGACCCTTCACCTGGGTGGGAGGGAGGGAGCGGTGAGCGTTGGCTGCCGCCAGCCTTGCCCATATACAGAGCCATTCCTCGGTGCCCTTCCGGGTAGGAGAGATTAGTTTCCAAGTATCAGCACCAGAAATACTCCATGCAGTTGCCATAATGTTTCATGCAGAAGATGGAAGTCACATGTGCTGTTTTCCTGTGGAGTAGGTGGGCTCTGGTTAGTCAGATTTTTGGAGATGATGTTAATAACACAGACTGTTCCTGCATCGAGGGGGAGAGCCTGTGCCCCGTGGAATTAAGCAGCTCTGTTTCAGATATATTCCCAATGTAAAGAAAAGATTTTTTTTCTCCTTTTCAAGTAGTTCTGGGCTTTTATATGTTAAGCATTGTCATTTGGGAAACTGCTACCACACGCGCTGGTTTTGCCCTGGGATATATATGAGAATATAGCAGAAAGGGGAAGAGAATGAATACATGTGAATTAAAGAAAATACTTCTCCTAAGCAGCTCCATAGATATCTTATAAATAAACATGTTCTCCCCTTTGAGAGCCCGTGGGAATTAGAGCAGCTAGGAGGGGAACAAGTTTGAATTAAATACATTGTGTTTTCTAGATAAAAATCAATGGATTATTCAAGGGAAAAAACATACAGCATGTTCTGGTGACTTAGCACAGCCGAGGCTCACGTTAGCTGGGGGAAGTGACTTGGAAATGGCACCGCTTGGTAGAAGTAGTGTTGTGATGGAGGGGTCTTACAAACCCAGTGACAGCAAATGGATCTCGAGATACTTAGAGACAGGTTCCTGTCTGGCTCGAAGGTTCTCCGAGGTTGTGTGTGGCAGAGCAGCATCTTGGTCCGACTGGGAGTGCTGTTACCCACAGCCAGCAGTATCTGCAGGGTAGATATCTCCCTGTTTTGGGAGGCCCATTTAAACTCCTTGTACTTACCTTATACTTACACCAAACTTATACCAAACAAGGAACTAAAGTTCCTTGTACTTACTTACCTGGATTCTCCAGCAGATCTTGGGTACTTGGTAGTCACGTGCCTCTGTTGTGGAGTGGAGTGGGATGGACATCCAGGGTCTGTGGAGGTGGGGAAGGTAAGAGACAGCTCAGGAGAGGGATGCTCACCATGTGCTTTTTAAACTGGCAATTGCCCCTGGAATGGAAAACTCCATTTTCTGAAGCCAGGAATCCCTCACCTGAGCTGCTGCTTCCAGATACAGAGCTTTATGCTGCATTAGGGAAGTTGGGTTGCATTTGTCCTCTAACTCTGTCATGGAGAATGAGACTGCTCCCTATCCACTGGTGGGCCCTGCTCCCACAGTACCTGTCCAGAAACAAATGGCTGGCTGTGGGACAGCAGGGATTTCTTAAGGCAAAAGCAGCAGCTGGAACTCACGTGACGTTCAGTTAAAGCCCTTTTGCTGAGACCAGGGGGCTGCAGGCACAGGGAGACACACACCCCACTGACAGTTTCTTTTCTCTTGATGGCCAGTGTCCACTGGTGGGGCATGGGAAGTCTTTGCTCCCACTCAGAGGGAGGGAACCCGGTAGCTTTTAGTGCAGTTTTGCCCTCAGGGGCTTTCCTTGCCGGCTGGAGGTGGCATTGTTCCTCTGAGCAGATGCCTCAGCCTTTGGGGATAGAAAAGCCCCAAGGCTGGAGCGTGAGAGGGTGTAGGCATGGAAAAAGGAGTCAGCACAAATGAAACCCGAGGATGGTAAACATTTGAATGCAGGAGCCAGGACACCATGGCTCTGAGAACTGGTTAGTGCTCTGTGGTTTGAGTTCTTTCTCATTACTACATTGCTATGCACAATGTTCCTCTGCAGGCGTACCCAGTAGCGATGGACTTTGCCACACTGGTGAGGACTGGTGTGTCCCAAAGTGTGGAGATGTTTGGGCTCAAAACACTTCTCTCCTGTATCTTTCTCCCCAGTCAGTGTCAGTTGTGGCTTTTGCAGAGGAATGGCCATCCTGCCATGGTTGGGGCTGTAGCAGGGGAGGGAGCATGTGGAGGAGCCTCAGCCCTGCTCCTCTGTGCTCCGTTGCTCTGCTGGTTTGAGGAGCAGAACATCGATGTTTGCCGTTAAAGGAAAAAGACTCTGCTTTAAGACATTTGATGGCAGACAAGGTGTGAGCGAGCAGACCTGCAGAGGAGGCTGGGGCAGCTCTCAGATACCAACTCGCCACTGTTGGCTGTGGGAGGCGTGGGGAATATTCCTCTGCCTGCAGTGGCATAGCCCTGGTTCCTGTAAAATCAGCAAATTTTCAGTAGTTGATTGAATAGAGAAAGAGTGCAAGTCTTCTGAGGACTGATCAGATTTCTCATTTCACAGAAATCAGGTTGCAGTGTTTGCTTTCCTGCCCGGAGTGTTTGCTAATGCAGTTTCTCTCTGCGTGGCCATGCCGGGACGTGCAGGGTACCAGGCCATGGAGTTAACCATGTTCTCCCGAGCTTCAGAGAGACTTTAGCCCAAATCTGGAGGGAGTTTGGAGCCCTTATTTTTATGCCAAATGCTTCCCTTGCATCAGCCCTGCATCAGCGCTGGTCTTTGGAAGCGCAGCCCATGGCTGAGCCCGCAGCTCGCCTGGTCCTGCCGGTGGTGGCACCTGGAGGAGGGGACACAGAGAAGCCCCGTCAGTGGGCAGGGGGGAGCACTTCAGCTCCCTGAGCTCCTGAGCATATTCGTTGCCTTACATTAAAACAGACACAAATTAGGGGCCTTGCTCTCTCCCAGGGGCAGCTTTGCTGTTGTGAGCACACAGTGTGACTGCTTCTGCACCATAATCACCCTCCTGTAGTAACCTGCCTTTTCCTTCTCTCCCAAGTTCATCCATCCCAGGAGCCCGGCTGGCTGGAAGGGACCCTCAACGGGAAGACTGGATTAATCCCCGAGAACTACGTGGAATTCCTATAACTTTGGGCGTAGGAAGCGCCACTGCTGAGCTTTACATGGTATCCATGGCAGCCGCTGGCAGGGTCCTGCAGACCATTTTGCTCTTTGCCACCGTGCGTCGCAGGGTGAGGACTGCCCCGTTCCTGCTGAGCCCAGTGTTTGTGTGGATAATCACGTCCGTGTCCCGCTGCGGGTGCTGGGGGGCAGCTGGACCCTCCAGCCCCAGGCAGAGTGGGCAATGCCCACAGCCACCTCCCAGCAGCAGAACAGACCAGCAACGCCGCAGCTCTGTGCCGTGCCTGCCAGCTGTGAGCCAGCCCTGGGCCCCCAGGATGCTCCCTGTGCTCCCTGTGCTCCCTGTGCTGCAGAGAGCGTTGGTGGGGGCTGAAGGACCCCAACCCCTCCACTCCCCACCGGAGGACGAGCGGTCGGCTGTGCCACATCCTTTGCTCCCAGACCCTTCCTCGCTCCCCGGCCAGCCCGAGCGAAGCTCTCCCGTGCAGCCAGAGAGCAGCCTGGCCCCTTCCCACACCACAGGGCTGAGGTGCTCGGGTGGTGTCACCCCGGTGTGCCCGTGCCGAGCAGCGCTGGGCTCTTGCAGGCGAGAGCGAGCGGCTCCGTGGGCTCTGCGGGGTGGGCACAGCCTGGGCACAGCTGCCGGGGCTCCGCCAGCATCAGCACGGTGCAGGGACGAGATTCTGGACCAAACATCTCAAAACCTGTTTGTTTTTTTTTTTTAAAGATGTAAGATTTTTGTGAGGTGAGCACCTGTGATCTGTGCAGCCTGCGTTCCCTTCAGAGGGGGCAAGATGCAGCTCCAGGCCAAGGCACCCTGTGGGTTGGATGGGCTGTTTTGTGCCTCCACTCCCCCATCACATCACACTGGGACATCCCAGCTCTCACCAGTGTCCAGGCCACTGATGTGCCAGTTTGGAGCTGCGCCTGCCACTCCCCACCGCTGCTTTTTAGGTGGTCTCCTTGCTTGAAGCCTGGCGTGTAGTCTGTCCGTGCCAAGTCTGTGCAGCACTGCTCGTGCAAGGTCAATCATTCCCATACTCACAGCACACCAACTGCTGGTGTGGCCAACCTATGGTCCTGCCCTGGGACGATGCCCGTGCCACCACGGGCTACAGCAAGCGGTTAGTTTGCAAATCCCTCACCATTCCGGGTCGTTTTTAAGGGGAGGGTGGGAGAAGGAGCCGGGTGGCGTGTCAGGAGCTGGAATGATCATATTTTATAGTAGAAGATCGTGCACGAAGCCCCAGACGGTCGCGGAGAGACTCTGTTGTGCAGAAGCGACGCTGCCGCAGCCGCTGGGCATCCATGTCCTGTCTTTTTGTAATAATTTTAAAGACTCCAAGTGACTGGATTGCTGTATGTGTCACTTTTTATTTTTGAAAGAATTAATGTATAAATAGAGTATCTTAAAATATTATGAGGGAAAAAATCTATATTTGATATTTTTAGACGACCTGTAACGTGAGGAGCGAAGGACACTCGAAGCCGGTTACAGAAAAGCGCTCGCAAACACATTGGCACCCAGAGCCCCCCCAGGCACTGGGCTGCCCTCCCCTTCACTCCGTGGTGTCACTTAGAAATGAGGGAAACTGGAATTTCAGACCTCTTTGTGTTTCTTTCACAGTAATTAAACTTCCTGGACTTTTGTCTTGGGAAAAAAACAAACAAACAAAAAAAAGAGGAAAAAGTTGATCTTTTCTTTCCTGGTTTCCAGGGTGGGGGTGGTACAACTCATCTCCTCGGGGTTGTAACCTCTGGGTAAGTGACACCCCAACCCCTCTGGGGACACACATCTGGGTGGTGCTGTTTGGGCAGGGGTGAAGCCTCCAAACTGCCCCGGGTTTTGTGCTCTAAGGTGTTGGCTGAAGAGAGCCGAGAGGTTTGTAAGGATAACAGCCAGTGGTTCGCTGGCAAGTTGCTGGTTCACATTCATCCTTGGGTTGAACAGTGAGTGTTTGCACCGTTTGTGGATGTTCCTGGTGCAGAGGATGGGGCTGGGCTTCATCCAGCCCCAGCAGCCGCTGTGGTGCTGCCAGCAGGTGCTGGCCTGACCCTGCACAGCTCCACGTGGGCAGCATAGACACCCCCTTCCAGAGGTGTAGAAGAGGGATGGGAAGGACTAATGGAAAGCAGAGCTAAAAAAGGCTTAACATTTAATCTGTCAGTGCTACTTGCGTGTGTTCGGGACCATCCCATCCTAAGCTGCTCCTCCAACATGGTCCCTCCTGCCCCATGGGACACTGCTGGAGCCAGTGGCTTTCGGCTCAGACAGGGGTTCCCAGCACAGCCATCGGTCTCAGCCATGACTCAGCCTCTGCAGAGAAAGCACACTGTGGGGAGATGAGAATCTCAAACACCTCAGGAACACCTCAGAAGATGTACTCAAAGGATAGGGTCTTCAGGGACCTCCTTAGCAATGCTGCACAAGCAGCAGCCCCGGCCTCTCCACGCCAGCAGGCTGCAGCCAGCCCTTAGCCCCACACACCCTCTCTGTGCTGTGTCCCCTTTGGCTCCTCAGATGCTCAAATTATTCTGAGATGGGAGCAAATTCCTTTTCCTAGTCACTTAGGAGCTTTTGGATATACTGCCTAGAGAGTAATTGAGAACTAAAGTCCCACGCAAACGTATTTACAAGATGTCTTCTGGAGGAAAGGAAAATAAAGCAGAAAAGGAGTTATTGCTCTTACAGGAGAGCTAGTGGAATATTTTTTTTTTAATTAAAACTTTCCAAAAAGAAAAATTTGGCTGAAACACTTACTAAATGTTCCCATTTCGGGCCAGCTTTAATACTGGAGTAAACATTGGGTTATTCCAAGAGAAATTAAAGATAGAAAATATTATTTTAAACCAGCTTGACATGGCATTTGATGCTTAATATTAAAGTCATCAGTCAAAATTACAAGAAAGCAGGGACAGACAGACTTGCAAATAAGTGAAGTCTCTCCTATATTCCCTGTCCCATAATTTAGGCATTAAACAAACAAAGAAAGACATGGTACAGTAGTATCTGTGGAAGCAGATGTCAAACAAGCCTCGGGGTGCAGTCCTGCCATGTTTCAAGTCAATGGCGCATGTCCCATGGCCATGGTGAGGCTGCTGTGCACCAGCCCTGGTCCCCACATCCCAGCAGCCACCAGCATGTGGCATTTCTGAGGTCCTCATGGGCCTGTGGTCGAGCTGCTGGCCCTTGTCTCTTTACTGATTTCGTGGGGTTTTGCAGCAGGAGGTGAAGCACCTCAGATGGTCTGGGGGCACCCAGCCTGCTGGCAGTGCTCCTGGTGCCCAGCTGGGGTGGGGTTGGGTTGGGTTGGAGTTGGGGTTGGGGTTTGGGTTAGATTGGGATGGGTTTGGGTTGGAGTTGGGTTTGGGTTGCCTTGCCTATTTTTTTCGAGCAGGCAATTACTCAGCAAGATCAACAACTTCAGCCTCTGACCGTGAATTTTCAGACTCCCATCTGGTTCTGCAGTCAGACAAAACACCACCCTGGTAATTGTCTTGTCTCGAGAAGATTTCTGTGCTTGATGGCCTGAATAGCAGCCCGGATCCATTACAGCTAATTCCAGCTGTGCTCCACAGCTGCTTGGGCTCGGCCGGGGCTGCAGCACATGAGGATGAGGACGCCGGCGCCTCAGCACCAAGGCTGGAGCTGCAGTTGGGCTCCTGCTGGTCCTGGCTGCTGCTTCCTGCAGGCTCAGCCCGGGCAGTGGCACACATGGGTGCAGTTCCTGCTGCAAATGGGATGGGACCTTCCTGCACCAGTGCCGGGTGTGCGTGGTGAGTACGGGCCGGGTGCCCCCTGGCACTGGGACACGGCCGGACAAACCTTTCCACCGGGAGCGGCTGCGCTGAGCCTGGCATGGGAGGGCTCCGGTGCCCATTTCAGCTTGGAGCTCCTGGTTCCTGAGCCAGCGAGAGCACTGAGGAAAAGCAAAACCCCCCCCAACCTGATCTTTCTTGTCCCAGAGCTCTTTCCCTCGTGGCAGGTTTGCAGTGACACAGCTTTCCTGCAGTGATGTCATTTATCCTTTCGTTATGTTGTGACATTTGGCTCTGTTCAGCCTTCACGTTCATTGTGCTGAAGCCAGGAACCCCCGTCAGGGTCTGCACTGTCCCTGTCACCCAGCCCTGCCTGTGGGAAACCCACCCCCACCCCCGTTCTTATCAGGGCTCGGGGTGCTCCCAGGCGTGGTTGGAACAGCACGGAGCCCGTGACGCCGCTGCTCCCGGGGCAGCGCAGTAAATCACAGCCAGCCCGGAATAGCACTTGGCAATGGAACCTCGGGCACGGCAGTGCCCTCCCAGCTGGGCCAGGCGAGGGGCTATGGGACAGACACCAAAACCTTGTGTTTCTACTCAAAACAAGGACACTTTTCTCCCTGGAAGCAGGCGCAGGCTCATGGTCACACAGGAGCCTTTCCCTGCCAGTGTCCGCTTGGCGCTGCCGGGGCAGCTTCCCAAGCCTTGCTGGGCAGGAGCAGGGTCCTGGCCCCCAGCCTGCAGCCCTGACCCCCACCCAGGCATCTGCACCCCACGCCGACTACCGCAGGGGTCTCTTTTCCCCCCCTTTTTCTTGGATCTTTTCCTTGGATCTCTTTTTCCAGCAGCATTTCAACATTGTCACTTGCTTTGGAGCCAGGGATGGTGGCTGAGCAGGGAATGCCATGCCAGGGTGGGAAAAAAACCCAGCGGGTGTTTGTGTGTTCAGCTGGGCCAGGCTGGGCTGTGCACAGTGTGATCCCAACGGGATGGAGAGGCGGTGGGAAGGGGAAGGTGCTCCCTGGGCACCCGTGGAGCTGCTGGCAGCACCCAGGGCTGGGCACAGCGTTCCCACTGAGCCGGGGCTGTGCCAGCTGCAGGCAGGGACACGAGCACCCTCCAGCATCCCAGATTGGAGAATTTTATTTCAATAGCTGTTTATATTTAACAGCCCAAGGAGCCCAGTGTCTAACGTCACCCTGCTCAGGCTGGCAGGCACGCTCTGGAAAAGCACTGGGGCTTTTTGTGCTGTGACACCCCATGGCTCTGTGTGACATACGACTGGCACTGGGACCAGCACCGGGACGGGGTGCTTGGCCCCACTGTCCCCCAAAAGGCAGCGCCCCAGCAGAGCCCAGGCACTGGGGCCAGGCAGGGGGAAGTGGGACCGTGCCCCCTCCTGTGCCGGGGGGTCCTGGCCATGCCCGAGCAGGGGCCGGCCGGGCCATTCCTGATGGATGACAGCACTTGGCAGCAGGCTCTGGCTTGGCAGCAGGCTCTGGCTGTGGCTGCGCCCTCCCTGTGCTCAGCTCAGGAGCCTCTCTGTCACTGCTGGGACACTGCTCACTTGCTTTCCTCCAGAAATGCCATCTCCCCCAGTTTTTAAATCCCATAAATACGTGCGAGACCCTGCAGTGGGCAGAGGGGGCTGTGCCCCCTGCTTCAGTGTCCCAGAGGGAGCCACTCATCCCTCCCCACCCAGACCAGGGCTCAGCACCGCGGTGGGGACCTCACCATTGCCTGTGGTTTAGTGATGGGACAAAGCAACCATGCATGGTGTTGGTGAAGGTGTGAGGAGCTGCACGTGCTACCACAGCATCCATCCCACCCGTGGTGGCACACGAGCCAGCTCAGCATGGGCTGCATGCCCACCTAAGCCCTCACCCCTGGTTATTCCTGCCAGCACCCAGCAATCCCCCTGCATTCCCCTGTGGGATGGCCTGGAACACCTGATGCTGGGATCTGTGGGGTGGGTGCACGGGGGGGTGACCCCAGCAGCCCCCAGTTCAATGCAGCACAGACCGAGGTCAGCCTGGGCTCCGCTCCCTGTGCCCAGTGCTGAGGGGACATCTTCTGCTCAGCAAGTGCACCGTGTTTTAATTATTCTAACAAACCAGAAACCTCAAAGCAATTATAGTTTGTATATTGGGCTAATTTAAATTTGTAGCTATTGGGAAATAAAGATTAAAAGTAAGTTTTTTAAGAAATAGCCATTTAAAGTTCTATTCTCCGGGTGAGGAGCTGATTATTTGAAGACAGCACAGCAAAGCAGCTTGTAATTTAGCACAAGTGTTTGATGGCTCACGAGGTAGCACCTAGCTATTACCTATTGCAAATCCTCCCTGCTGCTAATGAAGCTTATTCTTGCTTCTGAACCTCAGACAAAGGGGGTTAGAAAATCACACCTGAGCTCTAAAACTCACTGACGCACTCAGGAAGGGGCAGAAAAGCCCCAGCAGCCGGGCAGCCTGCAGATCTGCTGCAGGGCTCAAATTATATGGGGAAAGCAAGGAAGGTGGTGTGGACACGGGAGCACTGGGAGGGTCTAAATAAACCGTTCCCGTGTTGAGGTGCCCTGTCCCTGCCCATGCATGGCCCCCCCCTCCNATCGCATCCCACCGGCTGCTCCCCCCCCCCAGCTTAGCACCAAGGTAGAGCCCATTACCCCAGATAATTAGATAATTAAATAGCTGCAAATTGATCAGGGCTTCTGTTAGCAACCACCTGTGAGTTAAGTAACGAGCAATGCAAAAGGCACCACGGCTGATCCCAGCTCTCATTCCTGCTGCCATCCTGCTCAGGGATGCTGGGAGAGCTCTCCCTACCTGCTCAGGTAGGGAGAGGTGGCATGGCCACCTCGGAGCTGGCATTGTCTCCCCTTACCCAAAGGGAAAATGAGCTCCATGCAGGAGCTGTTGGGAGCACTGGGGTTTGAAATCAACCTGCTGGAGCCTTGCACCCACAGAAGGGCCCATTGCTGGTGGGACCATAGAATCATAGAATCATTCTGGTTGGAAGGGACCTCCAGGGTCATCAAGTCCAACCTTTATCCCATCATATTCCTAACCATCAGCCCCCCTGGCTGGTTCCTGCTGTTTGGCCAGCCAAGAGGTTTCCTCCAGCCTGTGTGTGGCTGCTGTGGCTCCCTTGGGGCCAGCCTGGTGGGGCCAGTGGGGCCAATGACCTGCGGTGTCCCGGCCAGCCAGGACCTGCCAGGGCTGCAGCAGCAAGTGGTTGTGGGTTATGGTCTGAACTTGTCTTTCCAGGCGCAGTTGGAGCAGCTCTTGTGCAAACAAGCTCATTCAAATGTTGTTTACCTATAACTTAATCCTGCGGGAGAGCTCCCGTGCTGGCGGGTGGCCAGGCCCCGGCTGGCGGAGCTGGGAGCGTCGCTGTGTCCCCCCCTCACCGGGGCCAGGGCACCTCTGCCCGGGCTGGGGTCACCTGGAGGGGCTGCCAGAGCATCCCCGTGGAGCTGTGTGCACGGGGGGGATGGAAATCCCGCATGCCTGCTTGGCATAGCATTGCCTTTTATTTGCTGTCTGGTCGATGCTGTAGCTGTTTTGCATGTGCCTTTTTACAACTTGTTAATTTTGCTGCAGCCATTAGCTGTAACAAACATTTCTGGGACTGGGAAATGCATGTGCTTTTCCTGGCCTCTGCCTGCCTTTGTTTAATTTGTTTTGGGGTTTTTTTCATTTCGATTTGGTTTTGGTTGTCTTTTGTTAAATAGATGTTGCTTCCTCCCACCAGCCCAGGGTGCTCCCAGCCCCATCCAACCTGGCCTTGAGGAAGGGCAGCCACAGCTTCTCTGAGCACCCTGGGCCAGGCTCGGGTCTGGATGGTGCATGAAACCTCCAGCTACTGACACTGCTCCTTAGCAGGGGGCGTTTCACACGTGCAGGAGCAGAGCTGGAGTGTGGGACCAGCGAAGGGATGGAGTGGAACCACTGCACCATTGCTGTGCCTGGTGAGTGCCCTTTGTGCTTGTCCCTGTCCCCAGGGCCCTGTCCTGTGCCAGGCTGTAAGCGGGGACACTGAACTGTGGCAGGAGCAGTTCCTGCCCTGCTGGGTTTCACTGCCTCATCCAGAACCACTGCTGGCAGAGTGGCCTTGTCACAACTGCCTGGGACTTGTCCTGGCTGAGGGTGAGGGGATGGGGCAGCCACGGGCACCTGGCTGGGCTGGGCAGTGCTGGGCAAGCCAGCCTGCCCTGTGGAACTGAGAGACACGTGAGGTGGGGAGAAAGGGAGGGAAAAAAGAAAAGGGGGGAAAAAAAAAGAAAAGGAGGAGAAAAAGAAAGGGAGAAGAAAAAAAGTCTTGAGAAGAGTTTAGATGAGCAGCCCTGGCCCTGCTGAGTCCCCCCATGCCTTGCAGGGGGCCAGGGGCACCCGAGCTGGCCCAGCTCCCGGCACTGCCCACCCCATGGATGCTGCTGAGCAGGAGATCCCAAATCCCCACTGTGCCTGGTGGGGACTGGGCCCTTCCCTGGGCCGGGCCGGGTGGGGGGGCCGTGGTGGCACAGGGCCCATGGCAGCCCCGATGCCACTCACACTCATTCTTCTTAAAACAAAGACCCATCCTGCTCAAGCCAAACCCAAACCCTCCCACAAGCGGGGGGTTCCCGAGCTGCAGGAGCCGGGCAGTGCCTGGCAGCAGGGCCAGGAGGGGTCCAGGTTCCCCCAGCTCAGCTCCTCCCACAGCCTCTGTGCCCAGCACTGCACTGGGCACCATGGGCACCTCTGCCAGCGCGGAGCACGTGGAGCAGAAAGTGTAACCCTGTCCTACTCCATTAGCAATGCAATTAGTGCCTGTCTTAGATGCTGTGTCAGCAGTTTTCCCTCAGTCTTTTCATGTGGTTTGATCTTGAATCAACAGAGCCTTGTAATTAGAAGGATTCCACTTATTTGTTATTTTTTAAAATTACAGTTTCCTGTTGTGACCTTGGTGAATATCCTTAATTAGGCGTTGGAGCTGTGCCAAGCCCATGCTGTAGCCAATGAGGGTATTTAACCACCATCACCGCTCCAGCTTTGCCCAGAGCACCCCCGGGATGAGGGGCAGCTGCATCTGAAGGAGGCAGCCAGGTAAGATCTTGGATTTATGGACTTGAAACGGTTGGGATCTCAACAGCAGCACCTGGGTACCCTCCAAGGCCAGTCCCCCAACGGGAGCTTAGCAAGAGCCCTGGCACTGGGAATGTCTTGGAGGCCGGCGTGGGATAACGGGCACAGCCAAGAGCTCCTTTTTCTGTAAAAACCCAGCACTTGGGCCTTAGGAAGCCAAACTGCCTGTGTGCCAGTGGGAAAGGGAATGGCTAAGGATGAACCAGCGTGCTGTGGGCTGTCCCAGGGCAAGCACAAAGCCAGGAGAGCTCAAGCTGGGATATCCTAAAAGGCAAAACTGTAAAAATCACATTTACTGGCATCTTTTCCAAACCAGTCTGAAATGCCATCGGTTTTATTGGGATAGTGTGAATAAAACAACTTTATTGGGATAGTGTAAGGATCACAGACTTCCATCTCATGCTGGGTTTCATCCAAATTTCCTGGAAGATGAGGGTAAGAGCCCAAGAAAGCATTTCAAAACAAGCTGGGAGGGGCGAGGAGGGCTGCCTGTCTGCTCAGCACCACACCCCCAAACCCACCCTGAAGGGCAGGACAGCACCACGGTTCTGCTGTCTCAGTATCTGATGTATCTCCTTAAAGCATCTTTCAGTCATTGTCACATGAATAAATGTAGGCACCATAAATCCTGCTCTGGTCTCGCCCCTGGCCCCATCTCCAGCCACCTGGCTGGGGCAGTGCCCCAGTGCTGGTTATTTGAGCCTTGGGTTTAATTGCCAACAATTGACAGAAACGGTTCCCTGCCGGGCTCAGGCACTTTGTGCTGCTGTGGAATGGGGTTTGCTGTAGCACAAACCTCAATCTGCTGTTCAGTGAAGGCGTGAGCTAAGTTAAACAACTGAGCAGGTTTCTGGTGGTCTGAAGTTTCGTTGCTTTTTAAAAACTCAAATGGCCACACGGCAGAAAAGGAATTTTATGGCAGTGTTTGTTCATTAGGGGGTTGTGAGATTTTTCNAGATGCTTCTTCAGGAGCTTGGTTAAATTCTGCATTTGGGAAGTTGTGATCTCACTGCACAGGGTCCCATCCCACTGCCCTGAGGGCAGTCTCACCCCTCAGACCAGATTCCTGCAGCCTGGCCCCCCCTTCCTGGGCTGGGTGTCCCAACCCTGCCTCCCCCAGCCCCATGTTCTGGCCCCTCCACCCCTCACCTGGGGCTCTGCTGACCCCATGGCCCCACAGCCACCTCCGCATTGCCCAACCACACAAACACCAACACACCACCCAACACCCCCCACTGCCAAGGGGAGGGTTAAAGGCAAGGTTAAGAAACATTGCAATACAAGAGATTCTAGCTTTTTTTCCCCCCTAAACACACTTTGTGTTGTTTTACTCGGTTTAATTGTCCCCATTTGCCCCTCCCTGGTGTCAGTCTGCTCAGGCACAGAGCTGCTGATTTGATTAGCAAGCTCTGGTACAGATTCCCCACTGGAAAATGGATGTTATGAATGCAATGGCAAACCCAGCGAGGTTTGGGAAATGCAAGTGATGATTTCCAATTAAATTGTTAATCTGAACTGATTATCAGAAATTCTCCCAGTCCAGAACTGCAGCAGCAACCAACTTCAGTGTAAATGACTTCTGCATACAAGGCCATAATGAACCCAACATGAATGACTCAGGTGTCAGCACCAGCCCTCTCCAAGTACACAGCAAACACTCTACAAAAGCATTTTGGAGCCATTTAATGAAAAAAGCAGGATTTTATTATATGGTTTCTGTCCATTACTCGGCATTGCTGTAAATGGCTCACATTTACTGCAACTTCTGTACAATGTGTGGCTTTGTATTACCAGAACAGCAAATTTAAATGAAAAAATAAATGTTCAACAATTCCACACAAGCTTTTACAGTCCAACATTTCACTGAGTAGGTGAAAACTACAGACTTGTTACTACAGAATTATTCAGCATGAATAAAAAACTACAACTTTTATTTTTAAACAGGAGTCACTGGTTTGTTTTTTTTTATACTGTTCAAAATTACTGCGATAAAAATAATGATTTTTTTCATAATGCCATACACCGGTATGATACAGGATTTGTCCCCAGCATGTATCTTTCCTTTAATATACAAAATAGAGTAATGACGCATCGCTGACTCTATGGTGTTACGCGAGTTACTTTGGAGGTGGGGGATATTTTCATACACACAGCCTTCCCTCGGACACGAGTGCCTCTCGCTGCTGGGAGAGGTCAGAATCCTTCCGTGAAAGTGTGGTTCCTATGTAACACCGATGGCTCGGCAACCCCTGGTTGCAGACTGCACTAAGGGTAGGGTTTAACTACTATAGAGTATGTACAATCTCTTAAAAATCTCACTCTAAGGTATGACCCTGCAGTCCTCACTTGCTCAAGTTCGACTACGGGAAACAGGATTTAGCTGATGTTCCTCCAGGCACTTCCTCCTGTTTTCTACCTTTTTCCGTGAAAATGGCGAGGTCGCTTTTCGACTTCGATTGGCACCTATTCCCACCCCTCCCCTCCCTGCCCCCTCCCTGCCGAAGCTCCCACTGGCACCCCCGGTCAGGGCGGTGCCCGGCAGCGCTCCTGCTCCAGCCCCGCTCCCCAGTTTCTCCCAGTAAGGCCATTCGTTCATTCCCAGCGTTTGTGGTGTGCAGGTCCCACCGGGCGCGTGCGGCGCTGCCGGCGGCGGCCATCCCTCGGTCGATGCGTGCACTTTGTGATAAGGCACTGAAGAGACAAAGTCACAATTCTCCCTGCTTTATCCAGAGTGCAGATACTACCCACTGCTACAAGGACTACGGACACACAGAACATGGACTCTCACTGCTCACTACAGCACTACGTATTTCTAATGGTGAACTTCAAAACTCAACAGCACATACAGGACAATTGCTTCCTCCTAACATCACAGTTTCCTTTCTTTTTCCTTTAATCCATCAACTAAAAACGAATACACAGGCAGATAGACAAGAAGGGGGAGCCTCTCTCCTCCTACGTTACCAGTTCTCTCAGGTGGTGGGAATTTGTTCGTGTTCACTGTAGTTACTTTTCTGCTGGCAGAGAAAAAAACAAGTTTTGTATCGTTGTGTATACGAACGCACAAACGTTTGCGCACACGCACGCGCACCCGCTCCTCCACACCAGCTCAAGTTGAGGTACCCGGGGACGCAATCTTTAAAAGCATTCTCTAAAGTAAGAACAGTTTTCCTTTTGACTGAGGAGCCCACCGAAACCCACCAGTACGAAACTCCTATCTGTATCTTGAGCGGGGCGCGTGAACTCATTGAGTTGGACTCAAAGTTATAATTAAAGTACTGAACTTGACCTTGACTCTTACAAAATATACATATTCTTTACAGATAATTCAAAGAGAAGAGAACGATTACTTTTTTTTTATTAAAGATGATATTTTACTCCAAAGTACTGAATATAGTATCTTTTCTTAATAGGTATAACATTCAAAAAGAGATTTAAGAAAGGATGAAAATTTAGTTTCCTATTTCACTTGGAAACAAACTCTTGCTGAACAATAGAAATGTGCTAGTGTATTGTGAACAACCTACTCTCCGTACTTACATATTGCTGGTACCTGTATACGTATTATTGCCAAATTATTCAAGCTGCTTTTGCTGTGGTGTGTGAGGCTGTATATGAAATTAACCCCGGCTGTCCGGAGGTGTGTGCCTGCATGCACACACGCATCTTCCTGCCTTACATTTTTTGCAGCGGAGGTCTGAATTGGCCATGGATCGTGAATGGTAACCAACCATACAGATAGGAGTATATCCCACCCAAGCTCCAGCGTGAGTTTTTACACAGTGATTTGATAAACATAAAGTCGACCCTAAAAACACCCACTGAACACAGGTTTTCTTTTCTAGAGTACTTCTTTGGATGCGGAACACCGATGCCTCCAGTGCTACCTCCAGACAAACCACAACTTGCACGGGTTACCACTCAGCATATTTGTGACCCCTACAAAAAATATAATTACATGTATTATGATAAAGCGATCTGTCATCTAAAAATCATCCTTATTATACACTATACAAGCTATTTTACAATCATTTAATAAATTGCTTTTAAAGCTGCAGTAGCCCTTCCCTTCTTGTCTCGGATCAGCGAATATACCGATTGTACATATTTGAAACTATAACTAAATATAAAAATATATTAGGTTTTTGTATTTTATCAGAGGACCTTTCTCATTTCTATTACACAAATAATCTGGCCACTTTGAGTAAAAATCAAATTTTAGAGTGGCTTAGTAAGTATTTAAATTTTGAGATACAGAAAATTGTTAAGGTGCACGTAGAAAAGGCTACTACAGCTTCTAAACGTTTTAAAATACAGTTATCAATGGCAACGAGGAGAAATTCACAAGACGTATGGTAATCGTATGGCACGCGAGAAACTCGGTGTGAAGGGATGCAGGCCTTACAAAGACAACGTCTGACATACGACCCCAAGACCACAACATCAGTAGTGGAGCTTTCCTGCTCTCCAGGAAAGAGGATGGACCGGTCGGTGAGAGTGGAGGTGTGAGAATGGGTCTCTAAGCACACGAGTTTGGAGTCTGTGTATGCAGAGCCAGGGCCAGCGCGGCCGCGCTGCCCGACCTCAGCATCGCCCCAAGGAAAGGTTTCTAGAGCCGATACAAGAAAACAGGACAAAACCACACCACTGGGCATAATTACACGTCCGCCTCTTAAGTCCATGGTATTTTTCCCTATATACTTGTATGATGATAGATTTAAGTGTATAGAAAATGTGAGTTTCTCCACACAGAAGTAAACTTTTCTTAAGCTATGCATATTTTCCTGAAAATTTCCTGATGGGCAGTCAGGACTGATCTTCTTGGCATCAATGCAGCCCATGACTCTTGTAGGTATGGCTGTTGCATTATATGCAAAAATCAGGCTTTTTTTTTTCAATATATAAAATAACCTGTCATTTACATCCAGTTAGGACTGGGTTAATTTTCTATTAAGCTGCATATGCACATATACCAAAAGTATTTGTTTCATTTGCATCTATTTAAATTAGATTTGAGAGAGTTCTCCCACCCACCCTGGCCCTTAAAAAATGCCAAATTTTTATGGTCACTTGGACAGTTGAAAGCTATAGCTATTAGGTTAGAAAAGTCCAACCCATTTTCACATGAATATACTCAAGGATTAATGTCTAGAGGTCATTTAGGAAAGCTACGAGCTGCCCCACCTTAAAAAACCAGCTGTACAATAGGCATCTTGAAGTATTACAAAAAAATTATGTAAGAAAAAATGAACAAGCCGAGTTCACGGTATATAAAGGAAATTGCTAAAACCAGACAGTAATAGCTATAAAAGGCACAACTTCCCTTTTCTGATATACACTTGTAAACTTTCTTCAGGTTACATGCATAAACCAAAATGCTACCTTAACTTTAAAAAAAAATAAATCCAAAACACTTTGCTAAAAAAAAAAAAAAAAAAAAAAGCCTAGAAAATTGTCTCCAGCCAACTGCAGAAATTAATTAGCAGAATGTTCATAACACAGCCTCAGATCTTGTCACCGGTGGTTTTGATGCATCCATGGATGTTGCACAAGGGGAGATAGATAATTTCCAACAAATAAAGATTTATTTTCCTTTCCTTTCTCCCCAGTTTTTTACCAAATGTGAGAAATCCGCTGCTTCTATAGCCTAAATCTTGGCCCTCTGTAAACCACATGTAGTGCATAATTACAAAAGAAACACCGCTGCAAGGACAAAATTAACAAGTCTGTTAGGTTTTTTCTTTACAAAAAAAAAGCTATCATTTGACATTTTCTTAAGGCAACCCTTTTGTATTAAGGCAGTCACTTTTGATGAAACAAGAGCTTCTTGATACTTCCATTTGAATATTTTGGTATCTGATTGCTGATGATTTCTGCCAACATTTCTGGGAACTCAATACTCATGGACTTATCCAAAAATGTCTGGAAGCAAAAGCTCAGAAGATTTTCAACCACCTACAAGTAATAAAGCAAAGAATTACTTTCACACAAATACACTGAGGAGCACCATTACTCTACACCCCTCCTTCCTCCCAGCCTCCTGCAGCACAGGCTGGCGTGGTGCAGCCTCACCCCTTGCCCGGGCACAGCCGCACGCTGGCATCCTCACTTCAATGAGGAGGTCTTGGAGATGGCATTCTAACACGGAGTGAACAGGTCGTGCAAGGCCTTTACAAATACCACAGAGATCTTGTATCAGTTCCCATTCTAGCACATGGGTGACACGGATGGATAAGCCACACAAGATCTTTCCAGGTGCTTGGGACACTAACAAGGAAAAAGATCTCAAAGTTTCCCTGGCCTTGCCCAGCTCAAACACAGCTTGGACACTTTCTACTACACGCACAATTTGGTACGTAGTGCAACAGGAGACAGCCTGAATTCTGAAATTCCCTGCAAAACCAGACCACTGCTAACACTGAAAAAAGCACCGAAGTGTTGTTCTGGCACAACTTCAAACAACTCCACAGACTCCTGAATAGTTTGCTTCTGAGGCAATACTGTCTTTAAGCTTCACTTTTCTGCTACTACTGCAAAAACATTTACAGTTTCTGAGTTCCTCCAATTTAAAGCAGCATCATTTTTAAAAACTAAAGAGACTGAAAATTGATTATAATATTAATTGGACTCCACTGCAAAAGCAGTCTGAAAGCACCACGTTCCCCTCCTTCGATCACCCTCTAGCAAACAGCAGGGGCACACGACCATCTCCTCCTCCTCCCCCCACCCCAATAGTTATCCCTTTAAATAAAAAGAAAAGGACAGAGATCTCTGTCATATCCCCAAGCTTATTAATCTGGAATGTCTGCTGAATTAATTTAAGAACTTACAACATGCATAGAGTCCAACAGTTTAGTCAGTTGATAAAATCGCTGCCAGTTCTGGCTGGAGTTCCCTTCTCTCTTCACTATGGCCTTTCCCAGCTCTTTAATGTAGGTCATACGGATTTCTTCAAACAGAGATTGGCTCTTCAGGCCTTCCTTAGGAACTGTAACATTGATACAAACCTTTGAGACATCACACGCCTATGAACTGTGTTATTATTTAAGTTGTCTCACATTAGTTACACAAAAATGACCAAAAGAAAAAGGACTTAAAGTTAATGAAATGCCAGCTGAGACACAAGGAAAGAGATCGAAAACTGAGACTGATGACTTATTGAACGAAAAGCACAGGACTGCTGGCAAAATAACAATAATAATAAAGCTCAAAGGTAACCCAACAAGAAACAGAGGGAAGGGATCTGGCCCTGGAAGTGCCTTGATGAAGAACCACCAGGGCTGGAGCTCCTGTGTTCTCAGTGTCTGGGTGGCCATGACATTGGAGAGATTCCACAAAAATTCCATGTGCCGAGGGAAGGGCAAGGGTAGGATCACAGGGTGGCTTGGCTCAGAAGGGACCTTGAAAGATCATCTAGTTCCAGCCCTCCTGGTGTGGATCAAATAACACATCCAAGCAAGGCGACTGGAGAACCTGACTGCCCAAGCTGGGGTGGACTTGGGTCTCAGCAGAGCTTCTTGGAATACGGATGGGACACCGAGACAATGCCAGAGGGATGAGGAGCCGTGGGTTAGAAAACCAAGGCGTGGGGACCGAGACATGTGCTCAGTCAGACCGAAATTCACGTGCAGTCCCTACATTCTCCTACTAGGATAAATAAATCGGGACAAATCCAGCACAGGGACTCCAGTGGTCCATAAGATGCTTAATTTGAAGCCTTTGATTACCCTGGTGAAGTGAATTGGAAAGGGCTGGAGATAGAGAAGAGACAAAGCTGACTGAAAGCAAGAGAGGAGAAAAAAGGCCACTGAAGCTCACCCCCTTCCTTAAAAAATCCAACCCTCACTCTACTGTCAGCATCCGTGAGATGTTAGAGTGAAGTATCTCGTCTGCTTTGTCTACACAGGAGATGACATGTCAAAGTGCAGTAATTTACATGGAAAAGGTCCGTGAGCTATGTCTGTGTGAGAGCTACGTGTCTAGACCCGCATGGGATTCCCATTTCACTCCTCCTCTGCCCTTGGAAAACTTGCACTGAAACACAATAAATCTAAATTGAAACTGTGAAGTTGCGGGTTAAAAAGCTGTACAAATTTCAGCTATTCAATTTTGAGGAGTTCCACCATGTACCACTTACACAATGTTCTCGAACAGAACTGTGCAGATGCATTGTCTGGGAGTGCAGCAGCAGCGCCTTGGCTGCGCAGTGCCAGGGCTCAGCACACTTCACACACCAACGGGCTCAGTCCTACGGCTGCAGCCTCTGCCCTATTTCTGCCATGGAAATTCCTTTAAGGAAATTTCCAAACCCTGTGAAGAAAGTTGGCCTACACCACATGCAGAACACTTGAGGAATTTTCAGGAGAGATTTCAGAAACTGCTTTAGATCTGCAGTTTCAGGGAAGTTTCGAGTCCCTACCAAGCCCACAGCAGCCTGGAGCTGACACTCTCCTGTGAAAGGGTTTTTTTGTTCAGTATTTCATGGGCATGACGTCACAGCTTTGCTCTTTTGGTCCCGAGTCAGTTTGTGATGTAGTTTTGAAGAATCTTAAATTGCAACCTTGAGTTAGGTGCCTCTGAGTTGTGAAGCTTTGAACCCAATCCATAAAACCTTACCACGACTGCCTTTCATCTGCCAGAAGCAGAACCCTTAGTGCCAAGCAGAGTATTTTTACTTCTCTTTGCCATCAGACACCTAACACAGTACTGAACTACACGTGCACACTCATCACACTGGCAAGTTAAACTCACATTGTTCACATAGGTATTTGACTGTTCACCTACTTGTAGAGAGGAGAAGCAATGTTTTCATGCAGAGATACTCTTCATACGAGACTTGCAGCCGTGAGAGCTCTCGGGCAACCATAAGCATATGTTTGCATTGTTCATACATACAGGGTAGGTTCATTCTCTGCCTGAGAAATAAGAGTATAAAAATTAGTTCCATGTCTAGCGACCCAAAAACTCTTTTGCAGAGAAAAGACGGGCCACCCAGTACATCTCAACGGGATGACAACACAATCTCTCCACAGTGATGGCAGCGATTTTTCTTTCCACTAATGATGTGTCACATTTTCTAAGACATCCTCTATTCAGTATTGTAATGTAAACAAAGGCACAGACGAAACTGAATCCCAGTGTAAGCTAAGAGTAAGATGTGGTTATGAAATGACAGCAGTTGCTCCGAAGCTGCCATTGTTTCTCAGTTCTCCATCTGAGCCCTGCAAGAGAATGGCATCGTGTACCCTCACAGGCATCCTAAGAAACCCTGAGAGAGAACAAGAAGAAACACACACCTTGCTCCAGGTGCAAAAACCCCAGAGTAACAGGGATGCAGACAGGTTTTGAATGATACAAAGAAACACAAGCTATTGAAATTGTACTGAAACCAAACCGAGCACAAGCCTAAAGCCTGTCCAGACCTGGGCTGTCGGACAACTCCCAAGCATCCGTGTGCCTTACACACACATGGCACCTCAGCTACACACCCCAACCCCACACTGCTCTTGTGTTAGACTTCGGTAACCAAGGAGTACCAGTGAGAGTACGGAGTGCAGGCGAGGTAAGCTGCACGAGACGGGAGCACGGGGGAGATGCTCGGCCATAGGATGTTTCTCATGGCACTTGACACAAAGCCACTATTTGGCTGTTTGGCGAATTTTCTGCTAATCCCCCTGGGCTGTATCACAGGGCATCTTACATATTTCAAATTGAGTAATTGAAACACATTCTATGAAAGGGCTCAGCAGTTTCCCTCCTGTAAAACTATTCCCATTTCTGGGCAGAAGGTTAAAATAAACATTTTGAAATGGCTCAGCCTGTCATTTATTTCTATCTGCTGTAAATACAATCATCGCTGCGAGCCGAGAATCTACAAGAAGACATGTTTTTGAGCAGATTTTTGGCAATACCAGGGCTGTGCAAATTGCAGTCCTCAAAAAATGAGAGAAAACACAGCCACCACCACCCCCCTCCTGAGGGGTCTGCGTGCCCAGATGAGCTCTGCAACGTGCCTGGGAGGGCAGCGGATCTCGGCTGTCGGAACAACAGGGAAGCTGATTCACTGGAGAGCCTGTGATGCTGGCAAAGCGTCTGGGAAGAGGTCCCAGACATTCCCCCACAGATCTCCTGGCCAGAGCACATCAGATGCCCTCAGCTGCTGCAGGGCTGTGTGCGGGTGGAGGCTGCCCGAGGAGAGACACGGAGCAGAGAGCCAGTGCAGAGCAGGGGCTCCCTCCTCACCCCCTGCTCAGCTCCACCAGGACCCCTCCCTACAGAGGGCAGCCAGCAGCTCTATGAATTGGTTTACTCACAGGTAAACCAGATACAATACTCACACTAAGTACTACACTTAGCTGATTAAACAGACATTCTGTTTGTCAGCTCCCTGCAAGTGGGGTGGATCGCAGCTCTTGCAATTACTGCCATTCATCTACACTGTGACTCCAACAGCTGACTAGCAGCATTTTGTCACTTGTGAAGTGATCCTGCACTAGTGATTGTAGATCTAGCCCAATCTGAATCATCTTGTTCTGTATCCAATATTCCTCTGCTTTTGTAAGCAGCTCCCTCCGAGCAGAGTGCAGGCACCAGGCATTAGCCGTGTGCTTTAGCTCCAGGGGAGCCCCTGCAGTGCCCATGGGACGTACATGTGGGTCCTGTGTGGGGCGCGTGTTGATGATACAAGCATGTGATGATTTTCAACACTGCTGTGAGTCATTCAGTTCAGCCAAGTCTATAAAAGACTAAAAATCAGTAAACAAGACGCTGGCATTCTGAAAACCAGATGATACCGACCCCACAGAACTGGTTACAAAAGAGTGCTCGAAAAATCTGCTTATAAAACTCGTAATCACTTGTTATGTTCTTTCGACTCAAGTAACACCAATGCAGATACTCAGCATGGTATATAATATCATAAGGACAAATAAGACCAAGGAGTTGACCTCAGACCTAAGCAGACCACAGAGCGAAGGTGATGAGCATCACAATCCTCAGGCACGGGACTTCTGAGAACAGGAGTTCTGGGGGTGTGGGTGAGGGGTGGGGAAGGGGTGGGAAGGAGTTGTCTGGGTGAAAGATCATTGAGAATCAGAAAGTAGCACTGAATAAACCCCAGAATGGTTTTGAGGGCATATCATGTACTGCAGTACTGACTTTTGAATAACTTGTCAAGCAGAGAGAGTCATTGTTTTCAGCACATTGTTTTCATGATGGCCACGATGTCTCTCCTGCCCTACCTGTCACTTGCACCCCAGCAATGCCTCCCCAGTGGCACTGCCCCCTGCTCCCCCCGTGGTGCTGGGCTTCATAAGCTGCTTACAACTCACGCAGTGGTTTTAATGTATTATTCAGTATTCATCATGCTTGTCTCGGGAGGTGGCTGTATTCTTTGATGAATGGTACAGAGAAAGTTATAACGAGTGAGTTTTATGGGGAACCTGCAGCACACTGGAGAAGAAGTTCTCTCGGTCTACATGTTTTATTGAAAACAGATGTCATTTTGATAAACAATTTATGTACCAAAACCTTAACCACAATGAATGTGAGAATTAATATTTATTATAATAGGATTACCCTTGCAGGCTTTTTTTAGAGTACCAGCACGTACTCAGCTGTAAAGCTCTGTGGTTTTGACCCATTGATAAAACAGCAGGAGACCTCCAGCTTACAGAAAATTGGATGTTACTATGCTTATTAATGTCAATATCAATTATTTCGGTTCCACCACACGGAGACTGTTTTACTCCAGACACATATTCTAAGAACTTTAATACACATCAGCACACGGATCGGTGCTCCTGACACTTTTTTTGAAAATTTTGACTATAAAGAAATGCTTAGGGTTTATAAAAGCCTGGACAAATATTTACACTGAAATAAATCAAGAGAATAAACAAACATGAAAAAGTAGTAGTCTGAAATGTAAATGGCTAACATCACAGAAAATGTAACAATTATTATATTTTTTTTAAACAGAGGAAAGATTTGGGAGAACCAATACTGCGTTTGCTCTCCAGACTGGAGGCAGAAAGGCAAAGCCTGACCTAATCTGCTACTATGCCTTTGAAACAGTACATGGAAAGAAATATAACTTTTATAGCATATGTCTGCACAAAATGTTTATCCCCACTGCATCTCAAATTGAGCCTTCTGCTCATCACCTCAACCATCCTCAACTCCCTCTTTCACTCCTCTACAACACGGAATTGCTGCACGAGTTTGAAAAAACAAGGAGAATGACACATGGTGGGAGAAGAGAGATGTCCAAACATCCCAGCAGATTCAATTTTCTTGAAAACTGATAGCAAAGTTCAACAAGAAAATACAAATCAGACAAGTTTTTTCATCTGTAACCTTGGTTTTTAGCTGGGTTTTCATCAGGCTCAGAAATGTTTAACTGATGCAGAGCTCAGTGAAAGTGGCAGGACCACACTATCACTTTTACACAATAAAGATACAGAACATTATGCAATTTGCCAAACTCCTCTCTCCATCCCAGATAGCTTCAGCCGTGTGGCTCTGATAAAACAATTGATTATAATGAATGGCACAGGAATAGTCACAATATGGAAAGTTTTAGCAGAAACACCTCTCACAAGAACTTCCTGATACAGAAACATTTAATATCTAAAACACCTTCCTTCCATTTGACTTATTTAAAAACTCTAAGCAACCTGCTAAAAAAGAAGCCATTGCAAATAACAGACTGATTTGTGATCTCTGCAAGAATTTGCTACCCAGTGATCCACCTCTCCAGTGCAAAACCCAGAAATCCACAGCCTGGTATCACCCGAGAAACTGGAAAATGCCTCAGGCCTTACTTACTCGTTAATAATCAGATCTGGTGCAAAGCACAGGAGATTCCCATTTGATTGTTTATACGATCTCCATCCTAAAGCGAAAGCCATCAGGAACATCCACGAGTACTGCAGAAGGGTCATTTGGTCATCCAGATGTAAATTACGGAAACCTGGAAAAACAAAAATTGAGGTGTGACAGTATTGGTTGCAAAAAAAGACAAAGCCACCCCATAACTTGGGGCTTCTTGGACCATGCTTCTTGTTGGTATGATGCCTGTGTTACCAGTGTCGACTGCCACTTTTAAAAGTGTATTTCATAAAAATATCTGCTGTGTCTTCAGGTAGGAGCCCAAATATCAGCAAAGTATCAACAAACCTTCCACACTCCCCAGGGGACAGTCACTTTAATCATGCAGCTACAGCACTGGAGAGAAAATGAACATCCTGACTCCCACTCTGGGACTGCACCCTCCAATGCCCATTCCCACGCCAAACACCCGACAGATACGGTGAGGCACAGTAAAGCAGAACTGTCCATGAATGCAGACCAAGGCAAACCAGTACAGCAGCACCGGGCTATAAAAGTCAAGAGAACCTCATTGCTAAAAATATTCAGGAAATATTTACCTAAGAGGTGTGGCTAGAGCTAATAAAAACAGTTCTCTATATTACTTTCAAACCCAAATCTCTATTCTAATTTGAATTTCAACACCCAATGGACAAAGGGTTTGAGCAAAATGACCTGATTTGTAAGAACTGCAAATACATTTTTGTATGTGTTTTTTCTGCTTTTCTACTCCAGATGTATGAGATACAAATTAGCTCAGATACTGCTAAAACTTTATCTGCAAGGGCTAATGTTAAGGACACCAAGCACAAAGACAGATTTAAGTACAACAAAGAGGCTGCACCTCGTCCCGGGGGCAGCTGCATCCTACCTGGTATCGCCTTTGCCCACTTGACGGCAGCCACGACCTGCCGCCCCCCCAGCATGTTGAGGGTGGAGAGGATGCGCCAGCTGGAGTCGGGCAGGGTGCTGTCGTAGCCTGAGTAGAGCACCTCGGGCTCGATCACCTCCAGCAGGGACACCAGCGTGGGGGTGAGCTGCGGCAGCGAGGCGGGAACCACGCTCTTGTTCCCCGGCGTCTCGGACACGTCCCGCGCTCCCGGCACGCTCGGCTGCTGAATTCCTTTCACCTTCTTCTTTGTTTTCCGAGCTAGGAAAGTTTTGGTAAGTCACAGGTTAGATCATGGGAAGTGACCACAGGGCAACAGAGGTGGAGCAAAGGAAATGGTGCCTTCGTGTTCCTGCAGCTGTGGATCAGGCAGCCGAAACTTTTAAAGCTTTATTTCATAAATCTGTAAATAATTTAACTTCAATTTTCATTAAGCTTCCTGTGAAAAGAAGTTTATTTTACATTCAAATGAAAGTCACATTTATGCTAATGTTTCAAAATGTTAAACAGTGCCCACAGGCAGTGAAATACACGGCCTGATCCTACTACTCCTGATACATCAAAATTCCAGGGAAACCTCACGTGCCAGCATGACACCCGCTTGGCAATATCTGCAGGACTGCACAGTTTCTAAGTTCCTTAAAATATTAAGTATAGAAACCATACAGAATAAAGGAAAAAAATACATTTAATGGGTAAGAAGTAACTCAACCTCTAAAGCCAGGAAAAACATCTTTTTGAAAACTCTGGGCCGGAGGAGATTATTCTCTTGCCAGCTCTCTTGCATATAAATCACTGCTGCGTAATTAAACCATAAAACTCACTCGCCAAATAAATAAAACATCACACAGAGATGTTAACCATGAACTACAAAAAGTTGGAGCAAGGATTTTATTAGCATATTGTCAATAATGGAGTCTCCCACTTGGCTTTCGCCCTCCTGGGTGCAGCCTCCTACACCAAACAATTGAACCCAGACCAGAGTGAAGCCCACTTCCCCTGGGCCTCAATTAATTAATTGATTTCTGTTCTGGAACATCCGAGATACATCGGTAGCACATAAAAGCATCATGTAATGTGGTTTCACATTCAGAGTTTCTCCTGCCCTGCTCAGGCTCTAACCATCAGAAATGCACCAGCTCTGTGGCTTAACAACTCACCAAATGCCCCTCCCGACCCCGATTCTCCCGCTGGCTCGGGCAGAGGCTTCACAAGCCAACTGCTAAAGATAACAAATCCTCCATGGACCTTGTGTAAAGTGCAGTTTCCCAAAGGCTCACACATCGGCCACGTTTGCCAAGGCTGCCATGGGGGAATAGCAACAGTCGGAGCAAAGAGCTTGTTATTTTAATCTGCATTTTGAAATGGCTGCTCCAAAATCCTTCCAACATCCTGGTGTTTTCCGCCCCACCATCCTTGTTCTCAAAGCCAAACAAACCTCTTTGACTTCATTCTACACGCACGTGCCTTCAGCCCAATGCAGACACCTGGCATGGAGCTCTCCAGCCCAGAAAGCCTGGCATAATCATCACTAAAAGAAATATATCTGATAAGACAAAAGATTACGTGACAATTTTTTCAGGCTATGCTGCTGGACCTGACTCAGATGTACAGCTGTAACCACAGAAAAAGAAGGCTGAGATAATGTATTTCTTTACAATTTATTTTCAAATATAAACATACCCACATTGAAAACCAGCTCCTCAGGGCAAACTACAGAAGGTAAGCTGCACAAATAAGGCATGGAAAGAAAAGCGTCCAAGATTTCTGTTAGAAACAAACCCGGGCACACGAACAAGGGCAGCTCAGCACCCGCGAGGCCATCCCAGCTTCCCGTGTCACGGCACACGCTTCCTGCCCATGGGGAGATGCTCCGGGCACCTGAGCCCAGGGAACCGCTCCCAGCACCACCCTGCAGCGCCAACGCTGCCAGACAGGCACGGAGACCACACAGAAAGGAATTATAATGACCAAAGCCATGGCAGTTACAGAGCAGGGTGGTGGGAAAGGGGAAGGGATCCTTCAAAAAATCTAAATAAATTCAAAATTAAATCCGCAGAAAAAACCCATAACTTGCCAACGGTTTAACTATGAAATGCAGCATGAAAAGCCAAAAAATTACAAGACAACTTTTTGGAGGCATAAAACCCAACAATAAATCTTTTCTTCAAACATGTGAGAAAGAAAAATGGTGCCAAAGAATGCCTGGGGTCAAATAACAATGAAAGCAGAACTGAGAAATGAAAGGCTGCAGTACACAGTACCATTATTCTACTGTGTAAATCTCTGCTACCTGCAGCTTGACAGTTGTACATTCTTCCAGTCCCCTACACCCAAAAATCCACACAGCAGAACCAAGAAAGTTCCAGAGAAGGGTGCCAAGCAGGGCCAAAGCTGTGGCTGGTGATAAAACAGACTGCAATCAAAAACAAAGTGTACAAGGAGCCACTTTTGTCTCAGCACGAGAGCAGGTAAGAATTAAAATACTGCATGGTAGGTTTTATTTATTTACTTAAAAATAAATTAGGCTTCAACCCAATACCAGCAGTGAAATTCCCTGCAGGTATCAGAAACCTAGAGATACAGAGTATGTGAGTGGGCAGCCCCGGGGAAGAGTGAAAGGGGCCTTCAGACTGACGTGCGTATTCTCATCTCTTGTTGCTCATTACCTGGTTTGCTTATAATCATGATTTATGCACTGAAGATACATTGGATGATTTTTTAAGAATAAATTACTGTCTAAAAATTATGCAAATTTTATTATCTTTTAAACAAGAGTAATTCCTGAACTGTGACCTTACAATAGCCAAGATAAAAGCCATGGTTGTTTTAGTCTCTCCTGCCCTTGATGCTGCCTTTCAGCTTTCTTTTCTCCGAGTCCTTCTGTATGCCCAATTCTCCATCTGCTCAGATCTGCCCGACAAACCCTTGTTTTCATGGTTGTTCTGCACTGTTTCACTCTACCTCGAGTTTTTCCACTTTTGCATTGCTGAATTTCTAGATCTCTCTTCCCTCTCAGCGATCAAAGCTTCCCCTGCCTTATCCAACAACTTACGTAACAATATCCACCCTCCCAAGAGTCACTGTTCTCTAGGATCCTCTGTGCCAGACTTCAGGCAAACAAACTACAGGTGGAAGGGCTGCAACTACATGAGGAAGAGTGGCAAGTATCAGGTGCCATTCAATTTTGATTGGCAACTCCAATAACGCATCCTGGAGCCAAAGACAGCTACATTGGGGTCTGCTTTAAAGAGAGTTCCCATCAACTGATGCAGGAATGGAAAGGCTTACTATTAGAGTAATGTACATAGTAAGGTGCTTTATCCATATGGATAAACATGAGTGTATGTATTTTGAAAACAACTATGGAGAGAAAAAACAGAAACAAGCCTTAAAATAAAATGTATTCTTTTCCACCTCAAAATGAAAACTGTGGGGTTTTGCTTGTTCTAAATTTTCTTTAGGCTCTGCTGTGACTTCTACTCGCTACTGGCCACACCAGCCTCAGCAGGACATTGATCTTTCCACCCTGGACACCCAGAGTAGGCGAATGGATCCCCTGCTATTATCTCTGAAGGACAAGGTTCAGCCCGTGGGAGTGTCTAAAAGCTAAACCCAGCTCTGGGGAGACACTTGTTTACAGCCTCATGTACTTAAGGATTTATTTTAGTGCCCACTATTGTAGATTGTGGCTCTGAAGAGAGGTACCCTCACACCCTGCACAGAGCCCAGCAACACCCCCTCGTCCCCTCACACCCCCATGAAGCACTGGGATGAACGTGCAAGCATGTCATGGAAGGGGAGGCACTGCAGACCTTCGGGTTTGTCCCCTTGGTCTGAAGGAAGGGACACAGAGGCACTTGCAGAGCAGAAAACCTGTTGACTCGTCCCCCTGAGAGAGGAAGAAAGGATGCACTAAAGTAGACTCCAGTATGTGCACCACCCATCTCTAACATCATCCACCACTTACATTCTACCAAGGGATATTATCACTGAAATGAAACTCTGTTCATATCCGTATCTGTCAAATACATTTCTGACATTTCTGTATAATCAAAATTGTCAGATAAAATCAGTATCACCACGATAACTATGCTAGTAAGTACTGTATTAATCTCTACAGCACAAGGAAAAAACATCAAGCATAAAATGTAGCTGACACTAATAAAAATGCTTTATGCCATTTACAACTGCTGCTAAACCTCCAGCTGATGTGGTCTTCAGTTCCTCATAAGCCAGCAGGCCTTAGCAGAGAACAAGTATGCACAGTACATTTACATGGATTTATTTAACGTATCTTTACAGAGAGATTTCGACAGATGCTTAAAGAGACTCCACAGCATTTCCTTCTCTTCAGTTTGAAGATGCAAACCCCACTCCAGCTTTACATCTGTCCCTCTGGGCTTTCCTCCTCCCCCGTGGTCTCAGTGCCAGGTCACCCTCCTGAGTGTCACCCTGCCCCACGGGAGTTCTCCTACAGCTCTGCTGTCTCAGATTCAGTGAAAAGCAACAGGATACATGCGCTGGCAAGAATAAAAAATAACCCTGCTCCGTGTGCATGACTCACTCCTGCTGAACACACTGGGAGACAGCAACCGAGCACAGATTGGGAAGAACAGGAGAGATTTTAGCATAAAACCCCTCACTTCTCATTAAAATGTCCACACACTCCATAAAATGCAGTAGTCACTTTTAACACACTGAAATGCTGCGCAAATAATTGCTTTAGCTTCGTAACAGCCTGACCTTTATTGTCTAAGACTGGAAAAGAACAGAGGGTTTGAAGAGCGTTACCTTCGAGGTTCATGCCAGCCTGCAGGCATTTCCTGTAGCGGCACGCGGGGCAGTTCTTCCTCCGGATCTTGTCAATGATGCAGTCGTTCCTCCCAGCACACAGGTAGTTGTGCTGCCCTGCATTCACAAACACAAAGAAAAGAACCATAAGCTCTACAATCAGAGTAGCAGATGAAGTCATTAGTTCTTTCTGTACCGTTGAGGATCTGGGGACCATGAATGCCTTCACTTACTGTACTTCATTTCTTGGGAAAATAAGATCAGCGTCCATATGATTTCACATATCTATACATCTGTATCACATATCTATACACTAAACACATTTCTAATATTTAGACACCAAGGCCGATAAATTTAGGTAGAAATTCTATTTTCTATTTTCACTGCCATTTTTATAAATTCAGACTCAGTGCCAAACTGACCCTAGAAATACGGCAACTTGAACTACAGAAATTAAAGTAACTATTTCTTAGCAATTAAGAGCAGGGCAAGAGAAGAGTAGTGTCTCTGCTTAATTGTTTTAATTACATGAATAAACGTTTCAATATAACTTACTTAGAGAAAGGTATTACTAAAAGATACATCCTTCTCCCAGACAGGGATCAAGAAACATGTTTCTTCCGAGGGCAGAAAGCTGCAGCCTAGGCTTTTACACTGCACTTCTAAGTCCTGTCAGTATAATATTGCGAGAACAAATGTATTTTCCAAATACTGAGTTACAAACAATGGAGTCTGAGAGTCTTCTCACAGGAAAAAAGGAAGGTTAAGGAATCTGTTTCAAGTCAGCTGTGAAAATGCTGGGTAAGCAGAGCCCATCACCATGGCTTCAGTCAAACTGCTCCAGTGAAGTGTTCCAAGGTGATATGCCAAGGAAGCCCTGAACGTTTTTCTGAATGAACCCCCGCCTCGCTCATTTCAAGACGAAGCCTTCCTGACCCTTGTCTCATCCTTGTGTTTACGGTGACTTACAAAACAGATCCATGATTCACGGTTCTGCTTGGCACGAGCACACGAATACACACAGAACAAACACACACAAGCACAAACTGATGAATCACTGTAGTAGAACAGAGGCTACAATTTCGTGTCTCACAGAGATGCTCAATGGCACCGTGGTTTCACACAGCCAATACAGATGCTGCAGGTGTCAATTTTCCTGAGCAGTTCCATTTTTTCCCCTGAACCTTCCTCTCCATGAAGGTTCTGCTTGGTTTCTTGAATTCATTACTTTCCTATTTTTGCCTTTTTTAAATGAAAGCTACACTACCCCTTTGTATTACATTATATTAAAGCCTCTTGTCACATGAACACTTTGTGGAAAAATGAATGATGCCACCTTCTGCTTCCCATTGCCCAGTGCCCAGAGGACATGCCAGCTGCACAAAGGAATGGATTTCAGTTGTCTGCTCCAAACCTAAAGATACTTCGCAAACAATACAGAATCATAGAATCACTAAGGTTGGAAGAGACGTTCAAGATCATCCAGTCCAACCACCTATCTACATCACTACTAGCCCATATGACCCAGCACCACATCCAGACACCACCTGAACACCTTGAGGGACGGTGACTCCACCACCTCCCTGGGCAACCCACTCCCAATACTTAATCACCCTTACAGTGAAAAAATTTTTCCTAATGTCCAAATATCCTTGTAAAAACTGCTAGTGAGCAAAAGAGATGTCTCCAAGGGGATTTACTGCAGATAGGGGCATCTTACAGAGAGGCCAGACACTCTTCAGCATCAGAGCCCACAGCACATGTTGGTGCCTGAGGCTCTGAAGTGCTGTGAGACTGAATGAGTCTTCGCTCATTTGAGCACACCAGCGTGTAAAAGGGTTAGAAATTGCAGACAAAGGATTTGGGAAGACGGAATTAAAAATGCTGAAGAACAAAGACAGTGTGGAGCACAGCAGGAGGCAGAGGTGTTGGGGGAATCTGGTGGAGGGGAGGTGTGAGGATCTGAAGCAAGGCAAGGAAGCGGAGGTGGGAAGTGGTGAAGATCAGGGTTGGCAGGAGGGTGGGGGTAACACCCTGGGAGGTGAACAGGGGTGGTTCTGAGACCAGAGAAGCTGAATCATGAGGGCTCTGAATCACCAGGAAAACAAGAACTAGAACAAATTGGTTTTGGCCATCCTGGGTTTCTGAAGAAAGGACCCTGTCTGCATGAAGAACTGAATATACAGTCGCCATCCCACCTTCATCCTTCCTCTTCTCTAGTTCTCCTCTTTGCTGTGGGAAACGCCTTGTGTTGATACGATCAGTTTCTGTGACTGTTTCCATCACAGCACACACACATTTGGACAAAGGCACAATGAATGGTTTCAGGCTAAAGCCTAGATAACCAATGTGCAGTCAGCTTGATCTGTATACTAACAGGTGCCTGGCAGCTATCGATGAACAGGGTTTTACAGAAACAAAGTCTTCTTACATATGTTCCTAATACAAAAAAAATGCCTATAAAGAGACAAACGCCAATTACTTGTTCCTTGAAGTGAATGCTAGAACTAACAGATCCTGGATGAGCTCCTGAAAACATTCACAATACCCAATCCAAATGATTAAGGTTGCGATAGTCTGTGGAACAATAAAATTGGAAGCAGATGTAAGCCCTGAGCAATTTATTGCACTTTCTCAGTTACAAGCCTGCTCGTATTTTTACCATCAATACAGTTGGGAGAAGATGCAGCAAGTTGTGTCACTGAGCAGAAGGAATTTCTGCACTGAATTCATCACGTGTCAGTACTTCTGTGACTTGGTCAAGCTTGAGGATGGGCAGAACCATTGCTACAACATATTTAGCTGCCACATACTACTTCTTCTGAGGGATATCCAGTGCCCTCATTTTAATCAAAGATACAGATGATTATTTCCTTCAAACGAAGAGCCTGGCTCTAAGTGGGAGTGCTACCCCAGACAGGACCAGCTGGGAGTCAGGGATGGCCCAAGAAGCTCCGTGCCCTGCACCTGAGCTCAGGTTGTCTCTTGATATGCTTCAGAAGCAGCTCCAGCTTCCCACAGAACTGACATCCCTTGTGACTGGCAGAAACTGGGACACAAACTTGACTTCTGTGACCTGCCCGAGAGGCTCTGCATTTCCCTACTGCGCCCAGTGAGCTGCGAACTGGGACCAAGTGCTCCTTCTGACTGACCAAATGGGGGCTTGTCTGTGTCCAACAGCCTTCCCTCTCCTGGAGGGAAACCCAGCTCACAGAAATGTCAGCAAACCCCGACAGGCTGATCCACTGCAAAATACCCCAAAGGGGCTGCGTGGAGGAGGCACGAGACAGCAAACCCCGCAGGGTTTGTAGCTATGAACTCCAGTTCCAGAGAAGAGGAATCGCTCTCCTTTCAGGCATGGACAACACATTCCCTGACCTTTCTGCATCTCATGCTGAGTCAGACATGGAGGTACACCCTAGTCCACTACAGAATGGCTCCTTCCACAGCCCAAAACCCACAGACTACTTGTTCTGCTATACACACGGCAGAGGTCACGTTTAGTTCTCCATCGTCTGTATTTTCCAGAATTATTTTCTCCCTGTGATCAGACAGAAGTCTCAATGATCCAATATCCCCCCCGCCCCATGGTCCCATCATCTAGCTACCCCTGCAGTATCACATATGGACAGGTAATACAACCAATATTGCTTACAGGAAAAATGATAAAACTACCATAACCTCACATACAACAGATCCATCAGTTTCCATGTACAGATTCATACATAAATCAGCTAACATTATACTTACAAATCACAAAAATCTAACACACACAAATGTATGTACATAAATGGGACAAATAGACAAAAACAACAGTGAAAGAAAAGGAAAGAAACAAAAAGCCAAGACAACAATACATCCTCTTACACCATGAGTGAATGGGAGCATTTATAAATGTAAATGGAATCCACGCTGCAGATAATCCCACCATTATCAATGGTATTTACTGGGAACAGAGCAGTGATACAATGGAAGGGATTTTCCAGCGGGATTCTATCAAAAACATGGATCCTAGTAAGATTAAACAGACTTGGAATTTTGAATGTGGATGATATGTATGTGGATTTCATAACTTTGAACAGCAAATTCATCAGAACACGTCTCACCTTCCACGGCTCTTTTGAAGAACACTTTGCAGCTGCCACAAGTCAGAACCCCGTAATGGCACCCAGAAGCCTCATCAGAGCAAACCAGACAGAGCTTGGGAGGTGGTCCCGTAGTCGCTGAGGTTGTGGATGGAGAAGAGCTTACCTCTGACCTCATTCCAGGGCTGGAAAAAAAAAGCACAAAAATACTTTTAATTAAGATCTATGGGATATGGCAAAGGTAGTATTCATTAGTGCAGGAAACAGACTGCCCTTCTCCTCCAACATCACAGTGCTGCATACAGAGTTCTCTGGGCTCTGAAACAGTTAACCATGAATTCTGTAAAATGTCAGTAAAGCTGTATGGAATTTTCCCTGCCTGTGTGACTAGGTCAGGATTACCTCCCCTACACACTTCTGAAGCCAAGTTTCTTGCACAATTACCCCAGCCTTTAGAAGTGACTCTCACACCACACTCCTATTCCATATTGTTTTCATTACTCTCACATTCCCAGCAGCCTCACTGAGTCCTGCAAGAGCTTCCTTCCCAGTCCTGTCACAGTTTTCTACTGGGATGCTATTACACAAGAAGCTGTGCAAATTCAGCCGCATCCTGACATACATTTACAGTAACACATGATCATTTGACCCCAGCAGTTTAGGAAATTTCAGGACCTGGATGCCCTATGCAAACACACGGGCCATCTCGAAATGAAGGGTTAGTTCTCTATCAAAAGAAGTAAAAATCACTGATAGAACAATAAGCAATCTACTGCAACCACTTCCGAGCTGCTTCTGACCGTGAGGGCTGAACCAAAGGTGGCTGTGCCAAAGCTCAGAGGCTGATCTTACTCCCCACGTATAAACACCATCGCCCAGCCCCACGCGCTCCCAGCCGAAGGCCACCTCGACACCCCCTCTCACCAGGCCCATTTTGCTGAGTTTATTTTTACCAAGTTTTAAACTTTTAAGACACAATTTCTATACCGTACACTTGGCTTACAGTCATTTTTCTCTGAAAATTTTGCCCAACAAGGTTCCAGCCACTTCTTAGATGAAGCTAGAAAATAACACCTTTTTTAAGGCTTTGGTGCTTTCCCTCAGAAGCTCTGCAGAACATCCACGCTCCCCAATGTGGGATAACATTCGTGTGTGGGCTGGCTTTGCATGGAAAATTCCTTTTCCTCTCCTCAAGAAAGTCTGACCAGACTCTGGTCACACATCTTAAAAAACCCCATAGTTCCCAAACATTCACAAAAACCTTAAAATTGCAGCCCAAATTAAACCACTCCAGCTCCTGGGAGGCTTTGCTTTCGGAGAGGTCACCTCCATGTGCCCCATCCCCAGAGAGCAACTAAGAAATGGTCCATCCACCACTCCAAGGACTTCTGCTGTCGTGTTTGCTCATACTGGGAGTTAGGTAACAAAAGCAGACACAAGGAGCTGGAATCCCACTACTCAAATACAAGCAGGATAAAAGTCAAACCAGAATAAATGTGGCAATGAACTCCACACTTTGACAAATATGGAACCAGGGGGCAGAGGAAAGTGAAAATTACGTGTTAGGGGGAAAAATGAGACAGTCCAAGCGTGCAGACACCTAAGGTACACAGAAACCTCCCTAAACATCAGAGTCTGGTATAAGCTAGGGAGAGGTGACCTGTACCTAAGCTAGAGCAGAAAGGCCTGAGCTGAAAAGGGAAAACCAGACAAGAACATCACAACAGCTCAGATGTGCTGGAACGGCTGGGGGGAGGAGAGGAGAACACGACCAGAACAAGGATGGTGTGGAGGCTTCAACAGGAAAGGCTGGCACTGGGGATGAAGTAGAATGAGTCACCCTTGAGGAAAGAAGGAAGAAAAAAGCCTGCCCAGGAAAGAACGCTTCTTTCCACTCAACTCCATCACCTCACCCCCTCACGTTCAGAAAACACTCGTGAAATGCTGCAAACATTTCTTGTACTCTGGTGCTCTGCTAAGAGGTGACAACCCTCAGCAGCCAGCCTGTCACCCACGGACACTGACCCTGGTTATGGTCCATACCATGGCTTTTCTGTGTTCCTTAATTGATTTGTCTTCAAGAGCAGAAAGCTGTAATAAAATACTAAGGTTGTACAATCCAGTCCTCAACGTCCAAGCAATGGCAGAATGCAATTCAAGCCAGTTACACTTATTTGATGTCCTTACACAGGCATCACTAATTACACGCTCACCCTAATTCCTACCGAGCATGTCTGCCCTCCTCCGTGCAGAGGCACTCTAGGAATTAATACTGGAACAATGGAAGCCCACCCCATCTCACTGATCCATCCAGAAAAAGGAATTAATTATCTCCACTTTATAGTGTCATACACAAAAAACCCTCAAAAACAACAACAAAAATGCTATTAAACCCAGTAATCACTGACAAGTCAAAACTCACCCTAGCTTGCCTTATTTTCTCTGAAGGCCCCGTAGCTCCTTTTCTTACACTAAAAAATGTCAGTTTAAACATTGAAATATAGACTGGGAGCCCAGGATTTTAAATAAGGAATATGTAACTTGAGAACTTCGTTTCATTACAATGATTAAACCCAGAAAAAGATGGAAACATCTTTCTAAGCATAGTCTTGAAGACAGCTAATTTAGATACAAAAATTAAACTCTTTATAACATAAAAATTTCTGACAAAAGCATTTTAAAGGAAAGCTTCATCAGCTGTCACAGAAACCATGGTAGCACCAAACATGTTCCAGTGAAACTTCTCAGTCACCTTTAATTTTTAAACAGGGCTCATTTGCTGTGCAAGTACCATAGAAAATGTAATATGAGAAAGAAAACAGATGATATGGCTTCCAGAACTAAAAATAAATTATTATATTGATTAATAAAGCAGTAGCCAACAATCCAGCCTGGGCTCCTGGCATATCTGTTCAAGCCTGGCTCCATCAGATAAGGGCAATATTTACTAACTGTGTGGAGAGCTGCCAGCCACTGACAGCCCCCTGGTTGTGTAAAACACAATTCTGCTTGCCTGGAACACGGAGCCCAGAGGGATTATGGTGCTAAGGGCTCCTGCAAGAGCAACAGCAAACTGGCTTGAGGTCTGATGTCAGCCTCATACCTATGAAGTTACACGTACTAAATGACAACCAACCACTTCCTAAGGAAGAGGTAAGGGAGGGAAACTACACTCCGAGATAATAGAATAATAAAAAAGTCATCTTTCAGGCTTTTGCATTAAGGTTTTTAAACTCAACAGAAACCTAATAAGCTGTGGTTCTTACCTAAATAAATGAAAAAGTCAATAAGCACAGATGAGAGGGGGAAAAAGCTCCAAATTTTAAAGGTTCCAAATCTGTAAAAACTCTAATTAAATTTTATTTTGGGAGACAATGCGTTGGTTGTTTAAGGGTACTGAGCTCTACTCCCATGTACTTTCAGAAACTATTTATATATAATCTCATTTTATTTGTTTGTACAGATATATTTATTATTTCCAGCCAAGAAAACGTGGGGGTAAAATGGAAAGACTTCAAGAAACGAAGATGCAGCTACAGCAACGAGCTGGGAGAAACCAAGCTGTTTGGCCAAAGCCATTCCTGTGTTAATCATTTACCAGAGATTTTCAAAGCAGGCTCAAGGTTCAGACTCTATTGAAGTGGGGTGTGTTAGCATTCATGGTGGTGTGAAGCTCTCCCTCACGGGGTCTCTGTTGGCCCTGGGTCATGGTGTCCTCCCGCGGTGGCCAGGGCCAAGGACACACTGGTGGGGGCTGGGGGAGTCAGCACACTGGAACCAGGCTTCTCCCTCTGGTATGATTTAAAAAATATACCACCTTTCTGCCACTTTGCATTACTAAAGGGAAAACCTGGACTGAAATACTAAAGAGGTGAATACTTTCAGTGACCAGAATTACTGGTCATTCACAGCCTGCAACTTGCAGCTCTTGACCACGACAGCTCAGGATGATCAGATCTGTCACATTTTGTCTGAAACCGTGCCCAGCCCCAGCACAGTTCTGCTGAAGGGTAAATTCTTTTAAAAAAACGTGAATTAAATTAGCACCAATAGCAAGTTACACACGTGCAATGAGAGCAGAACTTGGTCAACAGTTTAAAAACTAATTGCACGTAAGAAAACCAGCTGCAGGCTTAGCAATTTTCACTTTTTTTAAAAAAAAACCCTACCCTAAAGTTCAGGGGAAATTCATAATACGAGTTTTTTAACACATATGGACAGCTAAGGTATTCCCTGGTGCTATTAAAAATTACAAAACCAGAACACTTGCAACTGGCTCCTAAAAACCTGCAAGAAAACACTATTCCTGTCACTGCCAACTCCAAGGAGAGCAACTGATGCAGGATGTCTAGGAGCGGGAAGAAACAGCTCAGAACTTGACTACATTTATTTTGACCAGCCTCTCGATAAGAACATTCATTTTGCTCCTTCTAATCTCATGCCTCACACACACAAGGTGCATTCATCACGATACACCCAGACCCCAGCACACCAGCAGCACCAGTCACCTGAGTACTGAGCTAACGTGCTCCTACCAGCCCGTCACTTATCTGCTGCAGTAGTACCACCAAGCTAACAGTAAAGAAACTATTTTCAATGTCATTGCCACCCGGGCCTCACTCTTATCTCCCAGCACTGAGCACAATGTAAACACTGCGCTGCACTCACCAACCCAGTGCATTTTTTGAATAGCTTGCTTACTTCTTTATTAGCTAGGGAAGCTACTAATTGTTTTTTATACCCTCTCAAGGCAGGAAGGTAGTTTTCAGTTCAGGCAGGAAAAAACTTTGAAACAAGGCTATCAAAATTATACTCTTCATGGCAATATTACTATAAAAGTGTGTTTACCAATGGAAAATCATTGCAAAAATGTGTTCTGCTGAGAACCTGACCCACGGGGTACGATGCTCTCTTCTGTCTCTCAAGTTTAAAGAGGCCAAAAATTGGTACAAGCTGGCAAGAACTAACGTTGTCCTCCTGGGCTGGCTGCAAACCCCATGCAGGGACTCGGCCACCCCTGGGGCCATGCACAGCCCAGCCACTGGCAGCGGGCACCAACCACCCCCAGAGCCACCCAGTGCCAGAGGGGTCCTGGCCCACAGGCTCCAATGCTCTGCTGGCTGCCTGGACCTACAAAAACCCACAAACCAACCAACCAAGCCCTCCAAATAACTTAAGCCTAGGTAGGTTCTGCAGGAAAGCTTTCCTTCCTGTTTTGTACTTAAAGCAAAGAACTGGATTGCTCTGGTAGAAGGGCTGTTCGAGTACAGGCATGTCCCCAGTGATACCATAATAAATCAAAAATCTATTACAGATTACAGTATTTAACCAAATCTGCAAATAAAAGCATCAGTGTTACTGCTGCACAGCCCCTCTGGACACCCAGGCGAGTCACACCGGTTCCCTATCACACACCCAGATTAAACCCCGTATCACACCCCGATAAACCAGAAACCAGATTCTGAACTAACGGTCTGGGTCGGTGCACACGCCTACAACACAGCCGAGATAACACCCCCCTGGGGAAGGTGTCACCCAGACAGGCCATGGCCACTGCTGCCTCGCTGCTGCCTGCAGAGCCACAGCCAGGCTGCAGGGACCCTCGTGCCTCCTCCCCACGGTGTCCCCGGGATGTGCCTTAGCACTGACTCACAATGCAGTACAGTGACTCTCATTCACAGAGAAAAATCAAATGAGAGACATCCCTGAAGCAGCAAAGTCTCATTATTAAACTACACCCACAGAACAGGCTTTGCCATTCCCCTCAGCACACGGAAAGCCGACTGTGCTGGCCAGTGTTTTGTGTAAAGCTGCCTCAAATACCATAAACATCATTGCTGATGTTCCCAGCCCCTCAGGTACAACACAAGGACATCGACCACAGCATCCAGCTGAGTGCAGAACACCCGGGTGACTTCAGTTCACACAGAGAAAGGCTTCACATGTACCTGTTCTGAAGCCTTTATTTATAAAAATACAGTGTCTGCAGAGCAAATAGAGCAAACACCTTTCCTCCAGTCCTGTCGTACAGACCCAGCCAAGCCCTGACACTGCTGAGGTTCTGATCAGCCTGGAGATCTTACCAAGAACCTCAACGGCAAACCTGAGCTCTGCTCTCCGTAAGCACATGAAGAAACAGTAATTAATTAGAAAATCCAGCAGATAGGAGGTCTGAAGGGCACCCCAGCAGGCTGGGGTGAGTGGAGCAGGGGTATCACCCCCTGGCCTGGGCACACTGGGCAGGCTGGAGGAGCAGGTCCAGCCATGGGATGTGCAGTAGAGCTGCGGTGACAAACCCACCTTGTCAGGACAGGCTGTGCTGGAGCCGGGGCCCTTCCACCGCCGGGCAGGAGCAGCAGGGGCACCGTCCCATGTGCTGCTGTGTCATTTGTCATAAATCACACTCTGCTAAATAAAAATAAACCCTGAGAGCACAGGCAAACACCAGCAGCACGCTCAGAGAACGGTCACTGGCAGAGCTGCCCGACACAGCGCACGGGGAGCGAAGCCCCCACGCTGAACAGCGCGGGTTCCCTGCGGCTTCGGGCCCTTCTCTCACCTCGGAGCCCACACGAGATTGCCAGGTGAGGAGGAGCATCCCCCGTGATGGCTCAGGGAGCCCCAGAGCCACCGGCACCATGGCCACCCCTGCCCGCCCTCAGGAATGGCGCCCACTCCCAGCTGGGAGCTGCGCAGGGGGGAGAGCGGAACACGAACCCAGAGAGCAACGCGGCTTTGCTTCTTCTTCCCTTCTGGATCCTCTCCAGAACGTAAAGGTTTCAAGGGCAAAGCTTTCTTGGAATGGATAAATGGTAACTGATGTCACAGCTGCAGCCGTAGCGAGAGCTCTTGGGATTTCAAACACACTGCAGCCCTGAAGTATTTATGGCTAGAATATGATAATTAAATTATACTTTCTAAACTCTTAAATTTATTACAGTGCTCCAGTAAAGAAGCCAAGAAGTCTTACCTTCAAGGGTAGGACTTAATTTCTATATGAATCAGTTTAGGCATATTTTTCCAGAGATTTATTTTTTATTTTTTTTTTAATTTCATGTGCATCTTTGCTTCCTTAAGTAAAAAGGCAGCAAAAAAGTTTGCCAGACAGAAGCCAGTACCATTCTACTTAAATAAAACCTTCAGACACAAATATGGAATTGAATTATCCTGGACCACCCTTCTTTATGCTTTGCTGGGTAAGAAAACAGGCGTTTGATCTATGTATAATTTCACAGACGGCTTGTGGCTCATCCCAATCCCAACTTTCACGCGCTCCATCCCGCAGATCCACCGGCGTTACTGCACACACACGCACTCCGCGCTTACAAACGGAGGTGCGAGCAGGTGGCTCTGCACAGACACCCTGATCAGGAAGGATGCAAGGCCAGTACGTACTCTGTAGAGGAAAGCTCACAAATCCAATCAGAATTTGATTTCTATTTTTTTCACTTTAAACACAATACACAAAATTGTTCCCAGCCCATTCCGTCTCTGAACGCAGCACGTCCCGTTTCCAACCTCTGTTCCATCTGTTGGCACTTTCTTCGAAGCAGTTTCTGAGTTTTCTGAACAACTAACCAAAAGCCAATGTACTCACCAAAAGCGTGTTACCTTAGCACAGGCTCTCTGTCAGACTAATTTCATCCACTGGTACAATGAATTCAATCAGAGAGCAGCAAGCTCCTGCACGGGGATGTTCTGCTGTTATCAGAACAGACGCATGCATGTGGACCAGTCACATTTTAGCTTATCCTACACAGGCAGCAAATATCAGAAAATTATTTTCCTCCTTATTACAGCACCCTTATTAATGCTGTACCAGAAGAACTGAACTTAAAGTATTTGTTTCATTGATGCCCTCAGCTGCGTACATCGCTCTGGACTTCCTAGCGGGAGCACTGGTGTCAATCACAGGGCTGCAGCGGCCGCTGCCAAAATGATGTTGCTGGGATGGAAGGCAGAGTCAGGCTCCCAGATGTCTCCTAGCCTCCATGGAAAAATATTAATGGTACCGTAGGAAATGCAGTAAAAAATTAAACTAAACTGCAATAGTCACAGGAGAGGTATTTTAAAAGCTGCAGGAGAATACTTGCATCGTCAATTTGAGTCATAAAGCTATAAATAAACTGAGGCTGGCAATTAGAAAGTTCATTTCTGCTAGTTGGAAAAAAAAATAAATAAAAAATCAAGACTCTCCTGCTGCCCTGTAACAGTAATCCAGGCACTGGTTTTATGAATGCATACACAGTGACTTATTCACCGCAGTCTGTGCTCTCAGCAGCACTGCACAACTATCGCCTGCTTTGCCCAAAAAAACAACCATTGGAAAATAAAATAAACAAACACAATTAAGAAAGCAGAAACAAAACCTTAGCTCTCCTGAGGAGGAGGGAAAGATAGAACCCTGGCAAGAGAAGCAGAAAGGAACGTTCCTTCCCTGATTCTTTCTACAGACCTTCACGGAAGCTCCGTTTCCAAGAGGAACTGACACTCACAGACCAGGAGGTGAATTCCTCAGCACACAAACCCCAGCTCCTCGCTGGTCTGTATGAAGCCCCATGCTCAATGTGTCTTTACCCTTGGCAAAGGCTTTCACACGCTTTGTCAATGAAAATAAAACATTTGCATGCGGAGCAGTTTATTATGGAGCATTAACCAACGTGTTGCATTCTGGGCTCTGCTTCAGTGGAAATACATGGAGGAGAGGGACAGGGACACGTGCCAATTTTAGGTTTTGGCCTCGGTTCATTTGATGCAGATCCAGGATGACTTGGTTGACTGTTGAGTCATAGGTTGGTTCAATTGACATTATTTTACATTTGACCAGTTATTGTTCTTTAAACTTTGAACAGGAGTCCAGAAGCTCAAAAAACACCAGTGAACCAAAAAGAAAGCCAGAGCAGAGTTTAAACAAGATTCTTAAGCAAGAAAAACACTCTCCTTGAATGACATCTACTTCTAGCAGAGACAGCTAAAACCAAAAACCTACCAAGGTTTTCTTCTGTGTTTTAAGTTTAGTTTTTGGTGTGTTTTATCCTTCACACTCAGATCTGTGTGTGTACATGACAAAGTTAAACCTATTCAAACCTGTGTAAAAGGTGTTCTCCAAAGACTTACAAACACTTTCAGTGCCCTTAACACAACTTGGTTTCCTTTTCACTGGCCTCTGACACATTTGATGCAAAGAATATACACAAACCCCCTCTTCCCCGCCCGTGACCAGAAAGAAAAGTATGTAATAAGTTTGTTTATTGACATAAAATCAGCCGTCTAAACTTGTGCAATATTTTCACAAGGACAAGCAACAAGTACTGCCACAGACCTGTAAGATGTGTGGAGCTACTACGTGTAATATTCATGGCACTTCCAAGCTTTATTGAATTATCTAGTAGAGTGCTATAATTGCTTTTGTCAACACTGTTAAGCAGTTACAGACACAATTTCTGCTATAACATGCATACGCAGTAGGTTATTATCTGCTTTTATTTCCACTTGGCATCCATGCCACACTCAAGACTATCAAGATGTTTCATCACATCCCTCTCATTGCATACTCCCAGACTTTGCAACCACTTCTTGCCTTGTTTTTTTTTTTTTCCCCATGATACGTTCAGGTCTTTCCCTCTCCTGGATTTCTCATATTATTTTATCCACTCTCCTCTGCTTTCTCCTCCCACCCCTTCCCTCCGATGAAGGAAGCTCTATTCCTTCCTCGCTGAACCTCACACGGTTTCCTGGCCACATTGTTCATCTCTGCCTCTTTGTGTATTTTCTCTTCCTGAGCAGCACCAGGAACCCCTCCCAATTTAAACTCCATGTGTAAACTTCATTAGCAGGCTGTTTACCTCCCTCACAGAACTATCCCAGCGGCTGGTTCAGTAAACCCAGAGCCTGCACACACCTATCTCCACACCACCTCTTTGCTCTGAGATGATCTTGTGCACCGTAAGGATGTGAATCACTCAGTTATTGCTTTGAGTCTGAAACAGTGGGAATTCCAACATTCTTTCAGAGAAGTATTAAAAACTTTCCTGGTGGGACAGTATGTTTTCCTTTCCTGAATTCCAGTGCTCATTACAACCAGACGCACTCGTATGAAGGCCCTGATGGCGATTACAAATACTTTACAACCCATCACTATCATTATCTTTCACCAACAACTTGGCCGCTCAGATTTGCTGGAATAGGTCGTGATATCTCAAATAGAAAATTTTAAGTGATTGCAATTAACTATGGCCATTGTTCAAGATTTTTTTAACACTGTATTGTATTCACATCCAGAACAAGCTCCAGGCCATCGCTGTTCAGGTTACAAGATCTGTTCCAGTAAAAGAGCTGTAGTATTCCTTACAGAAAAATGGAAAGCTGTTTACTAATGAAACATGGTTTAAGGTAGAATTCACTACGTGAGTACTTTAGAAGAGGCTAGAGATCATTCTACTTGTCACCTAAAGAAAACACGTGTATAATTCAACATTTAATGGCTCTGTATTAGGCACTACCTCCTTACTTCTTCACAAAAGTATAATGATAAATGTTATTGGCACAACAGATATTTCATTAGTTTTAAAGCACAGAAGGTGCTGTGAGAACCCAGAAAGAGCAGACAAGAGATGAAAACCTGGCAAAGCTGAAGGTACAGGAGAAGGAGAAAAGAAATGAAGGTTTATCTGACAATTCTTTCAAACATTTCTCAAAGCTTTTTTACCCGTTTCTCAGATTCACAGAGCTTCAGAGAACTTAATTCCATAACAAAACGTCTTTATGAAACAGGGAAGTGGTTAATCTTTGCTTATTTTTAACGGAGGTTGAGCCCGAAGCAGCACGCCAGCTTCTAGACACGTCAACAAAACCAGAGCTCCCAAATGAGAGGGCAGCCTGGTCCCTCCAGAGTTCTACGCTCCTCAATCTGCTTCCTCCGTGGCCCCAGGACCACGGAATTACTGCAGGACTGTTTTTAAGGTGAAATAAATAACTGTATGATCAAAGACTGGTGTTATTCCCAGTTTGTGCTGAATCTGTTAGATTATATAGTCTCTGAAGTAATAACCCAGTCGAGAGCTCTGCCATGCCACTCACGTGTTTCATCTGAGAAACATTAAACAAAGGTCAAATTGACAAACAGGGAAGTTTGCTAATAGGGACAAACTGCACACTGATTGCACACTTAACTCTTTGTTTCAGTAAGCTCTTCTTAAAGCTTGTTGTTAAGCCCATGATTGTAAAGGGATGCACCAGTGGATGGCAGTACCTGCAGTGCCACTGTTGTCACACAGTGAGGTGTTCAGGGTGAATCCCTGCTCCCTTCCTGGGAGAGAAGGAGCCGTTCCTTCTCACGGAGCCATCCCACAGCACACACAGTGGTTTTAGCCTTCAGATGCTGAACACACAATCACTAGATACAGTTTTTCCTACCTGTAATACAGATTTTCCTGCTAACCACTATTCTGTTGTTCAAGACATAAGAATGGATTCTCCAAGTTGCTGACCTACCATCACTTTGCAGTGGCTCCTAAAGCCACAGACACCGAGGACTCCCTGGTTCCAGAAGAGAAACAAAGCAAGCACCAGGAGAGAAATATAATAATTGTCTCCAACTGATAACACTGAACTAACAAAACCACCAACTTCCATTATTTATGCTACTTCTCTCTATTTTGGAAGCTGTGGTGTTTCAAAAAGCTTGGAACGGTCACAACTTAAACCATTTTTTTCACTGCAATAACCCACAAAGAAACAACAAACAGAGCCAAAGGTCTGTAGTTTTTCATCTGGGCTGTAGATGGCTTGTGCGAGGCCAAGAGCTGGAGATAAGCAGGTCGGCCTTCTCAGGGAGGGAATGCCAAGTGTTGCCCTGTATTGCTTATTCTTGCAGTTTTCATCACGAGTCTTGCAGCATCTGGCGTTCCCCTTTAGCTCCGCTCAAGGGCTCACAGTTGTGAGACTTTTCCCAGCAAACCCGTTCCGAGCTGGAAACGCGCGCACCGGAGGGCTGAGAGCAGCGCACGGAGCTTTATTCACCAGCTCACCATTAAGTCGAGCCTCAAACCATGGTGATGGCAGTGCTTTTATGCTTTAAAAGAATAACTTAAAACATTTCAAGGAGTTTGATGGAGGAGGAAACAAATCCCATGCTCCCTGCTAACACTGCACGAGGAGTTCCAGCTCCAGCACCGAGCACGTTGTCAAAGACGGGGAGGCAACGGCCAGAGCGAGCACGTACGTGTGGCTGTGTACACATGCACACACCCTGCACACACGTGCACGTATTCCCCTAACACTGTGTGTTACAGCACTCCAACACGTTCAGCCACCTGCAGAGCTCACACATTGCAGAGCTGGGCAGAGGACTAATGACAGCCCTACTGCACCCGGCACCGTGTGTGCTCATCCTCAGCTTCCCGTCCCCAAACCTCTGAGGACATGGAATAAACTGATCTTTACAGCTCCTTCTGCAGCACCAGCAGTTTTCCTGCTCGGGCTGGCAGTCACCCGAGAGCACTGTGAAGTCAGAAATAATGGGATTCATTCCTTTCAGGCTTTTTCTGTTCAAAATTTTTCAATAAAGCCACCAAGTAAAACACATAGTTTTATAAAGGTTACAGGGACTGTCATTACACAAACCAAGGGTTTGAAGAGACCAGAGAAACCACTAAGTAATCTTCATCGTGAACATGGGAAATGGACTGGATATGCCTGAAAGTGATGAAGTGTTAGAATGGAAAATTTACAATGAAGAAAACCATTCAGAATACTCAAAACCGGTTTCTACGAAGTATTATTGCTTTCAAAAGCAGCCTTTAAACCCAGTGCTGAATTACAATATGAAAAGGAAGTTTTCACGCCTAATTTGAAGGAGAGCTTCCTCACACCCTCCTCACATAAAGTGAGCATTTTACTTCACATTTATTTGAGGCAACTGGAAAAACAGGCGGCTTCTACAGTCAATCTTCACTCTTCGAAAAAACAAGGGATGTCACAAGTAGGGAAAGAAAACCAGTGTAAAACAGCTCCAGCATTTCAAACGGAGAAGACCAGGCACCTCTGGACACCATTTGCAGACTGTTTCTTGAAGGCTGCTAAGCAAAGGCCAAAAGCTCCTTCCAAAGTGTGCAAGAGCCAGTAGCTGAGAAGCTCTATCTTTCCCTAATTTTAATATTTAGGCCAGGAAAGCTATTTAATTGGAGGGAAAAAAAGTTTTATTTTTTGTATCTGAAAGGAAAGGAAATGAGCAAGTAAAAAGGCATTCTCTGAGCCTGAATGCAAGTCACAAGTTGCAGGAGAGCCGGCGGCCAGCTGGCACACAGCCCACGTACAGTAAGCTGTTTACTTGTTGTCTAACCACTGATAACCGTGGAGAGTGGACCCATGGATCCAAAAAGGAACCAAGTTTTCTGTTCAGAGAGGAAGGAAGAACAAAGCAGGCAACGATAAAAATATTCACCAATGGCTACTACAGTCACTTTGGAGTCAGTACAGCACGGGGTTTTTTTTAAAGATGATTAAAAATTTTAATGTAAAATTAAAACCTCTGTGTGTCAAACAAGGCAAAACCCTAGAGATACAAGCAAGAGTTGTAATAGTAAAGGGAAACAACGCTGCTCTGTTCATGCCCCCCATTTGAAAGTCCAGCTTTCCAGGGCTCTGTGCTCCTCCAGCAAGCCCAAGCACCAGGCATGTGCAAAAGTGCAGAAGATTCCCATGTCACAGACACCAAATTCCTCCCAAGAGCTCTCAGTTATTTAAGACTAAGTTTAACCTTGTGATTCAAGAGAAAAAAATCTGCTGATGGGCACTTGCAAATATTCCAGCTGCTGAAAGGCAAGTGAAGCTGAGCATGCACACAGTGCTCTCACGGCAGGTTTATTGAACGTGTACCTGTTACCAAGCAGGGTGGTGGGTGCTGAGCTGCCCTGGGAGCTGCAGCCCTGGGATGGCTGCAGGACTGCGGGGAGCATCTCTGTCCCTGCCCAACAGGAGCACCGACCCTCTTGCACAGGGAGCAGCGGCACGGGGGCTTTCCAAGCACCTCCTTCTCCCTTCTACCAGCATAAAGTGAACCAAGCTTTGGGGGCTGAGCCCCTCATGGGTGCTGGAGGCACCGGGGCTAGTGGCTGCTCACATGTGCCTTAAGGACTGCTGGGAAGGGCGGCCACGGGAGCGCCCTGGGCACCACGGTCCATGGCCACAACAGCACAGGCTGCTGGAAACCGGCAACCACCGCCCGGTGTTTTTAAGCCAAATGGGAAGCTACAGTGTGAAAACACTGCAGAATCAAAAAAATATTACTAAGGTATGGATATTTTGTCAATAAGCCTAAAAGGCTGTGCTGCTGTGCTGCACCCGCATCTGCACCCGACGCCAGGGCACGCACTGGTCCCACTCCCGCACCGACAGCCAGACCAGGGCTTGCTGCAGAGGTGACAAGTGGCTGACAGGCAACACCCGCTTAGATCTCCTCTCGGACACTTGCAGAAATCATAGTTTGTTGATGAGAAAGCCTATTCTAAGCCATCCTTCATAACAAGACCCCTGAATCTCGTCCCACGGGCTGAGACCGACCACCAGACTGCACCCCCTGATTCAGGATGCACGTCGTACATTTGCATGTCTGCACCCAGACACAACTGGCACCTTACTTCTTTAGCTAATATCAAGTATCAAATACTGCCCTTCTAATCTCATTAAACAGAAGTTTCATTCTGAAAATTTAAAAATACCCTCACATATTGTTTCAGCAATTGCTGGCTGGTGATAAAACAAAGCTGGCAGCCCTAGGGTGGGAACACAGCAGTTCTCGGCCAAAACGCTCCATCAAGTGAGTCCCAGCATGCCTGTCCTGTCAACTGCAAACCTGGGAACTGCAAGAGCACAATCCAGACCAATGTGCATGCAGAAATCTGGACCAGCAAAAGATTATGGGTAAGGAGACAAGAGGTGCAGGGAACAAAGGTGGTGTCCAGGCGAGGGGAAGCGGTCGAGCTGGGTGCCTCAATACGCTCCAGCTCAGGAAAACAGACACTAAATCAGAAGTGCAGGACACAGGAAAGCTTCAGTTCAAGCCCAGCAGAGGAGGAGGAAGCAGAAGACATGGTCACAGTGCTCAGAGGGCTGTGTGGGACTCGGGAGGTGACAGTGCCAGTAGGTGAGCAGGGGCAGTGACACAACCGAAGGGCTTGTGCAGTGCCTGGCTGTGTGGGTACCCATTATTTGCATTTATGCATCAATAACAGACAGAGGAAGTTGAATATGCTAAAATTATGTTGTCTGAATGCTCAATATAGCTCTAACTTTCTGAATTAACAATCACTGTAATTTTTACAAATGTAAGGTCTGGCTTCCACACTGAGAATTCCCCGCAGCCCACCGAGGGTTCTGCTGCCCGCACGTCTGGCAGGGCAGGAATCACCTCAGTGATCGTGCTTTGGGTCCATCTCCCCCCAGTTACCAATTTATCTTCTCCCCTTTCTCTTGCCCTCCTCCTCCATTTCACTCCTCCACTCTCCTCCTCCTCTGATTCATTATATTTTTGTCATGATTTTACAATACTGGCTGATGCACACCTGGCTCACGTCTCCTAACGGTGATTTCCCCATTTTCTGTGCTTCCACCCATGCCCAACACTCACTGCTCAGTTTTCCAAGACCTTCTGAAGGCGACGGCAAGAAAGGATTTATTAGAAATATCTTTATTAGTTTTCAGGAGTACATAAAAAGAGATACAATTAATCTCAATTTCCATCTGTCTTTCTCAGCAGTACCATGATGATGATAAAATACACAAAAATCCAGTTAGCTTTTAAATGTGGCTGAACTCATCAACAGAGAAGAACTCTGAGATACCACCATCTGCAAGGAACACCAATATCCTTTTGCACGTATATGCACCCATTTTTACATTTTTCCACACATTTGTTTATTCATATGAACTATTTTGAAGTCAGTAGCCTCCAGAAGGATTGAAGAAAAAAACACAGAGCACGCCTGCAAAGGTACATGAGCGGGATCTTGGCTTCACTGTGCCACCAAGAAGGAAGCAGGGACTTGGCTAACTCAGAGATCCAAAGTAGAAGGTGACTGTGTCAATGTTAACGAGCGTTACAAAATTATAATAAAATATTTGATTTGGATTTTTGAGATGCAGGATAGCAATAACTGCAGCAACACACACCCCCCAAATGTCAGGTTGGTGATACAGTTTTTATAAAGTGCAATGCTACGAAATGAATAATAAAAACAAATGACACCACAGACACCTGCAGAAAGAGGAAAGCCACCGAGTTCTCCAGTTTACAACCACCTCACTCCATAATGTAAGCGGAAAATAATGGAGATAAACGAACACCAGCACCTGCTACTGGGAGGATGGAGGAACCCCAGCACACAGACCAGGAGAGGCTGTGACCAGGATCTCGGGTACCTGGGGACATGAGGAAGGTGGAACGGCTCTTCCCCGTGGAGCTGCAGCCACACAGCTCGGGTTCACACTCCTCTGCACAAACTGACATATCACAGCAAGGACATGACAAGACTAACTTCAACCAAACAGTGTTTCTTTTGAAGTTATCTGAAAAAGCTACTTGACTGAGCTCCAGAAATCAGAGCAAGAGAGCCAAGCAATGTAACTGGAGTGAAGCAACATCCAGCGAGCACGGTGCCATGGGCTGCTCCCAGCCTGGTCTCGTTTACAGCACAGAAAGTTCTTCAAAATACAAGCTGGAAAAGTTAATAATCCTTATTTTAATGTTTACCAATGCAACCTCTAGTCACCAGCTTGTTTGTATTATTCTTAACTTCTCATATGATCGGAATGGCTAAAACATTGCCAGTTCCTGGTTTCCCCTGAGTGGCAACGTCTGCTGTGCTTGTAGAAAACACTTCTCAATGTTACATTTAGATTTATAAAAATGCGTATGATTTCTATCAAATTTATACTTATTCTATTACTACAAACACACTGCAGTTAAGGTGAAGAGAAAGCAGCGATGTAGGTGAAAGGAATTTCTATTTTTGCAGAACTGGGGGTCTGGCTGCTTCTGATGGTGTCTGTGGCAGCACAGGAGCCAAAATAACACGTGTGTGTGTGTGTGTGGGACACGACACGGACAGCTGGGGAGCGTTACTGCTGATAACATGTATGACAGAGGAACCTATCTTTGTAACAGAAGAGAAGATTTTAATTTCTTAGATGTCTTTGGAACTACGACTGCTGTATGAAAAAAGCCAAGGAGAGCTCTCGGGCGTGTAGGAGTTTCCCCCAGCAGCAGCTTGAATAGCTTGCTTCCTATAATTACCTTGATTTATTTGCAGTTTTGAAGACAAAATGAAGTATGGAATTTAACACACGGGGTGGGGGGATACATGAATATGCCAATATTAACAATGAGAAGAAAACCACGTGCAGGAGACACGACAACCACTGCAGAGCTCACTGGCGTTTAACTGCATCACACACTGCTTGCCTTTTGCTGAGACTTTTCCCCTCCATTTTGTCTGTTTAGCTTGCTGACATTTGGGGACGATTTCTCAAGCCCTGGAGACAAACACATCCGACAGAAGTGATCTGGTAGTGAACTGAGAACATGCCCAACTCGACTGGATCTCCCCTGTCCACGGGCTCACTGACAGCCCCACAGAGACCCAGGACATCGATGAGGCCATGTTTGCCTTCAGGAGGAGGGCAGCTCCTTCCCAAGCACCCACGTGCTGGGTGACCCTACAGCGGCCACCTTGCCAAGGGCAGATGTTGGACTCACAGACCCACAGCACCCCAGCGCCCACGGAGCCATATCTGGAACAGCCCCACCACAGGGGATGGTTCTTGTGGAGGCCACCTCTGCTGGCTGGCAGGTCCTTCCAGCTCCTGGTGAGTGTCACTCCAGCCCAGAGGCTTGGCTACAGTGACCTGCCCAGCTGAGCCCCTCGGGCACACACAGCCCAGGCTGGCAGAGCCAGGGGGTTCGCAGAGTTGCCCCCAGCCAAGCGCCTTTCACAAGGCACTTCCCAAACTTCTTTAGGTTTTGGCTTTTGGGAGGGTTTGTTTTTGAAGCCAACTGCCTTATTTACATGTAGTTCCCTCTGTCACACTTGCCTGCACATCAGACTTGGCTGGTGCTCCCCACCAGCTGTGCCCAACTCAGCTCTCCTGCAACAGCTGCAGCCAAGCAGCTCTCCCACCAGGACCCTTCTTCACCAGCTCACAGCATCACCTGAAACCCAAGCTGGGAGCCCACCTCTCCTTGCTGTGCTACACGTGGGCTTTCAGGACCTCCCACCAAGGGAGGCCATGCCAGTCCCAGTGAGGAGCAGCTGGTGACACCACACTGGGTGAGACAGATGTGGTACCAGACAGACAAAGCCATCTGTGGGCTCCTCCAGCCTGTGGAAGGTTGCTAGCTTACTAACCCTGCAAATATCCTGATGCAGTTTGCTGTTTAGTTATGGAGCTTCTTACAACACGACAGCAACTCACCACTGCTAACCCCCCACGGAGATCTTAAACACAGTCTAGAAAAATCTGCCTTACAACCAGCAGCCAGTCGTCAGGCAGCGTTCAGTGAGTTACATGTTCAGAAGAGATACTCCCAAGTCACCAGCTCCCTTGTGTGGCACTCAACCACCTTCTGCATCTCTGAGGGTTTTTAAAACAGATCTTTTGATCACACAACCCAACCAAATCCAAAGCCCTGACTCCATCCCGCAGAAGAACATCACCCTGTGACAGTGGGGACACGCACAGTCATTATTCCATCTTCCAATGCACAGCCGAGGAGTTCTGCCATCTTCACAAAAGCAGAACCCTTACAAATAGCTTCGAGTAGGAAAAACACAAGTGAAGAATAAGCTTTGTTGAACTTATTTCCCCTTTTCAAACACAGACTCTAGAAAGAGACTCCCTGACCCAAAAAACCCCTCACGTTTGTTTGTAAAGACGGGCCAAAAGCATGCACATCCCCCTAAAGACACCAGCCCCAACAGCTGAGGAAATAAACACCTCTGGGATTGCTGAAATAGAATGTTTTGGATGTTTCTGATAAAATTAGGGACTGCAGTTTTGCATCTATCTCCATGAAGATTCAGGGTGCCCCATGCCAGGTCTGTGTTCCGTTTCATTTTTAAATGAGGACAGTGATGTTACCATGTCCACATCTCGCCGTGTCACATACAGGAAGGCAGAGCTGGTAGCACTTACGAATGCTTGGAAAGATTCAAAGAGGTAAATGTTGCATTTCCTTTAAGGCTCTTCCCCGTTTCTAGGCTGGGGTCAGCCAGAACAGTGTCAAAGTCACCTCCTCCCTCCCCTGCAGCACATTGTGCAACTCAACCACACAGCTCCCATCTGCGAGATGGAATAAAGCAAGACACAAACCAGAGTGGATTATCAGCAACATCCCAACCTCCTGAGTGTTATTTACTAAAATATCAGATGTTCCAACCTTTAATGTGTTAAAAGAGTCTTTAAAGAAGAATCTTTAAAGTGATAAAATAGGGCCAAGCTCATCTGTCAAACCAGTTGCTCTGGCTGGAAGTAGCTGTCAAGTATGGCGTGTGACCAGGAATGCAATCTTGCAGGCATCCCAATATTAACTGCTCACTGAAAAAACAAAAGCAAGCTCTGCTGCAAAATAAAAGAACCCCGCACATTCCGGTTTTTACAACATTTACATTCTACAGGAGGAGCCTAGCACTGGATTTCATTTTCACTAAATCATGCACCTCGCTTGCAAATAACCTGGCACTTCATTTGAACAGACTTGTCCCTAACGATGGAAAGCTAACACATCCCAGAACTTGTTGGATGGGTTTTGTTACAGATGAAGGTGTCAGAACAGCTTCCCTGTCAGTTCAGAAAATGGCAGATGTGCGGGGCTCGGCAGAAGTGAGTGCTCAGGAAGGGCAGAACTCACAAATCTGTATGAAAATGAAACCAAGAGACTTCAAGACAGACCAGGACTCGGGTTTTTAAAAAGACAACTTCCCACAGAGACCAATGTGGCCGGGTGGCCTTTGAGAAGCCCGGTCTGGACTGCACCAGAGCAGGACTGAGCAGAGAAAATGCTTTGTTGCTTTGTCAAAATACATGTTAAAGCAGGAGCTCTTTTGTCTATAGACAGCACCAAGGGAGACGGCATTTGTGATGCAGAATCTCTCCCATACCTTGTGCTACTTCAAATAATACAGAGCACCCAATTTAATGCTCATTTTTCTTCTAAATCTCAAGCTTATCGCTATCATTTGGTCAGAGAAAATAACACAAACAGCATTACAGGTCTCCCCTTTCCTCTAACAAGGATTACACCATTCATAACATTAAGGGGCTAAAGAGACACACTCCCTTCTTCACAAATCAGATTTTCATGTTTGTGTGTTTGGAAAGCCAAGCAGAAATAAACTTGCTTAATTTATTTTCCAGTAAGTGCAACTTCATGATCTTTCACTTTTTCTTTCTTTATATTTGATTCCATTTTAAGCCGCTCTTTTCATAGCAAGTATCTCTTCAATACAATCATTTAGCATATTCATAAGACCTAATCCTACTGAGCTAAATGAAAACACGGTAATTTCTTTTACTCAAATTAAAAGGTGCAACCCTTCAGCCTCATCATCGCTGTTCTCCTCTGGAATCTACCAGAGATAATAATTGAAATAAAGAAACGAAAACAGCATGCTAAAAATAATTCACTAATATCTCCTTGGAGTTTCCTTACCAAGATCTTACAACATTTTAAAAGTTAAAATTTGATACCAGTTTCTTGCATTCATGAGAAATCTGCTACACGGAGGTGAATCTGCCCCTAATGCAACTTAAGGTGAAAAACAAAATACAATTTCTTTATGCTACTTTAACCAACCCCTGAGCATTCAGGTATCACCCAGCACAGTCCAACCCAATCCCTGACCACCAAAACCTTTGCTACCTTCTGCTTTTTGAGCACACGGCCTCACCCTCAGCCCCTGCTCCACAAGCTGCACCCGGGGTGGTCACCACCTCCCCCCAGGGCTGCCATCCTCTGCCTCCCAAGGGCCATGTAAGCACGTAAGGCCCCAAATCTCCCTTTTCAAAGTCCTAATGGCACACACCTCTCCTTCCTACTTTCAGTTTCTCTTCGAATCGATGAGGCACACCCCATACACTACGTGATTCAGTCACCCTCCATGTCTGATTCCACTTGTGCTGCCGAAGGCCAGCAGGTCTACACCAGGAATGTCCCTCCAAGCGGCTCATACTGCACTTGGAGCTGAGCTGTGCTAAAGGCCAGGACCTCACTGGTGAGCACTGGCCACAACACCCACCCACACGAGCCTCACCAGCAACACCCCACAGAGTGCCAACCTCTACACACCTTCTCTGGATGGCCACCATGCTAAAGCCTGCCGTGACTTCAGGAGCCTACAGACAAGTAAGGTGCCTATACCAGTCACAAGATTTATTATGTGGTGCAAGTTCTGTGTCACCACTTGGCAACACAAAAAGCATCAGTAGGGTTTGTGAGTTGCATTTATGACGAAGGTACAATGACAGCAACCCGGGCTAACCAATTCCATCCCAACCCACCATTTTCAGTAGCTTTTCCCACTGGTTAAAGACCTGTTTGTAAGGAGCTCCAGCATTCAGAAAGAATCTGAATTGGTCCTTTCATATACAGTCTGCTATTATTTTCATAAACAGTTATAATCTTACTAAAATTAAACTGTGAAGTGAAATTTCATACTCCTTCACTCATCTCCAGCATCCAAAAACTTTTCTGGATCCCAAATTCAGGATCTCCAATTTTTACAGCATTTTTAAGTGCCTGTTCTCAGATAAGACTGCTTTTCTTACATACTTTGTGTTGTCTTATGTTCTAATCTACTCCATGCTTTAAGAGAAACAAGATGCAGAGTTCTTTAAAAAAAAGAACAAAAAGTCAAATTTTATCTACAAGTCCATCAATGTCGCACTGGGACGAGGCAATCAACTTTGGAGCAATTCATACATAACCAAGATTAACAGAGATTCAGCTGGCAAAACAAATCAGCAAAGGACTGGCCAGCAAAGGCAGCCCACAAAAAAAAATACGAGCGAAAAGCAGGGCTGGGTAATATGCAAACTGCAATCAGGAGGTGAAACTGCAAGGTCTGCAAGCATTTTTTTAAGGTAACACACATGGACTGCGTCCTTGCGTAACCAACCCACACGTGTGTGTGCAGCACATGCATGGCTTCAGCACCAACCCGTGCAAAACCTCCCGCTGATAGCTTCAGTGAGCTATTGCTTCAGAGAGGTAACAGAGAACTCTTGGAAAGAAACAAATCTAAGTGAGGAAAAAACCACACAGGGATACATAACATGGCCATGGAGTGGCGTGTTGATTTAGAATCTATTGCTACCAATTCACGTCACCTGATCAAAGGAAAAGCTGCAGAAAACCCATACATTTTCTTTACGATAGCTGCATTCATACACACCTCATTTTGCAGTGATACGAGAGCTCACACCATCCTTTCCTGACCACACATCCATCTGACAGTCACCTCCACCAAAGCCACTCCACATGTGACTCTTCAAGTGTCAGTGAATGAACCAAGAGCAGTTAAAAACTGCTCAGAGGAGCAGCACAGGACAGGCTCCACCACAGAGTACTGAAGCCCAGCGTCACACCACGTCCACTCCACCGTGACAACCCCCCCGTGTCACTCCTGGTTCATGGAGATGCTCCACCACGAAGCAGTCACCATTTGCAGCACTCGACGTGTTCTGGCAGCACCAGGCTGGCAGGGCTCCCCTTCCACACCAAGCCACACCAGACCCCATTGCCACACCATCACACACCAGGCAAGCAGGTTCTCCGAGTGATGACAACAGAAATAAACTGCATCAGCTGCTCTTTTCTGTCCCAGATCCCAGATTCCCCGCTCGGGAGAGAGCGGCTCACAGCCCTTCTGAGGCTTGGCAAGAAAAATCACCCAGAACCCCAGAACTTCACACTCGTGCTCTCCAAAGCAGGTTATGATGGCATGGGAAGGCATGGCTTAGGGACACACCACGTGTGGTCTGGAGAACCCGCAGGTGCACCGAAGCCAAAAGCCAGGCCAGATGCCCACATACCCCCAGCAGCAGTGTCCTTTCTAAACGTCTAGCTGGGAAGAGTGCAAAGTCCTCTCCTGTCACACACACTCCACACAGCTGAAAAGGAGCTGTAGGACTCCCATCCAAGACAAAAACTAATTTCCTAAAAATTTCACAACATTTCTAACTACAGACACCCTGTTTTCACACCCCTCTCACCCCACCAGAGAGATGCTGCTAAGCTACTGCCTACTTATGAAAAACTGGTTATCCACTTTCAAACCCCTCTTCTCCACGAGTACTTCCAGGTATTCAAATATTCAGAGGCAGGAACAACCCCAAACATCCCACATGTTTCCAATACAAGACAGGGCTGAAGTTCCTGATACCACCAGGAGCCTACCAGAGCAGATCTTCTAAATAGGGACAATTACAGGACTTTTCCCAATTTTCTTGAGGGGCTGATAACCAAGGCACCAGAGCTCAGACCTTCCAAAATAAAACCAAACAAGCAAAAAAGAAAGCCAAGCCACAAAGCTATAAAAACACCTCCATTATTTGCTTATCTGAGTAACCTATATACTTCATCCCTACTCAATTACTCGCTCTCACCTGACAGCACAGTGGAGTTCCCGAGTTCCACAGGTAGTGTTTGGAGACAACGTGACCAAACTTTGTGACCCGATTTCTTATTTAAAAAGAAAACTAGAATCCTGAGCAGTACTTACTTACTTGAAACTTATTGTTATGCAAATGCGAGCAAGCAGAAATATGGTGCCTGTGTAAAGCAACAGAGGAGCAAACTGTGCCCTGCTGCTCCCCAGTTCCACATTAAATCTCGTGACTGTGATGCATAAATATGATTGTGCTCTCCAGCTGTTTTCTGACACGCAGTAACTGCACAAATCTATTACAAAGAGCAAGAAGAATGTATCGCTGTGAAATCTAATGGGAAACTCAGTTTCTTAACTGAATTACAGTAGCAATGAACTGAATTCAAGACAGACATGATCACTGTTATCTTGGAAATCCCTCCCCAACAGCAGCCTCGCCTTTGTGATCTCAGGACGGTTGAGATCTTTGATCCAAAAAATGAAAGCTGCAAGTGAAATGAAAGTCATATCTCTGAAAAAAAATATTAGCAGTTTGTTGGCTATTATTTTTCCCTTTGCATCAGAATTGTAATTTGTTTTGAAGACTTAAAGGGGCTGAGAGCTCTGTAGGTACAGATGGAACATGGAGCTGTAATTGTAACACACTGATAGAGATTGTATTAAGAATGCAGTTGGCTGCTACAGAACCGTACTCCACAGAAGATGTCAAGATGACTTCTGAAGAACACCATTTCCTCCAGAAATCCACACAATGTAGTGATTATTGATCTAAGGAACCATTATTACAGAACTCTACATGATATCCTGGGTAAGTAACACTATGTCCTGGAACCTAAACTCGTGTCTCACATCAGAGCAGTGAGAACAACTGACATCACCTACATGACCCAACAGGGCTCCCCTGGCATCGCCTCTCCGAGCATGAGCTGGTGGAGCTGCAGTTACACCCCACCACGCTGCCAAACGCAGCCCTGGGACACGGGAAGCGGCCGCGTGAGAGCCCGGCGGTGCAGGCACTGAGGCAGGAGGGGTGTGCTGCTGCCACAGCACCCATAGCTGTGCTTCAGGCAATACCATGCACAGCTTGCACACAGCAGGACATCGTTTCAGCCAGGAAAATAACTCCAGCAGAAAACTTCATGGCAGAGATCGGCCGAGATGAGTCAGGTGAGGACACAGGAGGCTTCTTCCCTTGGAAGGAAGATGAGGTCAGAAGAAAAACCTCCAGGAGAGACAGGATAATTGGACTAAGCTGTGCTCCCAGCCCAGCGCACCACTCACCCCTCCAGTAACTGCACTAACTCAAGGTGTTGGACTTGTCCTGCAGATGGGACAGGCTGCACCTGCCCCTGCAGAAAGGCAGCAGGAGCCGCACGCCCGGAGCCTCTCGGCTGCCTCCCAACGACCCCTGTGACACCCAAGTGCTCCAGCACACGGATGGACTGTGCTCTGTGCAGGCTACTCCCTGCTCCGGTTCCTTTGCAGGTGACCAGCAAAACCCCAGTCACGATTTGTCTCACCCTCACACCCAGGCAGAGTAATTAATTTTTCAATGTATTTATTTTTCTTACAGCTATCACAAACTGGCTCATGTGAAGCCAGTGACAAAGCAATGAGCTGAAATAATTTTTTTCTTCTGCTGTGTGTCATCTATCCCAGCTGTGTCGGCTCACTTCTGCTCCAGGGCGTGAGGCTGTCCACTGACAGTATCCACCCAGCATCTCCAGAACCCAGCACCGGGAACAGGATTAACCCCTGCCCTACAAGCACCTCAGTTACTTAAGCAGGGGCTGTATTAAAAACGGGCATCACACTACAGTGAACCAGGCAGAAAACCACTGTGCTGAGAACACGAATAATCTGTATGTGCAGCAGTGCAATACATTAACACTTCAGTAAATAAGATTAAAATTTGTGTATAGTGCCAGACTGGGAGACAAAGGCTGCAAAACCAAAGAGCTTGACACGAGCAGCTCCTGGGGCTGCTGCACAGGGCACATACTGTACAGCTAAATACTCTGCCCCAAAAAGATCCTGTTGCACACACACTCCTTTCTGTGCTTCTAAGAACAGTCAGAAGTTGATTATTTTATGAAAGCATTCTGAAGTTCACCTCTGTGTGCCAGAGGCAACACGCTCTCAGTTATTTTAGTAACACAAAACCAACATAATTGTAACTGCAGCCTACGAAGCTTTTCCCATCACTCGTAACTTGGACTGGAGGCAGGATTTTATTGGCATGTTATTATCACAAGATCAGGGGCATCAGAGCCACCTGTAGAATGCACACGTTGTGCTACACCCACACCAGTGGCAGGGTCCTGGCCTGGGCAGCCCTCATCTGCCCCAGAAAATGAATGCAGATGTAAGCGTGTCTTGCAGTATTCCACCAGCAAGGGGTTTGCAAGGAGCAAAGTTACTACCAAGAAACGTACGTTCCTTTTCTCCCAAGGCACATTTCTGAGTGCTGAGAACTTCCTCCCTCTTGTAAGGCTTGTGGAGAAGACACTGATGGGAACGCCCAGCACTGCGAGAATGGAAGCTTCTCAGAGCTTTAACACAACGTCTGCAGACAAAAGCTCCAGATCACAGTTTGCACTGGAGTGCCAACATTGGATCCTTCATTTTCTCCCAGAAGCACTCTGAACAGACCCAGAAGCCACAGAATACTGAGGAGATTTTTAAAATGCATCTGTTAGTTTATTTTTATGACCAGCTCACCACGTTAGAAGTTTGCTCTCTTGACAGAATACTGCAGATCAATAAAGAAGAAGGTTTAAAGGAGCATGGCTAAAACTTTTGCAACCAACACTCACAGAGATACTGAATCTAGCGTGGAAATAAGAGACAAAACACACCTAATTTTGCAAAGGGTAACACACGGTCAAGCTTTGGTACAAGCATTGCATCCAAAACAACAGTACCAGGTTCTTCCTCTAGGATTTTCACTACTTGAAGTTAGGCAAAAAAAAAAATAAATTTAAAAAATAGATGAAGCCCCCAAGGCCCACCTGATCAATGGTGGCTAAAAAGCGGGACCTAGGAAGAGAGGAGGACTTGGTGAGCTTTTAAAACACAGCCCTAACTCCAGTTTGCAGTTACATGTAGAATTGTTACCAGTTCATCTCCAGAACAAGCAGTAACAGTCAAAGTAAGGAGGGACATTTGCATGTCCAGGACAATTTCCTCTCACTGTGCAAAAGTCCTCTTTAAGCTAGTAAATCCGTGACGTGGGAGTTGTGTAACACATGTATTTCACATTTATGAGAAGATCTGTGAGTCGGGCTGGTTCAGCTATAGTTCTGCTTTCACCGGTGGCACAAGAGCACAGTGGAGTTCAACCATCATTTAAGATGGGTAAGAAAATGCAATGGGCAATGAAACCCAGCTTGTGTTTTATAAGCCAGAACTAGGTTCAAAGCAGAAATCATTGTAGGGGGAAGTAAATTAGCAGAAATTAACAATTTGGGTTGAACTTATAAAATGCTACTCAGCTATCAGCTAGCTGAATGGATCAGCTAACACTGGAAGAAGTGGATTATATCTTACATGACCTATCATCCACCTAGATACCTCTCACAGTGCCTTACAGCACAAGCTGCAGGACATTCTTGATTCACCCCTTTCTGCCAAAACAATTAGATTTTTTGTCATGTACTTCCAAGACTCAAACCCCAAGTACAGTATTACATTAAGCTGACAAATCACAACCCAGACTACTGAAACCCCGAGCACTCCAAATAACGAGTCTGTTTTCCATATCAAAACAGAGTTATTAAAAAAGGCCCATTTCTGTATGTGCCATACGTTGCATGCTGCTGAGTCAGACAGTGTTTAAAGTGCTCCCTCCAGCCGTGCCAAGCCACCGGCCCTGGCCCCGAGCCGAGCTCAGACAATGCGCTAAGACAAACGGACAACTGACCTTTACCATTTCTAGCAAACAATTGCTTCTTTCCCTTTCCTTCTAGTAAAATGTCTGAGTCCAAGAAGAATCCCAGTTGAAGAGTGATAGCAGAAAGGCAACATCTGGAAGCAGGGCTCTGGACCACCACTGACCAGTACAACTCTCCCCCTCCCAGACCCTCCTTCTCTTTTCTGGCTTCCCTCAGCTCTTGCCCTTTCTTAAACTTCCTTAATGATCCTTATCCCCCGCAAGCTGGAGTACTAGGAATGATTCCCAATGTAATAGGAGAAGCCGTGGCTCTGCCAATGGGGCCCAGCTTTTGTACATTCTGGCTGGAGGCGAAGAGCAAAGGCAGACAAACCCCTGCATCGCTGCCGCATCTCCTCGTCCCTCACTCCCCCCGCAACAGCCACATCTCCAGGAAGCTGGAGGAGTAAAACAGTGAGGGATGGGTTTAATGTATATACCATGCAAGAGTCCCGCCAGCGCCTGGTGCTAAAACCATTTCCTTGAGATGTAACAATTCTCACTGGGGCTCATGCAATAAATCACCAGTAACATCCCCGAGACCGACCCCAGCAAACCCTCTGATTCTTCAGTGAAGCATTTACCACATGTTTTCAGGCTGTTTCACTCCTCTCCCAGCACTGTCCCACTTCTTCTATTAAAGAGAACCCAAGGTAAATTTTCTCAGCCAGCCTACTCCCCCTTGACTCTATCACCCTTCTCCTCCGGAGATGTGGAGCGGTGGCTGCTGAGACACCGAGCTCCAGCTCCGAGTTCTGCACATCACCACGCACACCGAGACACTGACAGCAACGTGCCCACTGCTGCCCACCCAGTCCCATCAAACCAGTTTCTGAAGTCTCTGTTCTGCTTGCTACCTCCAGCACATCCCCTGCTGCTCCTGGGGAGATTGATTAGCCTCCTCGCTCCTGATTATCACTTGTCTCATTAAGGCCGCACGCCACGCTATCCTTAGCAGCAAAATCACTCCAAAATTGCATGACATCAATTCAGGACGGGTTGTCCATCAAGACATGCTTTCCATTAAAGCAGTCAGATTAAACACTACCTGAACACTGGGACAGAACAGCAGCTCTCCTTCCCATACGTTTAGTATATAATTAATAAGCTATGAATAGTCAAATAACTCCCCCAACACCAAGAAGTATTTCCACTGGAAACTGAACTCCAGCAATTCCGAATTCTCAGAATCCCAGCCCTCACCTCACACAGCCAGTACCTAAAAACAACAAAAAAACAGACCCCGGGAACCTGGCAAGATATTCCTTCCTTTGTTTCTAAAACAAATGCCAATTTTGTTAAGTCTCCTGTAACATAAACAAACAAATCCACAATACACCACCACAAAGTAACCTACTTTAGACCAAATATTTCTGCCACGGTTCAGGAAGAAAGAGAATTTCTGTTTCAAACCCAGGTTCATCAGTATCCTGAATGTTTTAAAAAGAGGATGAAGTTGTCTCTATTTTATGGAAAAAAAAATGAAGCAAACCCAAACAGCGCTGGTTTTAGAATTTGACTTGGTAGTTTTAGTGTGTAAAAACCCTTTGGAAGCAAGAACAGCTGCCCCAAAGCAGTATTTTAATGCAAAGCTCAACTAGGAGCCCCAGAATTCGTCATACACTCATTCCTTCAATTAAGAAAAAAAATAATCCATTATCTTAAGGCAAAAGAAAGCAGTAAGATACACAACAGCCTTGCAGGAAGCAAGAACCAGAACCCTGGTGGCACAACATGCTTAGCAGTGTCCAGCAGCAGGGACCGAGCCTTTGCCTGCGATGCTGAGGATGCTCCTTCACCCACACCAGGTGCTGCACGGAGGGCTGTGCTGGCTCCCCCAGCACCCTGACCATCTCCCCGACCTTCTCCCCCAGCACCCTGACCTTCTCCCCCAGCACCCTGACCATCTCTGCCGCCAGCTCCAACACGCACACACACTCTTGAAAATTGCATCATAAAAGCACTGATAACATCTACCACGGCTGTCCTTTCTGCTCCAGGATCAGACGTGTTCTGCACGCATCAGTAGCTCGAGTGGGTTTTCCACCACACGTTATCAGAAGCCCTGTATGGAAAAGTGGTGTTTATGGAATTCCCCAAAGCCAGACAAACACCTATGTGTGAGCCATTTGCCTGTGAATGCACTCGGCTCTACCTAAATACTTCTGTAAAATAAAAACAATGCCTGAACTTTACAGAATTGGTCTCAAAAATGACATTTCCATTATCTACAGGGAATCTGCTTACTTAACCAGTCACTGCACTTCTCCTCCCAGACCCAGAGTTCTTGCTTTCAGATCTCACCATGATTGCCATTAAAGATATAGCAACGGCAAAAAAACAACACCAAAAAAGCCCCACGAAACACAGTAAACACAACAGGAAAGTTGGCCAGATCACGCAAAGGGCTTGCACAAAGGATTGCTGCTCTGGCAAAATGGGTGCTGAGGCACGCGCAGCGTTCACACGGAGCGGGATTCACCCACAGATCCCATTTTCCTTCTGGAGTCCTTACGCTACAAAATGCCTTAAATGCTTCAAAGAAAAAAAAACAACCTCATCCTCACTAGAAAAATCACAAACCATGAAAGAAATCTAACACGAAGGCATATCACAACACAGAAGATCCTTGCAACCTCGTCGGGACCGTGGGAAACGGGAGCAGCCCCGCGGGAGCCCGGCCACGCAGCGGGCTCTCAGGATCGCTCCTCAGCGGGGTGAGAGAAACCCGGAGGAGTTCAAACAGATAATCCACTAAAAGCCTGCAATCACTGGGTTTACATCATATGGACGTGAAGAGCCATTTTCTAACTCAGGCTCCACAGAAACACAGCAAAAACCTCTTTCCCCGCCGAGCCCGACCGCTGCCGTGCGAGGATGCTGGACAAGAGCAGGTGGGGCAGACACGGCCAGGTGAGCTGCGAGAGGGCAGAGGGGAAGCGTTTCACTTCAATATCTGCACGACTGAACTACCTGTAGAAAGCATTGCTACCAAGTCACTTGAAACACACCTCCTGAAAACCCTTGACCAGCTTCTGAAAACACCCTGCTCTCAAAACCCCACCTCTAAGGAGCCCTCCGCCAGTGCCATTTAGGAGTTAAATCCCAGGTATGTTCCAATCTCACTGCAAATACCCTTATCTCTTCCCATGCAGTTATTAAACAAACCGACGAGTATTTCCTACTCAGAATCTTCTTGTCCATGTAAGGTAAATGCAAAACCAAGCAAAGCTAAAACTCCAGTTCAGCTTAAATGCAATTCTAGAAATTCACCCAGCAACCAAGTTATTTTTGTGCATAACACTTAAGTAGCACTAGGAAGAAAAATAAAAAGCAAAACCAACACACAGTGATTTATCCTCTAACCCCTGAGTATGAAACAGATTTTATATATACTTAAATACTTCCCTCTATACTGCCTTGTGTACAGATTCTCCTACCACGTACTCAATTTTCCCTCTAGGCTGTATCTTAAATAAATAATAATTATACAAATTTCTATTTTTTTAAGGCCTAATAGCTCCCCTCCCCTTTTCTTCCCCTTAATACCAGTAATTGTGTACTTTCACACTGTGGAATAAATACAGTGATGTCCAAGCAGACAGGGACACGTAACAAATGGAAAAGGGATGACTGACTCTGGAAGGAAAAGCAGCCAAACAAACCAGCACGCATGCAGTTGTGCTAAAAACACTTATAGCATTTTAATAAAGAGCAACGAAAACTAATTACCTTGAATAGCCATTAGAGAAAGCAGGTCTGCCAGAGAGGTTGAGCGTTCCCAAAGGAGCCAGCGTCTCATCCCCTGATCCCTGGCACCTATTCCAATTTTCTGAACCGGCAGGAAGAGATGGAATGATATTAAAAATTGGTTTCTGATCCTGCTGCTGAGAGAGCGATGCAGTATTTAAATCATAGTGATACATCTGTCCCCCAGAGGTGCTGACACCGTGGATGGATATGGCAGAGACTTTAGTACCCAGCAGATTAGACCCGGAGAAGTTTGCCTGACAATACACCGGGCCCATGTTCTCTTGCTTTATGCCAGGAGTACAGAGTTCAATGAAGTCTTCCTTTTCTGTTTTCACTTGAGGCATTGGCATTTTGGAACTGGGTAAAAGGTCACCACAGTCATTAATTTTAGGCTTAGTGTCAGATAAAATAGGAGGCTTGCAGTCTTCTCCAAGACTTCCCTCCAGGAGGAACGCGTCGTCTGCAGATATAGGGGACAGCAAGCCACCGTCATCCAGCAATGGGTCAAGCCTCCATGGGCTCCCGTTGGGCTCTTTGCCAGGCGACACCGGCGGCAATTCTAAATCCTGGAGAATATCCAGGGTGCTTTGGTCTTCAGAGAATAATTTCAAGTTGCCACCGTTCGAGCCAACCTGGCTCTGGACTGCAGTTCCTGACTCTAAAGGGACGCTGCGGCCAGCCATGCCTGGGAAATCCGGCTCCAGCGGCACCTCAGAAGATACTGCTCCCTTTGTGTCCTCGGCCAGGCTCGAGGACTTGTTCAAGCTCGCAATACTTTCTTCCAGGAGCCTGAAGTCCATTTCTCCAGAAGAGATGCCGATTTGGCCCTGCTGCGAAAATCCGAGGTCGTTTCCCATTACTTTTGTGTCTGTTTCACCCATGTACAGTCCCATCGAGAGCGACACTGCCTTGGAGAGGTCTGGCGGAGGCACATTGTTTACTAATCCTTTCGAAAAGTCAGCCAAAGCAGGTTGCTGATTGGAATCTGACTGAGAAGACGTGGGGAGCGGAGACGGAGACACAGGGGCTTGTAGAGAAGCTCCACCCCTGAAGGGTGGATGAAAGTCCATCACGATCCCTCCTTTGGTACTGATGAGCGCATTTTTCCTTGTTTCGCCCTGATCCGACGAGTTAAGCAATTCTTTGGAATCCATTACTTTAACATCAGCTATAAAAAGATCAGAAGCATTCAAAGTTAGCACAGCGAGGGTATTTTAGTAACAGCTTAAAAAAGGGTCTAAATCATTAGCTGGCGAACCCGGTTTGGCGACTCAGAGAATGAGAGCACAGCAAAGCAAGCTGCAGACTGACACGTGCCACATCTCAGACCCACGGGGGCTGCGTGGTTTGCTTTTTCGTTTATTTCTGACTGGTAACAAGGAGGTCTATTCTTTAAACCTGTGCTAAACTGGGATGGAGTGGTGAGTCTGTCCCCCCCCCTCAGAATGGGCACAGGACACTTTCCTGAACACGCTCTCTAGCTCTGTCACCCATCCCGGCAAGCGAGGAAGCGTAAGAATGATTCAAGTACCCAATCTACAAATTATGGAAGGTCCCTTTCCCTGGTGTTTGATGACATGTGGAGCAGGGGGGGACGCTGCCCACCCTCCCCAGGCAGTTCCCTCTCTCCCTGTGCTCACCACCCAGGGCAGGCACAGCCAGCTCTGCGCCGCCAGCCAGATCCAAGCCGAGTGCTTTGTTATTGTGCACAACCTCTCTGCCACAGGAACACAGTTTGCCACCTTTGCACAGGTCTGGCTCGCAATACAACTTGTGAATCTTGAAATAAACTACATTTTAAAAAAATAAATCTCAAGTTTATAAATAAAAACTAAAAATAAAGGAGAATTTTTATCAGCTTCCAATGCACTAACAGCTCACTGCTATTCTCCAAACACATCTAACACTGAAAACAACCTCCCAAGTTTCATCTGTTTGTATTTACTACCTTTAGTTTCAGCACAGAGCATAAATATTCAGAGAATAGTTGCAAATTCTTGGACAAACTTCCGATGTCGTTTGCCTGCAGCCTGACAGCGACCGGCTCGGCTCCCCCGGCCCCAAAGGGAGCCGATGCCCCGGTCCTAGGCTGGCCACGGCACTGTCCGTGGGGCACAAGGGCCCGGGGGGGGTCACAAGCTCACGGTCGCCCTCCTCACCCCCCCGCGCCCATCCTCCCGGGAGCGCGGCCGCTTCCCGTGTGCCAAAGTTGAGGCTGCGATCAACAAGAAATCCCCACGTGTCAGAATTTAAGGTGGCCCCGGGAAGCTCCGGGCCTGGCCGTCCCGAGCAGGAGGGGGGGCTCCCCGCAAGAACCCCCCTGGTCCAACCCCGCGGGCAGACGCTGCTGGGCGGCTCTCGGTGTCACCGCACCCGGGACCCGCAGCGAGCTGCTCCGGCTGCGCCTTTTCTCGTTTATTTTACACGAAGGGGAGGAAAAATGCAGTAACTGTATTGGACAATGTCCCCAGCGTCCCAAAAAGAGCAGGGGAGCGGGTCAGAACCGCACCGGGGAGCCTGCCCGAGGGGCGAGCGAGCTGCGGGCACCCGGAGCTGCGGGGCTGGCCCGCACTCTGCCTCGCACAGCGCCGTTCCCGAGCGCTCTGCCGGGACCTGTTGCGCCGTGTCCTGCACACCTCCCCCCGCCAGCCGAGCGCCCCCTCCCCGCCCCGCGCCCCGGCCCCGCTCC